>JARQZJ010000100.1:600000-980000 GCA_030704895.1 Henosepilachna vigintioctopunctata | reverse complement strand
GGAAACCTCTGAAAAACTCATGATAAGCCAGGTGATATATACATAAATATTCCTAATCTCTTCATTTATTCGTTTTTCAACTAATAACGTTAATGGCAAAAAGTCTGAGAAAGTTAAAAACAGTAAATTTTGAAAAAATATCTCCATTAAATGAAGTAAAAATTTTATTTCATGACAGTTTTATAATTGTATAAAACTGGTATCAACTGAAATTTTTTCTGTCACTTCCTAGAGTTATCCCCTATAAATTGCTCCTTCAGAAACAGTTTTGGCACGTTTACCTATATTTTTTCATAGTTAATCATTTCGAAACTGAATAAAAAATATTTTACCTGAGGATGAATATAATAAGTAGAAAGTATGTAAGGTGCAGACAAAAGTTGCTGTTAGCAAACATGTTCGTTGTATGTGTAACCAGATTAATTTTTGAAATTATAACACTGAATCATTCAGATCATTTATCAGTTCAGTTCATAATCCAAATATTGGTTAGTTTTGTATGCAGTGAAGTATAAATAAGCAGGATTATTTCATATATCTCCGAAGACCGACACCCGAATGGCGACAATCAGCTTATAATTAGCAGGTATTCAACCATAAATAACAAAGTTCCAAAATATTACCGACACAATTCGAACTTACAAAGGCACCAAACGGCACGAGTCTACAGAAAAAACAACCGAAAAACGGTCACAAAAAATACGTTGAATTTAGGTCCCGTCGCCCCGTCGAAAATAACGGCAAAAATGAAAATCCCCTATATAATGCACGATATAACAAACGAAAAAAGTCCCTTTTTTGACCCCTGGTCATTGTCGCTAAGAATGTGACGAAAACAACTTGCACAATATTATTCAGACGTGCATAAGACACATTCTAAGCTTATAATCCCCCAACTTTTTTCAGATTCAAATTGAATCTATTCAAAAATTTGACCATGCATCCAAGCGTCCAAGTCGGTACTCCGGCATGTTCACTAAGAACTACCACTTAACACTTCTGGACAGCTGGGTTCGAATAGGGGAACGCGTACCGCTCACAGGTTACAGCTGAACGCCATAGATGCCCCTGCATTACCCCTAAGGATTGACGCAGAAATCAAATTATGATACAGTAATATCTAGAAATGATTTGCATTTACTCGTGAGAAAAAAGCAGGCTGCGGTAGCGAGATCGTCAACTGTTTAATATGCACCTAGACGTACGAAGATCGTTAGGGATATGCAAAATAAAAATTTGGAGAGATTAGTCTAATCAGTCATAAAATGACGGAATGTTAGAGCTACATCACTCTACAATATGGGAGCATGGACATTTTAATAAAAAAACGATTAGGAAGGCTTCGTGTATCGGATTTTTTGGTGTGCGATTTGTTGCAACCTAGGTATGAGGAAATAATGTGACGGATACAAATGTAAACGTATTTATTAAGAAAATGGGTCACTTTTTGCGACGTGATGGGTTAGGAAAAATAATATGAGCATATTAAAAGGTAATTTGAAATTTTCACAATGACTTGAATGGGCATTGACGTCGATTGTGAAACGTGAGAAGAACGGATGGCAAGGGTGGCGATGAGCCCTAATCAATCAAATAAAAAAATTGTATCATTCAACATCTGATGGATCAAATTGCGAACATTAAGAAAATACAAGTTAACAAATGTTACAATTCTCAACAAGTAACAATTCTAACAAGTTACAGTTGCGAACAATTTAGCAATCCAATTTCCAATTGATATTCGATAAAATTTCTCAAGGATATATATTCCTGAGAATGAGAATAAGATTAATATAATTGATGAATTAATTATCCGCTGTTATTGTTGGAGAATTATCATGATCATAATCAAAAATAAACGATTTAATTTTCACCTCGTTTGATATAACAAAAGTAATTTTTGTGATAATTTACTCAATATTAAATAATTGAATACTAGGAGATTTTTTCAGCAATTCAAAAGATTCCAATCGGACAGGAAACGGTACTTCAGGCGAGAAATTGAAATAACAATCGATAATACTACAAACGATCATAACGAATTTAATAAAAACGAATTAATTAGAGAAAATTTTTATTTGCAACTTAAAAAATTTGCGACTTACAAAATTCGAAATTAGAATATTTCAATTACGATATTCGTATAGGAAACTTATCAACAAAATATTTAATAGATGATTGATGAGGCCGAAAATTAATATCCATGGAGAAAAATAATATCCATAATGAAACAATATTTAAAATTTTCTCATAATTTTAATACAAATACGCATGACGACGTTTCGAAGTACTACTTCTTTATCAAATGCTGGATTGATACTCAAAGTAAGGTATTATTCCAGCATTTGATAAAGAAGTAGTACTTCGAAACGTCGTCATGCGTATTTGTATTAAAATTATGAGAAAAAATTTTGATTCTTTCATTAAAAATATTTAATTGCCGGTCTTCGTGGTTTAGTTGGGAAAACACCTGAATATGGTGCGGTAGAACTCGGGTTCGAGCCCCACGGAAGACATGGTTAATTGTGTTTGTCTGAAGTTGTTTAAATAATGATATATGCAGGGCAATGTACATTGATTACAGCCCCATTGCCGTTCGAAAACGGCGTTAAACTGTAGGTCCACTTAATTAAAAAGAAATATTTAATTCACTAATATAAATGAAATCTCAATTATTTGAAAGTTTCATATTTGAAATTTCAGACCTTTGTGTATTATAATCAGAATGAAACATGAAAACAGCAATGAAAAATTAATACACTACTTCGAATTAATGACAATCTAACTGTAAAATGAAATAATAAGTTGATAGAAATATAAAATTTCCATGATAGCTTGTTCAAATACTTCAATAGCACTTGGTGGAACATGCAATTGTTTGAACAATCGACATATGTTTTGGACTATCAACTCATGATTAAGAGTTTGAAATAACATTAACAAGAGCTGTATTAAACTTTTAATCATGCGTTGAAAAGTCTTTGAGAATTTTGAGTTATTTAGCTAAGTATTAATTTTCTCTACATTTCTTTGATACCTAGTTTTAGACGATCCTTTTTTTTCTATAACATCTAACAAGCATTCAGAAAGGTTTTTCTTGATACTATCATAAATATCCACGCCAAAAACATAAAAAAGACAATTCTTGCCCATTTTCAACCGTTTGTCATCGTTATCGTCAAAGAAAAATAGTTACGAGTTTTCATTTAGGAAGACTGTTTCGATAGATAACTGCTAAATTCTAAGAATGTAGCAAAACATTGATGTTTGAATTGAAACTTGATATTATATGTGTGGTCCATATATATGACCTCAAAAATTAAATGTGGTCAGTTTTTCTGAGGATTGTCCCCATACCACATGAAGAGGGTATTTTCAATTAAAAAAAGAGCGATACGCAACATTTTTCCTTTTTTCTCTCGACACTGTTGCAAAGTCTATTCAAATAATTGAACGTGCTTTGGACTTTGCTCAGCCTGTATATCTTGGAGGTACTTATGTATGTAAAAGTTAGATTTGGTTGGTGTATATGCTACCATGGAGGATTTTCATAGCTATAATACTCGAAATAGAGGACTTTTAACTTTCCCCCTCATAAGATGGCGCTATATGACAAAAGTCCCATTATATTTGGGTATAGAAATATTGAATAAGTAGATTGAAGAGATATAGATATATGAAGGAGTAAATAGGTTCAAGAAGAATCTCTTCAATATTTTATCTAGTTTTCTTTATTATAAATATCTATATTAAATATCATACCTATATTTTGAATGTATGTGCATTTGACATTTTCTATATCACTGTGTCATGGAAATATAGGTATTAATAGTATTATTTATCATTTTTCGATTAAAAATATTCAAATTTGTTTTTTCACTTCTTTTACCTGAGACAGATATCCCAAATTGAAATCTTTAAACACGTACAACAGATGCATCAAGCTACCTCTTCCGATTCTCTTCGACAAAATAATTCCAGAATACCGTATTTATAATCCGCGTATCCTTGAGCTTAAGTTTAAGCATAACATCCTGGCAACACTCGGCGACTCGGTCCGATGGAACTAATTCGTCGTCCTGAACTAGTTAGGCATTCAGAAACGACAGTGATTACATTATAATTTTATAATTTCACCACACCTAGACTGACCTTGGCAATTACAAGTTATCTGGTATAAAACGAGCGTATATATAGACCAATTTGACCTTGCGAATGGTTCACTTTAGTTGAATGACATTTCAAGAATCGGTATATAGATTCGTAGGTTTGCAGATTTAAATCATGATCACGTACGTAGATAATGATTCGTCATTGAGTGTCGATTTCCTGGAATATGATCCCGTGGGGTGACGTGAATTTGGAGGCACGTCCAGACCGGTTGGCGACGGCACTTGACCGATTGTGGTAAACGACAAATCTGGCGAATACGATGCCATTGTTTGTATTGAGTTCCTAATTTGTTTGGATTTTTTCATATGAATAAAGTGAAACAGTATTCGGTATCATATTCTGTTCATTTAAATCCTTTTTTATATAGCGAATTTTGTTTTATATACGTTTATGTACAAGGAAAGATAACATGGAATTATTTTTCAATCATCGAACTCTCCGGACTGACGTCAGTCCAAAGAAGCCATCGAAATGTTGAAACGTACGTCACAATGGACTGTTTAAATCTTGAGGTCACAGAAAGGGGTGTAGCCGTTAATTGGCTCTAAGCAAGAAAAGTTTATGAAGGTAAAGTTCCCTAAGAAATATTTTATTCAGTGTTTGCTCATGTTTGGAAATACAATAAGACTTCTCCTCCATATATTTTGTTTTGCAACCTGTGTTTAGGAATTAATTTATGGTTTGAGGTCCAATTATTTAATTATCAAGTCACTTGGGTAAAAATGGATATGATTTGCTCAAGAGGCACGATCCATAAACAAAATACACAAACTGAAATTCTTGTTCTATCGACAAAAATCAAGATACATTAATTGAAGTAATTTTATGGGACTTTACACTTATAAACTTATTTGTTTAGAGTCAATATAAGCGCATTATTAATTGCAGTGACCTTCAGACTTGGGCAATCCATTGTTTGATAAACGAGAGTAAATCTAGGAAACAGTGTTTTCTCCAACATTTTAATATTAAAATGGATTAACATCAATCAGTGAACATTAAAAAATTTACTATTCAAGAGATAGAAGGCTTTGAAACGAGTTTCACGAGTTGATTAGTTTATAAAAATGAAAGTAGTTGCGGCTCCAATGCAATATGAAAAAGTGGGTCTTGGTATTGATCTTTTCTTTGAGTAATGAACCTTTTTGAACTTGCAGTCAAATTAACTATCGATGATGACATTCATCGCTCTTCATTTTGTCATTCAGTCTATTTATTTCTATTTATTATGAAAAATAATCGCGAATATCGATGAGAATTCGAGAGTAAAATTTCATATTTTAAGAAAAACCATGTCCAAGGATGTAAAAACACTGAATGTCTTATCACACATCACGGTTAGTTTAATTCAGTTTAACGGTAATTAATGTACCTTACCCAGCATATATCATTCATTAAAATACTTAAATCACAGACAAACATAAACGCCCATGCCTTCAGCGGGGCTCGAACCCAAGAGATACCTCACCATAGATACCAACAATCACCATAGAATCTATTACACATGTTTTTATACGTTAGTCATTATATTGTGTTTACCGACTAAGCTACGGAGACCGGCCAGAGCTATCACGACTAATATTAAAACTTCAATTTAATATAAAATTTTGTTAAGTTTGAATAGATTTACATACACGTTAATAACAGAGCACGTGGTATATTTGATTATAAAGAAGAATACATAGTTCTTACATTTATGGTTGAAATTTTGTTTTTAAAGATGCTAGCTATTAGATGTACAAACTTAAGTCGCAGAACTCGAAATGCAGCAAGTCAACGATATAAAAGAGCAAGTCAAACTGACGAGAAACGCGAAACTCGGAATGAAGTTGAACGGAATCGATGGAATCAAAATTAACAATATGAAAAGGTTGCGTTTAACTCCTATCGACCTGCCTTCAATTAAAACGTTGAAATAGATTACAGTTCACAACAAATCGTTGCTATTGGACCAATGAACGTTGTATGTTAATATTGCAAGGCAAAGTTTGATTGTTATTGATAAGAAAATACTACCAATCATGCGACAAAATATTGCGCGAAGAGTCAACTCAAATTCAAACGCTATTGGTACAGCCACCAGAGCCACTATATTCATTGGTTTTCGGGAATGGACTAAACCCTGAACATATTTTGACTTATATCCAGCAAATATCTCATATAATTAATGATGAGATATATGGGACAAGTACTTGCTACGAAATTAGGAACATGACGTTCAACTACAGAACGTACAGGTTAATCACTTTCAATACATCAAACGTATTGATAAAGAAATTTTTCATTATTGGACTGATTTGAAATAGCAGGAAGTATTGCAGCCCCTTCGTAAGTGAGTACGTCCCTGGCTCCACACGGTATAAATATTAAAAACAAGATAGTGTAGCACAAATAGTAGAACATGTCTTTCCGGCTTCAGAGAAAAATAAATGGGCGTAAAAAGTTGGCCGGGTCAGTTAGTATATATACATATATATATATAAAAAACTTTTTTCAGTAGAAATCATGATTGTTAATGGACTTTTCATTTTATCTAGAAATCCTTCTCGTAGCTTAATGCTAATGTTTTAATTATTCTGAAATTTGATAATCTGAAATGAAATGAGCCATACCTGATGTTATTGCTTAAAATAAAATGAAAACGCTTATATTGCAACTACGATTATGTACCTACTCAGTTTATGTAGTTGAAACTTTGATCGTCGTTACTCTTCAATTTGTTCCACAAACATGTGATAATTGCTGTTTATCGTAGAATAATTGAAATGAACGCATCCACTGAGTTGAATCAAATTCAATACTTGTGTTTGTAACTCAACAAATGGTTCTGATTAGTAATATTTTCTATAGTCAACACCAACTTAACAAGCCTTATACATTTGTATGTAATGTATATGTATAATTAGGTATATTTATTTGTTTTCTATATATAATTGGCCATATATGCAACAATTTTCAAGAAAAATAACTTCATTTGCCCAATTACATTCTACTCGAACAAAAGCACTCAAGAATATTATGACTAAATTTCAAAATACAATAAATATTAATATACAAATTTTTTAAATATGTATTAATGGATCATTATATTGCTCGAAACAATGTAGTTCATACGTTTATAGTTGAATGTTTATGTTTGTAAAACCTCGAATTGAAAAATGATACACTTTCCAAATTTTCATCTATCACGCCATCTGTTTTTGACAATTCCTTACTATTTATCCTCTCACAAAGGATGAACGTACACGAATTTTTAGTGAAACTGTTCCAGTCATATGGTTATATAAATGGTTAATGAACTTCATAAACAATCGTAAAAATGTTATCTGGAATTGATCTTCTTCATCATAATTTATTACGTAATTGAAAATATTGCGAAGTAAACATCGAATACTGAAATGAATATAATATTTATTTATATATTCAATTTTTAACGGTTTTCATAAAACTTTTATCAAATATGTATTATCCTTGATGTTTCGTTTGTTTTTTCAAGAGCTGCAGTTGAATGTCGAAATGCTGTGAATCACACGACGGAAAATCCAAATGAATCGAATCTGGAAATCGACCTTGATTTGATCTCGTGAATAACATAATCAAATTTATACCTGAAATTCATGCCAGATAGAAATACTTACGCAAACAAACAGAACCCGAGTGTTCATAAGCTATTGAGAGCATTCTTAGTACTGATACGTTTAAAACATTTATTTCCAGGCGGTAGTCAATGTTTATTTTTGCGAATAATAATTCTTTGAGGTGTTTTAATAATAAGGAATTATTATTATGGCTGTTTTGGGCGAAACACAGTAACATAAAGAATAAGTTGAAAATTTTATGTTGAACTAATGTGGTTGTTTTCACTCGAATGCTGAAGGAAATATGTCCTTTCGAAAGCTAAAAAATATCTTAATTTTGAAACAACTATATTTCAATTTGTTAGTTAGTTGACTACTATAAAGTATTCAGTTAAATGTTAAAAATAATAATATAATAATAATAATATAATTTTATTGAGAAACATTCCTTACATAGTAAAATTACATTCATTTCAATTGATGAATAATTACAACTAAGAGAAATGCTCTCAAAAGGACCGAATTCAGTTTGGAGTCTGATCTTCCATTCAGCCCTCGAGCAAAAATATTGGTTCATACAAAAAACTTGGTTAAACTCATATTTACAGTAATATACAATTTTGATTGAAAAGAAAAGAAAATAAAAATTTCCTCAGAGATATTAAACATTTGGGACAATTTCACATGGTGAAGAACATTAGTGTTAAAAAATTATACAAATATATGATACAAAAAATTGATTCAAACATTATTGCCTACATCCGAATCATCGAAGTACTCTGACACACTATAGTACGCCTTTGTTAAGAGCAGAGATTTAACTCTCCTCTTAAACAAATGGGCTTTCAGTACTTTCAAATTCGATGGTAAATGGTTGAAAATTTTAATGCTCTGACAATAGAGAGAGTTCTCAAATTTGGCTGTTCTATGCATAGGAATAAGTAGCACATCCCTGTTTCTTGTTGAATACTCATGATTACTATTCAATTTAATAAACCTATCTTCATTTTCTTTAACATATAACAAACATCTATAAATATATAAACACGGTAAGGTGAGTATGTAATTATTAATGAAGATAGGTTTACAAGATGTTCGCTGATGAATATTGAATATTAATCGAAGTATTCGCTTCTGTGTAATAAACACCCTATTTATTTCTGTAGAGCAACCCCACAGCAGAATATTATAATTTAGATGACTATATACAAGACTGTAATACACATTCATGACACAGTTTCTAGGAACGATGTTCTTGATTCTAGAGATTGCAAAAAATGAGTTACTCAATTTTTTACATAAGACCTCAATGTGTGTTGTCCATCTCAAATTTCTGTCTACATATATTCCAAGAAACTTCGTTGATTGGGATGATGATATAGTGTTGTCCCCATATCTAACATCAAGGTACTAATTCCATTGCCCTTCAGACAAAACTGAACACATACAGTTTTGTCAACGTTCACCATCAGATTGTTCATTTGACACCAACTTACAAACTCCCTCACAATGCATTCACATGCCTCCAGAAGTTCTTCAGGAGTCCTGCCAGAAACAACCACCGATGAATCATCGGCAAATAGTGTCACCAAAAACCGGGACAACTTCGCAGGCAGATCGTTTATGAACAATATGAATAAAAGAGGTCCGAGTACAGAGCCTTGAGGCACCCCAAGAGCAATATCATGTCTCTGAGAATAACTCTCACCTATTTTCACTACCATTGTTCTTTCTTCAAGATAACTACGTAACCAATTCAAAAACACACCTCTGAAACCTAAATTGTAGCATTTATCAAGTAAAAATTCAAAGGATAGTGAATCAAATGCGGAAGATAAATCAAAAAATAACCCCGCCACAAACAAGTGTTTATCCAAACACTCGTAGACGGATTCAAAAACTCAACCGCAGCTGACTGAGTTGAGTGGCCGCTTCTGAATCCATGTTGCGCGAGTCAATTATTTTGAATCTATTGAGATAACTCATCATTCTGGCGAAAACAATTTTCTCTATTACCTTGGAAAACACGCTCAAAATGGATATTGGGCGATAATTAGTAATTTCACTCACGGTTCCATTCTTAAATACTGGAATTACTATGGATTGCTTAAGGATATTGGGGAACTTTGCAGTAGTGATGGAAACATTTATAAGATATGCAAAGTGCTCGCCAATAATTCCACTAATTCCTTTCAAAACTTTGGCTGATATGGAATCAACACCGACGCTTTTTTATTTTTTAAGGCTCTAATGGTATCCTCAACTTCAATTTTAGTGACAGGGTAGAAGTAAAAATTGGTGTTCACCATGGGTGATAATGTGCAAATCCGAGATAGATTATTGCCATATCGAGATGTTAATTTGGTACTAGCCATTGTAGAAAAATGTTCGGCGAAAACATCAGCTAACTGATTCGGATCGTCAAACACCTCCCCCTCAAAGTTTGAGGTCACATCACTTCGCCTACCGCCACTTTTTCCAGAAAGATCGTTAACAATATTCCAAATTGTTTTATTTCTGTTCGATGAACCATCAATAGCTGAACTATAAAACGTATATTTCGTATTTTTTATAAGCATATTGTGTTGATTTCTGGCATTTTTATAGTTTTGTAGGGCACATTCCGAACGGGTATTTTTATGTAGTCGATGAAGGTAAGATAGGTTACGTTTACTTTGAAATATCTCAGTTGTTACCCATCTTTTCTTTCGATCTACCGAAAATACTTCACGCATAGGACAAAATGATATCGAATAACATCAATGAATGAATCAAAACATGTATCAGCATCAAAATTATAAATCAGGTCAGAAAAATTGTATTCAGATAAAGAAAACAAAAAATTATTCATATTTTCCTGACTAATATTTCTGAAAGAGTAAGTTGTTTCTTTTTCATTGCGTGCTTGTTTGTGAACTGTCTCAAATAGAATGCATTTGTGGTCACTGATATGGGGTTCAAAAACACTAACTTTGTAATTTTCGGAATCAATATTTGTAATGATATAGTCTACTTTAGAGATACTGGTATGTCCATTTATATTGGTGAATTCTCTAGTAGCATACTGGGACGTAACGTTCAATCCGAAACAATCTAATAGATCTCTGAACAATTTAAAATATTTACACTCATTTTTTAAATAATCAATGTTCAAATCGCCACATAAAACAATATAATTTACCGTTTGGAAACAATGCTGTAATGCACAAAATAGCCGATCAAGAAAAAGATCATAGTTACCTAAACATGGTCTATAAACACTGAGGATGCCAAATCGAATACCTCGATCCGAAATAATAACACCACAGATTTCAATATGCATCTCTTCTGAGAATTTGGAAACCATTAAGTTTTTCACCTTCAAGTTCTGCTTGGTGTACAAGATGGATCCACCGTGTTTTCTGTGGGTACGACAAAAACAATCAGCTTGAACATAACCCGCAATCACCATGGAATTAACACTATCTGCACTACACCAATGTTCAGACACACTTAGAATATCTGTATTTGTTTCCATAAGTAACACCTCCAGATTATCGAGTTTGTTTGAGATACATTGAGCATTCAGCTGTATAATTCTCAAACATTCATTGGCGGCAGGAACAATCAGTCCACTCGATTTTGTTTCGTTTTTTTGTGGAAAAAATGATTCACGGTTACTTTATTTGGCCAACTTGAAGTATCGAGAGCTTTGCTATATTCAGAACTGGGTATAAGCACCTTATACGACGCGTAGGAATCTGGGTAGCGTGAGGTTAATTTTTCACATTTGACCTTGGAAAATTTGTTCTTCAGGAAATTCTGTAGACTTTCGACATTTGTTTCAGGTTTGAGATTTGAAACATGGAAAGCTTTGAATTTGTCTAAGCCCTCCACGTCAGCAGCTCCAGAATCAGTTCCCACAACCAGAGTTTTCCTAGGCTTGCTACTTTTTTTCTCACAATTTTCCATTCAGAATCCAATGGTTTATCAAGTTTGGGAGGAGATCCATTATTTTCATTGAGATTTCCTGCTTTCTGTGCCGATTCAACCGCCTGATTTACCTCAGCCAGAGTAAACTTTTGAATGATTTCTGTTTTTTATTTTTTTTAGGAAGATCGATAGTTGAAACTTTTCCTTTAACCAGACTAGTTTGCCGGTGAGCTTCGGGTGAACACACAGATAATGTGGACATAGGGGAGTCACCGGAATTTCTTTGGGTATCAGCACCTGGTATGAGCTTCTCATCATCTACAATAGTGACAAGTTCTTTGTCCAGTTGCTTCATTATATGCCCTTTTCCTTTAATTTGATCTTCTAGTGATACAATTTTGGACCTAAGTAAGGAATTATTTTCTACCAAAATATTGTTTTTGGACTCCAACTCATAAATTATTTTTAGAAGAAGATCCACTTGAGTAGATTCCTTGTTTATGATCCTATGTGTTAAACTAACCATCGTTGGTGAGCTTCCAGTTGTTTCTTCATTAGGGACTGACATGGATAATTCGATGTCACAACACTTTTTCACCTTCAATCCACAACCTGGGTGGAACGACTTCAGACAATGTTGGCACTTTGCGCATTTTTTTACAATGTTATTATTATGTTGTTATTAATGTTATGTTAATGTTATTATATGTTATTCAGTTTTTAATATTATGTCCTAGCTAATTCAGTGATACATTTGATTTTCTTGATTTTTAGGCGTTTTTTAATACATCAATTGTATTGTGATCTTTTTGAATTGGGTTTGAGTGACCGAATATCCGAACTCCGCCCTGAGATATTTACATCATGACAATGAAGCTAAATTTTATCAGAGTCACATCTCAATTTTAGAAAAGGAGAACATAGCCGTCAACATCAATGACGAGATGAGACAACATCCCGTTACTTTAGAGAAACTTAAAGTTGTTATTGGAAATATCCACAACTGGAAAACAGCAGGACCTGACAGAGAACAACTACCGATTTAAAAAAAATGCAGTGCACTCACGAAATATTGTGTTTTTGTCAATGATTTTTAAGCGATCCTCGAGTTATGACAGTTTTCCTAACACGTGGTGTTATATAACTTCTAGCAATGGATTTGTCAGACAAAGAAAACCGTGCCTAATTTCGTACAAAGGTTACCCGTCTTCGAATACTTTAAAACTAATGCAGTATAAACTTTGTGGGCGAAATAAAATCATTGCCGAACAACAGAAGGGATGCACAAAAAACGCTATGGGTTGTAAAAAACAACTCATTATAGACTGCGTAAACTGCAGTCAGGTCTCCTCCAAGAAAATGAGCTACAACTTTAAATTGACTACAAGAAAGCATTTGATTCCGTTACTCATGATTGGTTGATTAAGGGGATGAAAATCTAGAAAATTGACCCCTCTGCAATTAACTTCCTAGAGCATGCTAAGTCTACGTGGAAGACCACAATACACTTGAGTGGAGTCAACTGTAATATATCGACAAAGGCCATCCCAATGGACTACCTAGGACCTAGGACCCTTCAAGTATTACGTAAGCACTATAGTGGGACGGGGGGGTCTTTGCTTTGCTTATTTTGGATGACATGGAGGCAGGGGGGTCTAGATGATGATTATATCATCAGTAGTTATTTACTTTTTTACACATATGGCAACGCTTACGTTGTCTTTGCTTGAAAACATAACGCATTTTCTGGGTTTCCCGGAAATAATTCATATTTTTAGACACTCGCTTAAATTACTGCGCGCTATTCACTTATCTAAATTTCCTCTGACAGTTTAATGTTTCGTTTGGATACTATAACGAGTAAGCGTATTAAGTAGTCTTAGCAAAGCAAGTTTTCATTTGTGTTACCGTTGATTCCATTAGCCAAAGTTTAATGTTTAAATAAGATGTCGCTTCAAATAGACAAATCCAAGTTATACCAGAAATTGTTTGAAAGTTTCAAAAAATCCCATATAAATACGAAAGTACAAAATGTCATGGATTTGGGTATCGTGGTCTGAAGACTTAGTTCGAATTGATATGTGTACCAAAATTTTCAAGTAAGTTGTTATGTTCGTAATATTACTTATTATTATAATATTTTTGTATCTTACTCTATGTTGAATACCGTATCAATAAAATCTAATCTCTATTCTAAATCTATCTTATTTTTTTAGAATTTTAAGTTCTGCTGATGAATCATTGAAAAAATCAATATATAAATTGAAAAATGTTTACGTAAGTATGTGCGGAGGGGGTAAGAGGTTTGATTACTTTTGAGGATAAGAGGATAGGGAGTAAATAATTGTAACAAATCTGCTTACGTAATACTTGAATGGCCCCTCTGATGTTATACTCGTACTGACTCCAAAGAAATAAAGACCCTGCGTTTCAAGAATATCATACTCATTTTTTTCAAATTTGAGTTAATTTATTCAAATGAGATCTTCTTTAAAACCACAGGCTCCAAAAGAAAATATATAAGGAAATCTTCATGAAAAATGAGAAAACACAAAATAAAATATTTCTTGTGAAACTACTGTTATGAGTGTTTTTGTTTATAGTCAATTATTGGCTTCCTCTCTTTTTGTGACATCAAGTCTTAAGTAGTTCATAAAGAGCTGCATCATCAAAGAACATTTATTAGTATAATAAATTTAAATGAAATTTTCATTGATTGATTAATGTGGCGGTTAGATAACTGAAAGAAAGAACCTGCTGAAGTAACATCCTCATCTGAAATCAGATAGTATTTACTGTCCTCATAATATCGTTTACCACTTTACAGATCCAAACGTCGCCCCTTCAATACAAAAATCGACCCGACGCTAATAATTCTGTCAACGTAAATTTTGAAGGGTGACCCGTTAATTCCACATATATACCCTTTTACGATCCTTCGATTATTTCTAATACAATACGTTGTATAAATACGGCGTACCACCATTAGATTTCACCAATTTACGAAAGGGTTGGAAGTGGTTCATGTACAACCTGGGCTGAAATATTAGGGTGTTGTTTGACGTTCGATCTGATCTATATTTTTCGTATATAATGGCTTTGTTGCTCCGGTTTTGTCGAGGTGTTCCACACTAAATATTTTCGCGTGTTGCACTCGTGGTTATTGTTGGATTTTTGCGGGCGCCTTTTCTCCGATTATGTCGGGGGTAACTTAATATTTTATTTCGGTTTTGGCATTCGAGATAAGGATCGTTTATTAAGTCGAGCGGTTTGCGATCGGAGGAAAAAATTTGAAATTCGATATGATTTACTGTTAGAATACCGGCGCTGAGATCAATCCACAGAAAGATTTTCAATTTTTATTTGATTTTAGGGGTTTGTAAGTTTGACACTGTTCCTGCGTTTTTTGTTTATATACAAAAATGTGTATATATATATATATTTTTTTTTTTTAATTGATTATTGCCTGTTTAAGATAGTTTATTGCTAAAAACACCAAAAAAAATTTTGAAGAGAGAATCAAAGCGCATAAATACGCAAAAACTCAAATAACAGCCTTACATGAACATAAAATAACAGAAAAACCCGATTTTGATTATAAAAATACAAAGATTTTAGCAACTGAAAAAGACAAAAAATGTAAAGAAATTTTAGAAATGTTACACATTCGTAAAAATTTGAAAAACACAATGAATGAAAGAACAGACATTAAACATCTTAATTCTATTTACAACGATTTAATAAACCTTAGAAATGACACTCATAAAATGAATACACAACAATTACCAAACATCACATCTCAAAACTCATTTTTTCCAAATCTACCTTCAATTTCACACACATAAACCAATAACATACATAGTCTGGATAAGTATAGAACTCAAATATATGTAATTATATATATATATATATATATATATATATATATATATATATATATATATATATATATATATATATCACACTTATTAGAATCACCTGTCTTACCATGAGTTTTTCAGAGGTTTCCTCATGGTGAAGAAGACATGAGTTTTTCAGAGGTTTCCTCATGGTGAAGAAGACTAAAACTTCCGAAGCGAATGCTAAGCCAGAAATTATAAATAATAAATGAATTAATTATTTATATGTCTTCTAAGTTTAAATGAGTCTATTTATGAAATTGGAAGAAGTGCCTTACCCAAAGACATAAAGAATTATTACTCTAGTTAGACATGGCTCTATTGTTACTGGACACAATAGTACAAAAAATACAGAAGAAGCATTTAAAAATGCAACAAGATCTGATTAGATATCATTGAAATAATAGCTATCATTATGAACGTTTCAGATATGTTTTTATTTTTTCCCATAAGAATTTTAATTATTTTCATACTGTTCAGTTCTTCAAATATATCGGAATATATCTTTATATATATATATATATATATATATATATATATATATATATATATATATATATATATATATATATATATATGGTCTGTATATTTATTAACTACCTCCTTGGATACAACGATTTATTACAGATGATACGGCGATTTATTACGAGGGAAAATCTTGGGACAATCTCAGGGAAACTGTTGAAACAGATTTGGCAGGAGTAATTGAATGGTTTTACTCAAAGAACCTTAGAGTGAATCTGGATGAAACTTTTTTCAGACCCTTCTCATCATACAAAAATAATTTACCAAACTTCGAACATCTTACTATTAAGCAAGAAAATGAGTCTGTCAAAATACATAGAAGGGATAAATTAAAGTGTTTGGGTATAACGCTTGATTGACATTTGCGGTGGGATGAGCAAATTAATGATATTACTGGCACACTGAGGTTATTACTGCATAAATTCAAGTACTTCAGGAAAATTCTATCCAGACATTATCTCAGGGTCATTTATTTTGCACTTGTCCAGAGCAGATTGCAATACTGCATTCTAGCATGGAGTGCCTCTACAAAAAATCATTTGCAAAAGCTGGAAATTGTGCAGAAGAGAATACTCAAGATTATATATAACAAAAATGCCCAGTACTCCTCAAATTTACTGTTTCAGGAAAGTGGAATTTCAGATGTTAGACAACTCTACATGTACAGTTCCCTATTGTATACCTTCCAACACAAGAATATAGATACTCAATAGTTTCAAACAGAAGTTTCCACACGCAAAAGAATCAATTCAGCTTCTCGGGTTCCAATTTTCAAGATAACAATGACAGAAAGACATTTTGATTATTTGAGAATCAGATTTTACAACTCATTGCCACAAATGTATGAGAATTACCTTAGAAATGTAAACTCAATAGGCTTTGTTAAAAACATAATAAAAAATTATGTATTGCTCATGGGTAGAGCGGCGGTGCATGAATTTTCTTGAGAATATAAAGTTTTTTTGTTTTATTGAATTTTCTGCTATTTCGTTATTTGCATAGTGTAGTGTATATGATTTCGTTTATAAGGTATTTTTAATCGTTCGAGCTCGTTTGAAAGGCTGGCTTATTCGCATCCTGTTTGGACTTATTAGGCTAGCCTCTCACTATAGACGGGTATTTTATTGTAAATCATATTTTGTAAATCTTCTTTTGTAACACAATCACTGAATAAAGTTATTATTATATATATCCCGAAATAACGGATACCCAAAATTTCGAGAAGTGCATTCTATGCAGCATTGTTAAAATACCTAATTAGATGTCTATTTTAATTAAAAGACCCGAATACCACAACATCGTTATAAATTATAGAGTTCGCAGGGAATCGATTTAATTGAACATAACTCAAAAATTCGGCATAATTATCCCGTGCAGATTCGCAGAACGTGGTGTCCCATTAGAGCTACCGATCGAGCCGAAGCCGAGCGCGAGCGACCGGTCGAAGAACGACGACGACGAGTCGACTGGTTAGGTACATAACGAATTTAAATAAACTCCAACTTCGTTTTTAATTATTATTTATTAGTGCCGGATCGTAGTTAGCCTTGACGTCAATCATTCGTTAATTTTGGCATCGAAATGCGGAAAACGAGTTTGGTTGGACCTCCGCGTTTCTACGCTTTAATGATTGTTATTATGCGAGAGCGAGAGGGACCCCTGGAGGATCTAGATCCACAAAGATATGTCGAGGGAACGATTCGAATAATAATGTGTAGGTACGGATAACCTACGGACGGAGTTGCATTTGTTACTATGTGGCCTCCAGCACGACCCTATTTGGCTACTAGCGAAGCATATCTTGCAGATTCGATTATAACCGTCAAATTACGATTTCAACACGAGGAGTTGTACTTGAAGATCTAGAGACTCCAACGTGAAGATGTATCGATCAGATTTGCTATATCTAAAGTGTTATTAATACATATTCACCATAATTACAAAGAATGCAACATTGATATCAATGTTAGTAACAGAGCTATTTGTTGAAATAATATCACATCTCTCTGTCGGCACAAACAACTAGTGCTAAATTCATTACAGGTGTAGCACATTACCACGCATTCACTGATGGTGCGCCCCGTAGTCTAGCATTGTTCAATTTATTCACAGATATGAATCAGTAGAAAATGGGAATAATCATATTAACGCGTAGTGAAATATCAGGTGTATATTGTCGAAGAACTTACTCGAGAAAATTAAATTAATCCTATCAAATACAGAACAGTACTGTTTCATCCTTAGAGCGGCTTATATAAATATATATATATATATATATATATATATATATATATATATATATATATATATATATATATATATATATATATAGTATATAGAATGTGTTTTTTCAGAGGTATAGAACTTTAAATTGCAATAAAACTACGATGAATCATTCGATTGACAAGAATTTTTTTTTATTCGAAAGATAATCTTGTGGCATTAAATTTTAAATATGATTTCTGGCATATGACCGCCACGGCTGGCTCGGATGTAGTCCAATCTGGACGTCCAATTTTCGATGACTTTTTTCAACATTTGTAGTCGTACATCGGCAATAACACGGCGAATATTGTCTTTCAAATGGTCAAGCGTTTGTGGCTTATCCGCATACACCAATGACTTTACATAGTCCCACAAAAAGTAATCTAGCGGTGTTAAATCACAAGATCTTGGAGGCCAATTCACAGGTCCAAAACGTGAAATTAGGCGGTCACCAAACGTGTCTTTCAATAAATCGATTGTGGCACGAGCTGTGTGACATGTTGCGCCGTCTTGTTGAAACTACAGCTCATGGACATCATGGTTGTTCAATTCAGGAATGAAAAAGTTAGTAATCATGGCTCTATATCGATTACCATTGACTGTAACGTTCTGGCCATCATCGTTTTTGACGAAGTACGGACCAATGATTCCACCAGCCCATAAAGCGCACCAAACAGTCAGTTTTTCTGGATGTAACGGTGTTTTGACATACACTTGAGGATTATCTTCACTCCAAATGCAGCAGTTTTGTTTGTTGACGTAGCCATTCAACCAGAATGGCTACGCCCCATCGCTAAACAAAATTCGAGATATATGTATTCCGCACAGAAACATTCTTTTCGAAATAAAATTGCACTATTTGCAAGCGTTGTTCAGGCGTGAGTCTATTCATGATGAATTGCCAAACCAAACTGAGAATAAATCACTTCTCAGCTGTTAAATCGGTCGCCATCTTCAACAGTAATGCCAACTTAAAGTTCTATACCTCTAAAAAAACACCCGTTATATATATATATATATATATATATATATATATATATATATATATATATATATATATATATATATATATATATGGTATATATATATATATATATGTCTTAGTTTTAGTATTATTGGTTCAAAAAGCGAAACAAGTTCATTGAAAATTCAAAGTTTTCTAATTGTGCAATAGGTGGAAGAGCTGGAAACATATTGAATACTATATTGCTTTGAAGAGATATCAAACAAAACACAGGAAATAAACAGAAGCCATTAAATTTTTGTATTCAAGTCTGCACTGGAGAGTTTTAATATATAGCTGTTCAGAGAATCTTGATTGAAACAGTAACTACTAACTAGTTTGAAGATTCACAGAAATATATAACTTGACTATTGATTTTGAAATCCAAGAGAAAATTTGAATTGTAATCTCTTTATATTTTTGAAACAGGTAACAATAATAATCTTTATTGTGCAATTGAATTTTAGAAATCAATACACACGGGAAGCTGTTCGTAAAACATTCCTTCCACTCCCCCTATAATCAATTTGCACGTAATTGGAATGAAATCTATAAAAATGAACATCAATGGGAAATAGAAAATTATAGTAAGTATAGAACAGATAACAAGGTTAACAATATGACACTGAAGAAAATGTGTGCTAATAATTTCGGTCAAGAAACTGGAAAGTAAAAGAAAAGTACAATACAAACATAAATGCAACTTCCATAAAACTTTGTCGAACATAAACCAGAACAGCAATATTTATACAGTGGATTCTCACTTATCCGTGAAAACTAGAAACCAGAAAGTGCCGGATTATTGGAATGTTCGGATTACTGGATTGTATAGAAAAATTCATAATAAATATAATGAAGTAGTTTATAAGGAAAATACAATGTATTTGGGTGTCTGTTCTAGACGTTTTCGAAACTGTAATATAAGCATCTCAAAATTAACTTGTAATTAAATAATAATAATCTTCAATTCAAGTCTGTTTTTGTGCAGTTTGTAGTGTTGGTTTGAAAACAGTTTCGGATAGTAAGGATATCTGTAATAGATTCGCCGTTTTCATCAGATCATATTATGCAGGTATTGACACAACTAAATGCTCTATCTGGTTTTACTTCTATAGTTGTAGTAGTTTCTAACTCAAATAATTTATATCCTCTTCTTGTAGTACCTACTTCACATATTCCTTTATCCATCATAATATGTTGTGTATCTATAGTCCTTTTAGAACAAGAAATTGAATTTCCCGAATTATTGGACGTGTCGGCCTATTAAAGTGTCGGATTAGTGAGATTCTACTGTACTTCGATTAAATTCAGTTTGTCGATCTTTGTAGAAAGAGCAATTTACATTTTTCTGAACGAGTTTTCAGATAGTGACAAACAATTGAAGATGTAGCATGATATGTAACAAATGAGTAGTGCTAGCTATCCTTACTACTTATCCCTCAAAGCAACACCTAAACTTGTTTGTGGTATACTCAGGAACACTAAGACCGTAAAACTAACAATTTTGAATGTTAAATTTATATTCACTATAATTATGGATAAAATTGAACATTTTGAACTTAAATTTATATTCACTGTAATTATGGATAAAATTGAACCAACTTATTAACAATAGTTAAAGCTAACAGAAATAAGAGTCTTCACGAGTTGCATATTCGTCTTCTCAAGTAAGCTGTTTTTAAATCGATCGATTCAACTTGGGAACTCCTCAAATTGATTGAAGCTTAAGGAGCTGATTGTAAAAACACTCACTCATTCAGTTTGGTACAAAATATTCAATTGTTACATTTTATCTCGAAATATCCAATCGAATGTATTCGACGAGTGTTGAAGATGAAGACCTATAAGAGCGTTGAGCTATCCAAAACGAGAAATCTTGAGCAAGGGGTGTCCAGAAATGACCAGCTTCATTTCACTTCGCAAAAATTATCAATTAGAATACAGACGTCAGTATATCTTCCAATTAAACGTAAGATTCAATGACGTAGGAAAACAAAAAAATATTGTTTATTTAATTCCCTTTGTGCAAAGTGAAAACTTGTTGGGCAATCGTGAACAATGCTTTTTTGTATATAATTATAACTTATACGTCATATTGATGAGTATCTACTTCATAGTTGGAGAAATGCGAGACCTTACATTGATGAGAAATGAATTTCTCACTATTAGTAACAGCAACATAGATTGTATACGCTTCAACTTTATCACACAAAAATATACAATACCACACGAGCTTTCTGATAAGCGATTTCTATATAGAGCATTCAACACCTGATTGTATAAACTATAGACACATTGCACACCCTCGAACTATTTACACTGATTTACATAAATAGAGCTGATGACAAGTTAGGTACAGCAAAGAACTTAATCAAAGGCCGCATTACTCCGTATATAAGCATATATATATTTAAGCATTATTCATAATATTCATAAGCAAGTATTTGATAAGCTCAATTTGATAATAGGTGGTGAAAAAGAATATTTTGAATTGCAATACTAATAACAACAATTACTTGATTATGTTATAACAATTGTCAATTTTCGGAATTAAAATAATCCCTTATTGTAAATGCATTGTTGAAATGAGTCAATTATAGGTAGAAGATTTAAAAGTAGCTATACCATTTCCAGCTTAATTTCGATTGCGTTGTTCAATAATTAAGAAAGACAATGTCTGCTAAACGTTCGGAAATTTTCGATATAAAAGCACTCACTCCTCCTCCAAATTGAATTGAAGTGTAACATAATTTCTCCAAATATCTTGAAATTTCAAAGTTCGCTCATTTTACAGAGATGACTGAAAATGCCAAACATGTATTATGAAGAACAACCTCTGGAATTTTTCGAAGAGTATATTTGCAGACGTTCCATTGTAAAATAACTTTTACAAAATTTTGATGAAATAACTTCATCGATTGTTATTAATTTCAACTTTCAAAATCAAAAGGATGGATAATTCTAATTTGGGCAGTGGATGAATGAATATTCATGTCGTTTTGGAAAATTATCAGAGAAGTACAGGCTCAACTGGCTTCTGACGAACTTTTTCACTTCTAAATATATATTTGAGAAATATATTCATATATATATATATATATATATATATATATATATATATTATATACATGTAAAATTTTTTTTGAGAGTTTTTTCTCATTGTCCAAGTAAATAACAGATTGTGAAAATGTAAGAATTTATTTTTGTTTACGTTTGGTTACAAATTGTAGCTTTGTCAAAACTGTGAAACAAATAATTTTCACGTAAAAATTTGTTTCACATTTGTTTTAAAAACATAACAAACAAGAGAAACGAATAAAATTTGGGTTTAAAATCATAACAAAATCGACTTTCTCATATATAACATAACTAAAACATTAAATACTACTAAAATATTTTTCAAGCGAATGCTGGACCAGTTTTGACAAAGCAACAATTTGTAGGAACGTCAAGAAGAAATGAATTATTTTATTTTCTCGGTCTGTTATTTGCTACAAATATGAATTTTTAGATACATTATTATATTGTTATATTCCATCAAATATTCCAATTTGAGTCAATTCATCAAGTTGTTTGTCGAATACCTGAAACTTATTCAAACAAAACAATTCAATTGAATAATACCAATTATTCATAACATTTATATCTAAATAGCGTAACTTATGTTCAACAGGGCGATTGATTAAACCAGGCAACCATTGAAAGAAACATTTGACAAAGTTCCAAGAAGTGGATTCCATTCATGTTAAGGTAAACAGAGCAAATAAATGCACAAAATATTTTGATAGGCAAATATAACAATCTGATAAAATCACACATACTATTGTGATGTGTTCATTTAAATTAAGAAATACAAAGACCAACATAAATGAATATGAAAGGTAATAAGAAATACTTGTAGACGATCTCCTTCAATTTTCACGAATAAATGCAATACATATTCCACGACAAGTTTAGAAATCTCAATCCGCCATCTATAATGTCAAATATGGTACCATTTTTTTCATGAGCCCCACTGAAGGGCTCGAGTGACTTAAGTAGTTTAAATAATGAAATATGCTGGGTAATGTACATCGATTACAAGCCCAATGGACGTTCGGAACTGGTGTTAAACTGTAGGTCCACTGAATTAAAAAAAAAGAATAACCTGTAAAATATGAACATTTTTTATCCACCTCTGGCTGGTACTGATGCTCCTGCTTTTTATCACTTCGTAAAATTTGTGTCGACTTCCAGCGTTTTCATGACGTCATCGACATATTTGCATGCGTGCCTGGTGATATCAGACGAGCTCTTGATTGACTGTTTTTAAGTTATAAGTTTTTTAGATATTAGTTTTTCCTATATTGTGGGTGAACTTTAATGTGAGCTTGCCCACAGAGTTATCGTTTATATGTATTGTTTGTATATTATTGGTATTATTTCTAGTTTTATTCTACATAAGTTGTAAACTATATTGTATTTTTATCACTCAGTAATTGGCCCAAGCTGTTGAGTGGCGTATTTGTGAATAAATAAATAAATAAATAAATAAATAAATGAAAACGTTATCTAATATACCACTACAATGTGTTTTATATAATAAATAAGTATATATATTTATATATAAGTATATATATTCATATATGATATATAAGTATATTTATTATATTACAAACTTTTTTACAGAGATAAAAGAACAGTAAAAAAATTTATTATGAAATTTTTTTAAAAAAGTTCATTCCAACTCAAATCGAACATATCAGTTATACTTTTTGAAAATACGACTAAATGACATAATTCACTTAATGAACCATATCAAAAGGTACCTACTCGTACCATAGTTTCTCATGAAACAAATGGAAAAATAATTTCATTTTATAATTTTTATACGCAAAAATCACAAAAGAATTTGATACAGAATCAATTGATTAATTCGAAATTTTTATGAGTTTCTGATTCTTGTCGTCATTATGAAGGAAAAAATCACAGAAATAGAGAGAAATATTCTGAGATTACGCCACTGGCAGCAACAGTATTTTAATGACACCAGCTACCAACTTCCGCAGAGAAAGGGAAAATTTACCGAAAAAATAATTTGATTTTCGAATTTTTAAACCCAATAATCAGTGAAGAATTTGATATAGAATCAATGGAACAATTCAAAATTTTTGTGAGTTTCTGATTCTTGTCGTCATTATGAAAGAAAAAATCACAAAAATAGAGAGAAATATTCTGAGACTACGCCACTGGCCGCAACAGTATTTTAATGACACCGGCTACCAACTTCGGAAGAGAAAGGGACAAAGAGCCACACAATTATCCTAATTTTTCTAGAGGAGCTGCATGTCTTCAAATCCATCATCTGAGATCGAGAAAAGCCATGCGAGGTCACACACAAAGTTGATTGGCTTCCTTAATTACACAGCGCCGGCAAGAAACCAAGAGATGAAAATTCCACGTTGTCATAATAATGATGGTTTTTTCGGATGATCTAATATTCAGAGAAGAATATCAAGTCACTCATATAAATATTTCATTATTGATATGACCGTCACTTATAATTTCAAGTATGAACGATTTTTAAGTAAAACTGCCATAAATTATGACTAAACTGTACTAATATTTGCAATAATAGGATTTGCAATTATAAGAAACAAAATGTGAACTCAAATTCAGTTTTTTTTTTGAAATCATACACTTTGAATATGTTTCAAGTATTTACATTTGTTTATTATCATATTAAATTAAAATTTCGAATATTCGTTCAGATTATTTCAATATTTATTTTCATAAGCAATATTTCAGATATTTCTTCTTCCTGTTGTTTTCAACAGAAATTAGAAAATCTTTTCGATTTTTGATTAAATTTTGATGGAAGTTGAACTTATTCGCTATAATGTAACTAGGTTTAGAAGTTCACAATTTTCAATTTCATTCTATAAGAGGTTATACTATCTGTATTCTCTCCTACACCAGTGGTTTTGAAAGTTATGAAAAAATGCCTTCGAAATAATTTATTTTATTTTACTGGCCTACTATTTCATTTGGCATATTCGAGTAATTGAAAAATGTTATTTATGAAGTTTTTCAGAAATACATTGTTCTTCAAATGGCGTTAAAAGTTGAAGACGGCAAATTAATTTTAATTGCTAAAATGGGCTCTAACAGGCATGATATTCTATTGATAATACTTAGATTATTATGTCTAATGACACGATAATGTTAAACATAAATATGCAGCAAATGTATTCAATGTTACTATGAAATCATAAATAAACAAGCAGTGGTATTGAGATCCACAGAAGGACGAGAAATAAGCCCCCTTTTTTACAAAAGAAGGAATGAGGAAGGCGTCAGCGATTTACAAGAAGTTTGGGAAGTACTTGGCTATACTTTATTAGATGTATTTTAGGTATTATATGTATTTTTGTTCAACTTTATTGTGAATTAATTACTTGAGTTTACTAAGTGTATACTTATTAGACTTCAATCATTAGTTTTACCTAGGATTAAGTCTATCTTTACCTACTATTGTAGATGATTCTCTAATTTTGGAGGAGTGGAAGAATGGAACCATTTGTAAGAAGGACATTTCTGAATGGAACCATTTGTAAGAAGAACATTTCTTTTGTCTACAAATAAAGATTTCTTTTCCGCAGTCTCTTTAAGATGGAATGCCTTTTACTACATCTTTTCAATGTCTAGGTACCAAGATTAGGACATTCAGATCTTTAAATCTAAATTGAAAATTATTAAAACTTAGATATTAAACTCTAGATCTTTTTTTCAGATTCAAATGCCTAGGTAATCTAGATAATAGATCTAGACATTTGTGTCAATATCTAAATCTGATTAAGCTACATTTGCGCATGTAAAAATGAAGATATAAGTATTATAAATTCAATTGGTAAGATCAAGCCTTGATTCCTTCTTCTATTAACTTTGACTAGGAATTCAATTCATTACAGAATAGTTTCATCTTTCCCAATTGCTATAAGGTAAATTAATGAAAGAAATCAGCCTTTTCTAATGTACTGGTCGGTATCTTATTGCTAGTCTTTCCAGATTGTGATGATTAACATGAACACAGTAATAACTCTAGACTTCATGACGTTTTATTCTTGATTCTATGAATGAATGGTTTCTGATTAGGAAGCTTAAATTCCTAATAAAAGATACCAGCGTATAAATTATAATATTTTTACATGTAAATGATTATAATAGTAATTGATAATTCATTTATTGAAATAAAAATACCGAACCATATTTCTTCATCCAAATCCCTTCTTCATCTTCTCATTTTTGTTTTTCGTTGAAGAAAATACTTACACGTCGAAGAAAAGTGTGAACTCTGAATATTGATTAGATTGGGTTTTAATACCGAAATTTTCTAGAGGTGACTAAACTAAGTGGCGAAAAATTATGATTACATTTTTTTGGTCATCTGTAATCAAATTTGATTTTTACTAGAACGGGAAATCGATCGTCACACGGGTATTTGCCTGAAATCTGGAATTGTCATGGGCAAATCGGGACGTCTAACCTTTGCGTTTATGACTCATTTTACTACGTCCACTAGACTTGTTAAAGCTGACGTGCACAATCAATATATTGGGTATTTGGTCTCAAATGGACTATGATGATATCACGGAGTTATTTTGTCATCTCTAATTCTCTGATAAACTGATGATCGCAGTTCTGTTTCCTAACGAAGACTATTTCTATCAATTAATATTTTCCGATATTATTCTAACTATCCAATAAAAAATGAGCAAACGTGCTCTTCCACAGCAGCTGCTGAATCCGGAATACTTATTTTTTAAAGCGCACCAAGGCGGGTGGCTACAACAAACGGCGACATGTTTGACTTGAAATCAATACAAAAAATTAACGTTCAAAGATAAGACAAAAAAATACCAAGTTCGCTCACAAGCCACCTTTGCATAATTTGAATAAATTAATGAAAATGTGTTTATTAGATTTCATCTAGTCACATAAAATGAATAATTTAGTAAGATGTGACGCATATTATTGGATTTCGATATAATAATTACTCAACTATTTGAAAAAAACAGCACTAAATTAGTAAATTCTAAGAACTTCATCTAATAGTTGAAATGCTACTTATTGAAACAAGTACAAGTTACATTATTCATAAATGCCGGTCTTCGTAGCTTAGTGAGCGGAACACCCGACTATGATCCGTTAGAACTCGGGTTCGAGGCCCGCTGAAGGCATGTGTTTTTCTATGATTTAATAATAATGATATATGTTGGGTACGGTACATTGATTACAAGCCCAATGGCCATTCGAAACCAGCGTTATGCTGTAGGTCCACTGAATAAAAGCTACATTAATGTAATAAGAAAATCTAGAGGATCAATAAAATCATATGTTTCAACTAATTTTCTTGTAATTTCGAACGAATTAGAGAACACACCGAATACTGCTTATATTACTCCTTTCTTTCATTTTTTATCTTTGAATCACAATAAAATAACTTGAATATAAACAAAAATTCAAACACTTGAACTGTCAATTTAGAGTTTTGATGATAACATAGTATGGCGCGATTTCTCGTTACAAACGACTTCTTCAGATACTACTAGAATACTAGTATTTTTGCGCGTTTGTAACGACGAAACGCGCCATCTATGTTATCATTAAAAGTGTTAATCAAAGGTTCATTTTAGTTTATATTCAATTACTGGCTGACCCGGCGAACTTTGTACGCCCATTTATTTTTCTCTGAATATTTTTCAAAATTCCGGAAAGACATGTTCTACTATTTGTGCTACACTATCTTGTTTTTAATATTTATCCCGTGTGGAACCAGGGACTTACACACTTACAAAGGAAATGCAATACTTCCGGTTCTTTCAAATCAGACGAATTATCAAAAAATTCCTTTATTAACACGTTTGATGTATTGAAAGTGATTAATCTGTCCGTTCCATAGTTGAACGGCATGTTCCTAATTTCGTAGCAAGTACTTGTTCCATATATCTCATTGTTAATTATATGAGATATTAGCTGAATATAAGTCAAAAAATGTTCAGAATTTAGTCCATTCCCGGAAACCGATGAATATAGTGGCTCTGGTGACTGTACCAGAACCGTCTATTTGAATTGACTCTTCGCGCAATATTTTGTCGCATCATTGGTAGTATATTCTCATCAATAACAATTAAACTTTCCTTGCAATATTGACACACAACGGTCATTGGTCCAATAACAACGATTTGCTGTGAACTTCAATGTTATATTTGAATGCAGGTCGATAGGAGTTAAACGCAAACTTTTCATATTGTAAATTTCGATTCCATCGATGCAGTTCAACTTCATTCCGAGCTTCGTGTTGCTTGGTTGCTCGTCAGTTTGACTTGCTCTTTTATATCTTCGACTTGCTGCATTGTCAATTCTGCAACTTAAGGTTGTACATCTAATGGCTATCATTTTTAAAAACAACTGTAAATTAAAGAAAACTATGTATTCTTCTTTATAATCAAATATACCACTTGCAATGTTAGTAACGTGTATGTTAGTGTATTCAAACTTACCAAAATTTTATATTAAATTGAAGTTTCAATATTAGTCGTGATAGCTCTGACCTAACGGAGATGTGTGATAAGATCTCAGTTTTTTTACATCCTCTTTCTCATATTTAATAATTACTTCCTAATTATATTAATAATTAAGTATTCCTAAATTTTCTGATTTTACACGCAATATTTTAAATTGTTTCCCTAACAATAACAAACACAACAAAAAAAATAGTGAAATCGGTCCAGCCGTTCTCTATATTATAGTTAGAAAACGATTGTATGGAAATAAGAAATGGGCTGTTTTTAGGGTTTTCCTAGCATTATTCGAAATTATCTCGCTTTAAGAACCATTCTTGGACTTCAACGAACATTTGAAAAAAAGAATTGGCAAAATTGGCCAGGCGTTGTTGAGTTATGCGCTTATCAACAGATTTTGCGATTCATTTTTATATTATAGATAATGGATTTACATCAAGTAAACGCCAACTCTATTCAATATAATATAACTTTTCAAATGAAGACTATTTCTATCAATTAACGTTTTCCGATAATATTCTTACTATCCAATAAAAAATGAGCAAACGTCCTCTTCCACAGCAGGTGTTGAATCCGGAATAGTTATTTTTTAAAGGGCATCAAGGCGGGTGGCCACAACAAACGGCCACATATTTTAGTTGAAATCAATACAAAAAATTAACGTTCAAAGATAAGACAAAAAAAATCCGAGTTCGCTCACAAGCCACCTTTGTATAATTTGAATAAATTAATGGAAATGTGTTTTATTAGATTTCGTCTAGTCACATAAAATGAATAATTTACTAAGATGTGACGCTCATTATTGGATTTCGATATGATTACTCAAATATTTGAAAAAAACAGCGCTAAATCAGTAACTTCAAAGAACTTCATCTAATAGTTCAAATGCTATATATTGGAACCAGAACAAGTGAAATTAATGTAATAATTGATGAGGCCGATACTTGGAGAAAATTAATATCCATAATAAAACAATATTTAAAATTTTCTCATAATTTAATATAAAATACGCATGACGACGATTCGAAGTACTACTTCTTTATTAAATGCTGAATTAATACTGAAATAATATGAACAGTATTAATCCAGCATTTGATAAAGAAGTAGTACTTCGAAACGTCGTCATGCGTATTTTACACTAAATTATGAGAAAATTTTAAATATTGTTTCATTATTGATGTAATAAGAAAATCTAGAGGATCGATAAAAATCACAATTTTTTTTCAACTCATCTTCTTGTAATTTTGAACGAATTAGACATCAGTACGAATACTACTTACGTTGTTTCTTTCAGAGATGATATTTTAAGGTATGTTTGTATCACAATAAAATAAATTTTCAAATCATTTGCAAGATAGGATTTGATCAGACACGTTTTGGGAGTTAGATTGCTTTTGATGTGAATCTCACAAGGGATGAATAATGAAGCTAGTTCTAACGACTTTAGATATTTTTTCGGTTTTTTTTTCTGTCGTTTATCTATAGCCTCATTTCACTAAGTTGTCTCCTTGTAGGTGTGAGTAAAGGACTCTGAGTTGGTAAATCTGGGATCGAACAATGGGTGAGACATGGACGTCTGTTCATGTATATCGATTTACAGGTATAAATGTTAAGATACACGCAATGTAGTATTGAAATTTTTCGGGGATGATTTTTAAGATGGAATGAAAAATATACAGACAATTCTATAAATGGAAGGTCTGAATATTTTTGCTTGACTTATGTATACCGCGACTTCAACAAGAATGAACAAGAGTTTTCTTATTTTTAGTTGGATAATTTTTGATCGGATTCAAGGACTGATGGATTGTAGTCATATAATGTTCTCAGGGTAGAATAGTTTTTCAATGTGTTTCAATCAATTTCAATCAATATCGTTTCAATGAATCGAATGTCAAATTCAGTGGTATATCTGGACAAAAAATGAGGTTGGTAATATTTTTAATCAAATTCGATAAGAGCATTATGATTTAGGTTGAGTAATGTAGAAAATAATAGTAAAAGGTAAATTATTCTAAGGTTATTCATTTAATCAAATAGGTCGCTGTTCAAAATGGTTGTTTGATAGATACATAGATATACTTATGCATTATTTTTTGTTCACTGTCAATCGATTACTTTCTGTACAGACATTGATAGTAATTCTTAGACAGTTTTGATACAAATTCTAGAAAGATAACCACGAAACACGAAAAAGCTTAAGAAACCTCAATTTTGGTATCTTCCATTTGGAAACTATCATTTTATTGGAAATGTGTCGGTTTGTTCAAGAACCATGAAAAAAAATTAACATAAATTGAATAACTCAAATATCGTCAGTTGATTCGACATGAAAAAACCAATTGATTGAAATGAAATAGGAATAATTTTATTGGTTCTTCATTGAATATTTTCCATCAGGATTGAACCATGTGGTCATTACGCAGATCCTTTATTTTATTAATCGAATAGACATTAGAGTTCTATTACCAACTACAACTGATTGCGTTGATCCATTCACCTAATTATTTTGGCATTATTATCCGAAATTTTAATACGACAAAAAAATAATTATTTAGATGAACACAGCGTTACATTTAGTGTAAAAAGATTCTCCCCTGTCCCCTGATGTCTGTCTGTAATCGGAACCAATACAGGAGAAGAAGCGCGAATAAACAAACTGGCAAGAACAAACATTTACATAATATTTCTTAGATGAAAATTGAAAGTGGTCCAATAAAACTGAAGATACGCATCTTGTTTGCGCCTACGTTTGTCCTTCTTCCGACGCCGAAGTACGAGGTCCTTTTCGCTCAGTTGTATCCAGTAAACGGACGAACTTGACCCAGCCGCATAGTTGCCATTTCAACTGTTTTTCTTCAACGTAAAGAGAACTGAACCTTAATTATTGGATCTTTTTTTTGGAAACTACAGGTTCAACTTCTTGATTTTGGGATGACTTTCAATTTTTTTAGCGAAGTCCATGCAAAAATGTTCTTGGCACAAGTAGGTACCCACTATTTTTCAATAATAAAATCACTCGGACATTTTATGAATGAAAGAAAATTCATAGTTAACTTCCATAAAAATTATTATCTAATATTACGGAACCGACTTATGAAAAACGTTGGCTATCAATCCGAAGAAATCAATTAATTCAATTTGCTATATTGATGATCATCAAACTTATCATCAGAATTCTTGGAAAACGTGATATGAAAAGGTAAAAATATCTCCCAGAGACTCAAAAACGAATGATCAAATAAACTGGTTGAATGAGATTGAATTCATCAGAAGACAATCAAATGAGTTCGAGTAATATAAATTCAAATATTTCTAATTATTGATAATTTGAAAAATATGAAAAAATTGGAACAATTCCATAAATTAACAAAAAATGAAACCTCAATATTAAAGAAATACCAAGTGAAAAATATCAGTAAGAAATCGATTGAATTTACTCGTGTGTGTTTCAAAGTAAATACCCCTAAACACAAAGAACAGGACTACTAAATTCAAAGTAGACATTAAAGATCAAGTAGTCACAATTATACGTGACGTGTTCTTATCAGGAGGACTTCATTGAATAATGTCCTTTATCACTCCTAATAAATTTAACATATAACACTACTCAAATATTCCATTTATATCCCTAAAATATGGAAACTCCGTTAGACATATATACAAACGTGTATATATCTCCATATATATATACACGTTTATCTTTAAAAACATATAATACACGTTATATATAAGAAATACTACAGAACAAGTACTATCAAAATGGAACCATGTGTGCCAGTGCAGGAACCTTCTCACAAAACGTATTGTGTCCAATATGATCTTTTTTCCGGTTGTGGACACAACATAAGGGACAAGTTTTAATTTTTGTCAGTTTTCATAGAGATGTTAATCTACGAGTCCGTTGACAGAAATTATAAGAGGTGTGATTACAAAAGCTTGGTTAACTCCTTTCAGCTCAAACGACCAATCATAGTATAAAGAGATTTTCTCTGTATTTGCTGTTGAAATGTTTTCTTTAGTAGAAATGCTTAGATCAATGAATTTGATCATCTCCTGTTTGTTCTTCACTACAATATCAGGTCTGTTATGAGCTACTGGTTTATCAGTTATAATAATGTTGTCCTAGTATAATTTGAAGTTATTTTTTTCCAAGATATCGGGCGCCATGAACAGATAATTTTTGGTTTTAGTTTAGGTAAGTTTATAGGCCCCATAACTCTAGCTATATATATCCTATTACTATAGATCCTATTATAGATACAATTATTGTAGAATCACAAATTCCCCTACAATTTATAATCTCACAAAATTATTCCTAAATATCAACCATTTTTCAATAAATGAATGTCATGATACTTAGCGTAGTTGTCGCATCGTGCGGCAACCCCGTTCACGGTCCCTTTATCGACGCAAAGCCCCAAACATATTCCAAGGTCGCGGAACGGCTGCTCGAAGCCTATTTTCCATCCCTCTCTGTCAATTTTCCCAGCCATCTTCGACGTAAGCGTCTAGTCGGTGCGTCCACCCCCCCTCAGCCGCTTCCACCCATACTCCCGCTCGACATTCGTTCGTCGATTGGAACCGTCTATCATCTTTACGCGGGCGTCAACCCATTTCTGGAGCAGGATGGAAAATTGGTTGGGCTGTGGAGAGGGTTGGCTTGTACAGAAATGAGAAATGCGTATATTCCAAGTAGTTTAAAGATTAATTTTTACATATATATATATATATATATATATATATATATATATATATATATATATATATATATATATATATATATAGAAAATACTTAAGAAATACGAATGCAACACTAGGTTAACTGATGTGTTTCTATTTTTATGATCTGAAATGTAATAAGTATTCATTTCCTGGAAGTTTCTACCTCGGAGTCAAAAGATGGTAATTGCAGATTGAAATCGTTGCCTCATTTGACGATAGACGTAGCACAACTGATCATTTCCTAATAGAACAAAACAGTAGGTCTTATGATCCCATCAACTGTGGTGTCGAGTTCAAAATTCTCTAATATTTATTCTTTGAAGGATAGCGGAGACATCACATCGTAAAAGCTCACGTATCCAGTTTAACCATGATACTTCTTTTGATTTGTACTGATTTTTTGAATGAATATCCTAAAATTTTCTTCAATATTTCATTCAGTGCTAAGAGCACAAGAACAGAATGTATGCACGTATATATGTATTAATATACGTGTTATTTTCTTATTTAATATTTTTATTACCAAATTGGAAATGATCTTAACGAGTGAACCACCTTAGACCTCCATATGCTCGTGCATATTACCAATATATACCTAGTAAATATTACGTAGCTATTAGTTTAGTATATATATATATATATATATATATATATATATATATATATATATATATATATATCTTTTATAAAATAAGTACATCAAAGAGCACCACTTGTGTGGAAGCCAGAGAAAAAAGTAATAATTTACGTTATACTAAGTTATTAAAAATCTTCGAATATTAAATCAAAACTATCAAATTTGATGGCATAATATCTCCTCGAGACCAGGCAATAATATTGAAAACTGTCAGTTGAATGTAGTGGAAACATTTCCAAATGACTCTATCTAATAAGATCGAAACCATGGTCTTTCTGTAAGATATTTCAAATAAGAATTTCTCTTCCGATTATTTACCATGATATAAGCTGAAATGTATTTTTCTAATTGAATTAATATTCATTGAAAATTAATAATATGTGTATATAATAAAAGTTGGTTTCCATATTCTTGAATACACATTTTCTTCTCAAGCCAACATTTCAAAATAAATTACACGGATGGAAAACAACTCCAATTGTCTCAATTTTTCTTAAAAGCCTGCTCAATGTTCTTTTTCCATCTTTCCCTATAGAGCTGTATGCGCCCAGCAAACGATTACAATACAATAATAATAAATTAAAATACAAGAGGCTGACCCAAATCCATATAGTGTTTTTTCATGAGACAAAAAATCGAACACATGTTCGTTATTTCACCTTTAACATTCCCTCTCGATTCCGACTTCCTATCTAGCGCCCATCTAATCAAATATTTGGGCGTTGAAAAAATCAGAGCTACCACCTGATGCACAAAAAATTCTCACCCTTGAATCTAGGACGACCACTTTTACTTTTTATAGTAAATGAACGCACAATGATCAACACATGTTCCACTAGAGAGGTAGGGATAAGCGCCCTCTCTATCCGTATTTCTTAAATCTTGACCGTGTGTGTTTACTTAGATCTTTTTTATGTCGATGCTTCAGCGGCAACCACATGGACCCCGCAGCGGACCAGACGAATATTTGGGGATTCCGACTACTGAATAGAGATACTAATACTCACTAGAAGAACGTAGGTATCATATTTAAGGCATTGTATATTTTCCTATTACTTTGAAATATTCTGTATACTACACTTTTCAACAGTCAGAAATACATTATCCGATGTTATATTATTAACCTTTCATAAAAAACTCAATGGTTTTAATCTGATTTTGAATACCTACACTTAAATAATAGCATACTCCAAAATGATGGTCTGAAGATTTTTATTCTGCATTTCAACAGCTTTGTCATCGTCTCTGTAGCGTAGTGGTAGAGTGACAGGGCCTCATGAGGGATATCTAGGTTCGAATCCCAGGTAAGACATGGACGTTTGTGTATGAAAATGAGTTTCAGCGGTTAATTGAATAAAATGATATGAATGAGCAATGCAAACGAACCCAAAAAAAAACCAATTTTTATGTTTTGTTTTGTTAGAATTTCTCACCAATTACATTCTCTGATTATCTAAAACTTCTTCAGAATTTTTTAGATTAATTCCCATAATTTGTTGTAAAGTGTCGGTATGTTTTTCCATCTTCCAAACACTTTCGTTTGAGTTTTTAATTGCATTTCTATCATTATTTCTATTAAGCTTTTCTAATAATCTTTTAATATTCTACCTTTTGATAGCAGTTGATGCCACATTTCATTAAATGAATATGTAAATTATATTATATTCATAATTGCATGGATCGTAACGAAGAATAACATTCAGCTTTAATGTTAAAAATTAATAGAAATTCTATGTACATTCTGTACGAATAATTCAAAATTGAAAATGAATTATACCTTTATTGAAATGAAAAAATTTTAATATTTCAAACTACACTTGAAACTACACATCAACATAACTACCCTCATTAAATTATTATCAGTTATTATTATTATATAAAAAATGTGATTCAACAGAAAAAATACTATGTTCAATTAAAATATTCATAAAAATATAAAAACCTGGATAACATTTTTCATTATCAAATAAATTAAAAAATATTCATAATATAAAAACCTACTACAGAAATTAATGATAATTAAAGGTTGAAAAAATCACTTTTAAAAATTCATCAAAAAATAATAAATGATACGTGGGTTTCGTTTACCTCTTGGTGAAACATTATGTTAAAAACAATAAATTAAAATTAACACACTTGACTTAAGTTTCACTGAATCAATATTTACTGAATAATATTCAGTGAAACTAAAGTCAAGTGTGTTAATTTTAATTTATTGTTTAAAAAATAATAAATCACAAAGCAGACATATCAAGAAAACATGGTGAATAATTCAACACAACTTAGGGTTTATTTTATTATTTCAATTAGGAACATCTAGTTATGAATGACAGAAGTTGCAGTTGCTCAATAACGAAAATTATCAAACCAATGAAAGAATAAAATTTGTTACATTTAAATACTAAAAACTGAAACTAGAGACAGCCTACGACCCTTTGACCTTAAATGAATCCGAGCTGTTTTGTTTTCTTAATAAACCCCAAGAAACGCCATTACATCAACAGCGGTGAAATGTTACCCTCACCCTTAGATTATTATAACTCATTAGACTGACAGTTTGTCTGGTCCATTGCGTAGCTGCTAAGACCGTGTGAACCTGCTCCAGTTTCACCGTAGGTCATATGCTCTAAATCTTTCAAAGTTGTTTCGGTTGAGCAGGGGTGGTTTCGAATAAATTCGATTTGTGGCGGCAGGTGCCTCTATATGCAAATGACGACGGTGTCTGCATATTTTCCACTAGGATTCAACAATTATTGAGGTGATCATTAGGCGAGAGACATAGACTGAATCATTACGTGCATAGTCGATGACGTTAATTATGCCGAAATGTTGTTTATATGAATCTTTGTGCATTAGAAAAAGATAAAATTTTATCGATGGTACTAAAAAATATCCAATTATTATCAATTGGTGATGCGGTTATACCTAGTGAAAATAAATATTCATAATGAATTAATGAAATTTGCTCCATATTAATTCCAAAATAAATGGATTACGAGATCTTCCTCGTATTATTGAATAAACGGATTATTTATTTAATACTGTTGTGTTTACTTGATGTAAATCCATTATAATTGAATACCAACTTAAATTCAAACACTTGAACTTATGATTCAACTTTATTGACTACATAGCATGACGCGTTTCGTCTTTACAAACGACTTCTTCAGATGCTTACAGAATAATAATTATTCTGTATTATTCTGTATATCTGATTATTCTGTAAGCATCTGAAGAAGTAGTTTGTAACGACGAAACTCTTCATGCTATGTAGTCAATAAAGTGTAAATCATAAGTTCAAATGTTTGAATTTGAGTTTATATTCAATACGGATTATTAATAAATAGTGCTACAATTCTACAATATATATGTATTCATACACGATGAACAAAGCAGGAATAAAAAACCAAAAATAAAAGTAAAATAAATAAATAAGTGAATAACTAATAGATGTTAAAGAAAACAAAGGAAAACAATGAAAAAAAAATAAAAAAAAAGATAATAAAAACTTATATAATTTGAAAATGAGAATCAAAATGAAGTTCTAAAATAATTCTCATTATGTAAGTACCTAAATTATTTGAGTGATTTAAACAAAATAAAGTAGAATGGTAACAAACTAATCAATTCAAGATCTCATATTATCCATTCCATAGCTAGTACTTCTTATTCTTGAATAGTCACGAATTTCATATGTCAACTTATGTATTTTCTGTTCGCAGTTTAAAATGCTTCATTAAACACGATATACTGTACGATATAATAATTTTCATTATCCTGTAAATCTTTCATTTTTATCCTGTAAATCTTTCATTCCTCATCTGTTTTTTTCAGCTTTTCAATTTAATTTTCATACATGTTATTTATTAATATCTTCATTGTAGACTATGTATCTGAATTGCACTACTATATACATAGATATCATCTTAAGACTTAATGTTGTACTTCTTCATATCATCCTAATCATCTTAATGTTGTACTTCTTCCAAACGATTGCATGTGAAAGTTTCGTACGTGTGACACTGTCATGCATCAATCTTATAGTCCATTATTCGAGAAATTTTCATTATTTACGAATCTATGATTCGATAATTTCTTCACTTGATGTTATAATTCCTACTGATAAATCTTGTGTTTATTAAAACTCGGCTTCAATATTTCGTAAATCATAAAAGTTGTGTCCCTAGCGAAGCGAAGGTTCATTCTTCCAAACCGAAGAGATTATGCGGAAACAATAGCACTAAAACTTGCTCTTCTAACTCCTTCGTGCAAGTTTCTACAACATAAATTTCGCTACGATGTTCTGATGAGAGACAACAAACGTCATTTTTCAATTTCAATGACAGACTTTATTTCGAAAAATTTTAATTTTAGTTGGCGTAGTGTTTCATAAAAATTATTTATTTTTTATATACAATTTGTAAATTTGTGAAACAAAATTCAACTATTTATGCAACTTTTCATTGTAAGGTCTGTTATCAGTAACATTTTAATTTTTAGTTAAAATATGAAAGCAGACAAGAAAATTGTAGATAAATTTTCAGAAACTGAAGTGTTGGATATTAGCTGAGAGTATTTAGAAGAATTCAATATGTAGTAATAAATCAACAAAAGTCACAACCATTCCACCCCTGCTTTCCAAGACATTCGACAAACGGATCAACAGGCGTGTTTCATCCACCCCTAGACACAGATTGGAAAGAAAGTGAAATTATTTACATATTCACCACCAGGTAAATACAGGTGCTGCTCGCGTAAGAGATTTTTTATCGAACTTTTTGTTCTAATGAATATTTTTTGTAATCACTCCTTTTCCCAATGCCTATACTATTCCTATTATTTATTAAAGTGCATATGTTCAATTGCCTTTCGCTTTACTGGATGGGTACTTTTAGGATTGAAGAAAAAAATTCGGGTCGACTAGATGGGTTTATGATTATTATTATCATAAATCAGCTGTTGAATTGAGAGAATACCTGGGATGGAATTAAACGAAGAATAGTTAAAGATGGTGGATATAGATGGGTCTATCAGTGAACTGAAATTCGTCGTGAAATTTGAAAAAAAAACGAATTTCTATGAATTAATACAATTCAACTCAATACAGATTCAATACAATTTCCAACAAAACACGAAAACTTTTTCATTTTCAAATTTAACAAGTAAATAAGATAACACATTTAAATAAGTCATCGAGCTAAGATTGATAATAGTTGTGTTGATGGTAGTGTATTGACGGTAAGTATATTGAAAATTATTACGCGAAAGATCAGACTTCAAATTACAAGTTGAATAATGATTTCAGCGAAAGATAGTATCGATATTTACAGTATACTTAATTCAATGTCGAGTAATCATCACACTGCACTACTTATGTGGGTAAAGCTTTCTGTGGTTTATTTTACCATCAAATGTCTGATGAATTGAAAATCGGACATTTGACCAAATGGCACATAATGAATAAGTCGCCAACAGACGCAAAACAATTTTATCCAATACAAATATCTGTTTTTTTCTTTTTTTTTTACATATTATGTTAAAAATCTAGGGTTGATCTAGGCGAGACCTTATAACTTCCCACTGTAATTATTTGTAAAAATTTCATGAAATGTAAATTACTAAAGTTTCAATAAACGTATTTGATTTGATTTGACTGCACTACCTAGTATCAGTAATTAGGAAACAGCATTGTAGTGGGGATAACGACTGAAAAACCAATTTGTCTGTATAAACGATCGTTATACAAACCATACTAAGAAAAAGTGTAAGTCTTACATCTTTATCTTAGAAAATAAAAAAAAACTGAAAAACAGCTTTTTCTTCATAATTTTTTTGTTAAAATGGATTTATCAAGAAAGAGCCTGCAACATTTCAAATTCCATATCTACGTTATATTTTGTGAAAGTATAATGTATAAGTTATTTTTTCCAAATTCAGAAGAAAATATATCAAAGTCGCAAACAATAATTTCATGAAATTGAACGTATAACACTGTAATAGCTCATGAAATTCAATAAAACTATATGGAAATATTTTATGAAAATTTATAACATTATGCAAATTTATGAACTCATGTCTGTATGATGTCTAAATTCCGCAATTTTGTCAGGAGATTTTATGAACTTCATCAGGCCATTTTCAGCCTGTTACTTTATTAATATCTTTTTTTTCTGCCAATAAATTTACTTTCTCATTGTTAAAACCTATAAACGGTAACATTGGATGTTTACTAAAAGCTTAAGACTAGGGAAAATTTTTTTCAAGTAGCTTTGGAATTGAATTAGCTATTCATGAATGAAGAAAGTTTTTTGTTCTGAATGAGATAACTCTTATGTACCAAATATTTCAATTGTGTTACAACATCAACATCTAAATAATAAATTGAAATTAAAAGCAATTGGTATAAGTTTCACAGAGTATATTTCTAACTCTTTAAACATTTCGGGTGGTTGACTCATTATCAAGAGTGATCACAATATCAACTTCTAACTTTTACCCGAAACATATGTACAGTTGTTAATATAAACAGTGAAACTTCAGCCAAGTGCTTTAATTTCAATTTAACATTCAACATAACGTGTCACCAAGTGATAAGCGAAACATCATTTCAAACCAAATCAAAATCATATCAATCCTTTAATACAATTTCATCTTGCGAAGGATAGTCGTACTGAAAACATAAACAAACAAACGATACAAAAAAGCCGATTCGTACATTACTGTCAACATTCGATCATCAAAATACTCTCCACTGTAGTATGTCTTTGTAAAGAGCAGATATTTATGGAGTCAAAGTGAATATCACAATTATTGGCAACCGTATTGAATGTAGACTCCATAAACCAAATGGGGGATTGTATTAGAGACTTGGTTCTCGGAGTCTCTAGGTGGAATAATTCTGTATCACGAGAATTTTGCAGAGGAACACGAAATTTCAAAGTGGACAAGAGAGGAGGACAACTTGTGTGCAGTAATTTGTACAAACATTTGAGTGATCAAGTTTCTCTCCTGTTCTGCAATGAGATTAAACTAAATAGACTTAATAATTCGTTATGATTGACTACCCTATGTGGATAAACTTTATCCTACCTCCAAACTAAGAATTTCAAGAACCTTCTCTGAATGGCCTCAAGATGGTGTTGATGGCGTGTGTAAGAAGAGTGCCAGACAATTCTGCCATACTCCAACTTGCTACGGATTAGGGTATTAAATAGTTCTAAGAATGTTGAGGAATTATTGAAATATTTGCCATTGCTTATAACGAATCCATATATTTTCGAGACAGGTGAAATGATTTGGGCGATGTGTGGAACAAAGTAAAGCTTCTGATCGAAGACTACACCAAGATCTCTCACCTTATCAGAACGAGAAAGAACCTGACCACCGACGCTATAATCACACTCAATTCGGTCTATTTTCCTTGTGAAAGAGACAACATTACACGTTGACACATTCAAACTAGAATAATTGTCCTCACACCAACCAGAAACATGGTCCACCGCGAGCTGAAGTTGACCACAGTTGTCCTGTGATCTAATTTCATGATATAGTTTCAAATCGTCTGCGAAATCAAATGTGGATAGAGAATATTACCCATCAGATCATTTACGAACAGACTGAATAATATTGATCCAAGATTAGACCCTTTAGGTATTCCAGAGGTAGGTATGAACTCAGACGACTGTATACCCTCCAGTTGTACGAACTGATATCGGTCAACCAGGTAAGAATGAAAAAGGTTGGTGAGGCTATCAGAGAATCCAAATTTGTTGCGTAATTTCTGTAGAAGGAGCGCATAAGCAACTTTATCAAAAGCTTTCTGAAAATCTGTGTAAATGACATCAGCTTGACCGGTTGAGTCGAGTTCTTCAGAAACGTACTGAGAAAACAGCATTAGATTGCTTGAACAAGATCTAATTGACATGAATCCATATTGCTCAACATTGATGCTGTTTCTGTCGACTGCATACATGGAATTATAGACTACAAATTCAAAAGTTTGCACAAGTTTGATAAGATGGATATTGGCCTGTAGTTGTTTACAACAGAAGGATCACCTTTTTTAAGACAGGCACTCACTACCTTGGCCGATTTCCATATTTTAGGAAAAGGGGCTTTGCTTATTATGAGATAAAATATATGTATCAATAGATTCGAAAGTGCATAAATACAATCTTTCACAATAAAACTTGGTATTTCATCAGGACCCGACGTATTAACCAGAACAATTAACGTAATAAGACCAGACGATTCAACTATCATCTCAAACAAATGTTCATTCAGTACTTTCAAATTCCATGGTAAATGGTTGAAGGTTTTAATACTTTGATAATTGACATATAATGAATAAATGCCCATGAATATTCATTCAGAAAAGTCACTTTTTTCCATCAATATACTGATATTTGAGTTCACATTCTCACACCCCAACTCCATGAGGGTTTATTCTTCGACAACGCCACATGTTGGCACACGTTAATGATCTTTTCCGAAGATCCTCACATTCTCATGTAAATAGCCTTTGATTTTGCACGACCGCGTATTGATTTCTGCACCCCTTTCGAATAGGGTAGCTCGGTAATAGATTTGTCAGCATTACTAGGCGATTAGGCATTGATCCTCGATAAATATTTTGAATTGTAAATATTGAAGGTATTGATGAATAATTTATGTTCCGAGAACATCGTGAGAGATGTGATTAGGACGCGTCAAGGTACAAAGGCAACGGTGACAATTCACGCATCAGCGATCTCGAGCCTGCTAACTAGATGGGAAGGTAACCGAAGGGATTGGGATACTTTGCATCCGATAATTATGATGGAAATATTACCCTTTTACACTCTAAGTGTTGAGTGCTGGGATGCTTAGACAATCGGATTATGGTTGAGCGAGAATAATGAAAAGAATAAGGATAATAAAATAATATTAATAATTTTGGTCTCAATATACTGGTATTGAACAGTTGTGGGAATTGTGGAGGACTCGCGCTCTAAAACCTTTTTCTTCATCGAGTGTTAAGATAAAAAAGTGGAATATAATAAATACGGAAACTTAAATATATATATATAAATACAGAAGTTTAAAGCAAAAACACTATTAACATAGAAAAAATAGAGAAATTGAATATAACTTAAATTCAAACACTTGAACTTATGATTTACACTTTATTGACTACATAGCATTACGCGTTTCGTCGTTACAAACGACTTCTTCAGATGCTTGTAATCATAAGTTCAAGCGTTTGAATTTAAGTTATATTCATTTATAATGGATTTACATCAAGTAAACGCCAACACTATTAAATATTTAAAATAAAGAAAGTTTATCATTGATTTGAAAGAATGATTATATGAAAACGAAAAACTCAAACTGAATGATGACTCCCAAATTGAAATAATCAGCTCATAATTTCTATAATTCTCTCTATATACCTATATTTTTGTTTATAAATATATACCTATATTTTGTTTCTTTCAGAAGCGATTTCACGTTCTACCTTCTAGCAGCTAGAACTAATGATTTAAATTTTCTCCATTGCACACGATGTGTGAACATTGTAAATTTTAATATTTTGGGAGTCAAGGTGGATATATTCAACTGTTCTGTTACTGATATTAAGGCAAGTTTCCTTGATATGCATAATCTCTGCTAGAACAATCATTTATGTGTATTCACGTACAGGATTCATAATGTATTAATACATTTGTATGTGTGTATATGCGTGTAAATGTAAGTGTATATGTTGTTGTGCTTTATCTTTATATGTATGTATACTTTTGGTCAGCATTTAAGTTTTTTTTTATTCCAATAACTAATTGTATTTCATTTTATCAAAAATATTTCTTTTAAAAACTTCAAATTTGAAAGTAGTTACAAAATTGAAACTTTTGAACTACCAATTTTGTTTTTAGTATCTATTGTCTTTTAGTTTCCTGTTTTGTAATTAGGACATGTCCTGTAAAACAGTGATTTTAAATGAATAAATATTAATGAAATGAAAATAATGGAATTTCGAAATACATCAGATATCTATCATCATTGAAATTTTAAGGCTCAACATTTTGTGCGGAGGAATCAATTTTGAATTGAGCAAGAATTACACGAAGAAAAATGATTATTATTTGAATTAATAACCGAAACAACGAAATTTATTAGAGAAACGAATTAATTGTCAACTTATACAATAACTTTCATTAGCTGTACATGACATTACAAATAACGCGGAGAAATTGTAGTGATTTTAAAAGTATGGGCCATTTTCTTGATAATGTTTTATTAAAAACACCAAATGTCCTGCCTAAATTACGTAAAATTCTTCATACCTTTAGTTGACATAACTATCCAATACAAAATTAGATTTCAATTCTTTCATATCAAACTCTCCTAATTTTATGTTGTTTTAATGTGCATCAAAAGTAAAGGTAATTTATAAATAAAAATAACAAATAATAATGAAATTATATATTATTCTATTATTGAAGCGAAATATCCCCACGACATGATGATCTTGACCTGTGAAAATTCCGATGAGCAATATCATGATGATAATCCATATAAAATAATATGCTTTTGACGTGATTTACTCATATTGTATGAGAAATATATGACTTTGATATTTGTGAAAGTCAAATATAATATATACAAGTTAAATTTAAATTTTTTCGTTAGTTAGATATATGTGAATTTTATTCACAAAAATATGAAAATCTGAAATGTTTTTTGTTTCAGGTACTCTTGGTTTTATAGGCGCTATATAATTTTCGTGAGTCTTGTTTTTGGTCTCTAAGTTTGTGCATTTGAAATTCGACCACGTTCTGATGAGAGCCAACAAGTTCGAAACACGTGTCAACGGGTGCTTCCAAATGCGGTCTGTACCGTTCTCGCTTGTTTTCGAACTTCGCTACCGAGGTCTATACTTTGAGATGCAACTTCAATTCATATCTAACAACTCTTTTCTACGTCATATCGTAAGACGACAATCTGGGAGGATGGATAGGTCTCGCTCACTTTCTCCTGCAGTATCGAAGATTGTCGTAAGATGACAATCCGAGTGTCGAATATCTAGCTTGACGAATAAAAGAGTTGTTACATATGAATTGAAGTAGCATCTCAAGGTGTAGAACTCGGTAGCTTAGCAGTCAAAAGCAGTAGGGTGTAAACCTGAAGACCTGGGTTCAAATCCCAGTCGAGTTCGAAAACTTTTGAAATGTAATTTCAATTCTCAATTTTCACTATGAAAATATCACTACATTATATATATATATATATATATATATATATATATATATATATATATATATATATATATATATATATATATATATATATATATATATATATATATACATATTATTATTTACTAGTTATATACACAGATATATATTTATATCTGTGTACATAACTAGTTATAAAACAAAAGTATTTTAATTGATGTACATGAAGGTTCAATAACTAGACAAAGCAGTACCTATGTTGTATTATATCTATCCAAAACAATTTTTCACAGCTCTATTGACATGCAATAGATGAAAGCTTCCGAACCTTTTGCTAATGGTCTCCTAAATAGGGCATATTTTGCATAAGGTGTCTTAATTTGAATGATAAAAAGCCCTATTCAAAATTTAACAATCGCGATCGCTCCATTTCTTCACCGCCGAAAGGATTTAGTTCGCCGCAAGGCATCCAAACATCAATAACCCCTAACTTGCGCTTATCGATGAGTTTATAGGGTTTTAACCCTATTCCGATCGCATTGTCAAGGGTGTTTTGCCACCTGACCGACTCACAAAGCTCACTGTTCGACGTTATGTCTTCGGGTGCCAATAGAGCTGATAAGTGGTGATTTGGTAAGGATGTAGGGCACACACACACCATTTTGCCTGTGTTCTCATTGTTACAGGTCGCTTTGCCAGCTCTGATGTACGTGTATGAATGGATGAGTTGTGGAACTGAAGAATATTAATACGCAGAACGATTTTATGATATCGTTATTTATGATAGAGGTGATTTGTGATGTTTTTTCAATAATTGGTTCTCTTTCAGTCTAACTGAACTCAGATGAAAACTGTCAATTGTCAAATTGTCGATTATTAAACTCACTTTGTACTCATTACTCTCATTTTTTTGATTGTATCCAATAATTACTTAGGATATAATAACAATATCAAAGTAATATCAACATTACTTTTATTGTTTTGATTGTATCCAATGGATGAAGCTGAAAATTACGCACTATTCTTTAACCTCAAAATTCGTTAGATATATTACTGTTTTTTTAATGTATATAATAATTTGAACAAAAATTTCAGTTATTCTGATGAAGAAGGAAATAACTTTGAAACCTTGTTCTAGAATAGAATAATAGTACATCCAATTTAGCCCTCGTTTAATGTTTGCTGCATATTCCAATAAAAAATATATATATATATATATATATATATATATATATATATATATATATATATATATAATTTTGAATTGTCGCGGGCTATTCACATTCGATTATCCAAATTTTTTGTTCGTTATGCTGGTACACTTACGTTAGCTATATATTGACATTATAAGAGATTTTGGATTGGTAGTTTCTTTTTGACATTAGAAAAGTTTAGTTACGTTTTTGTGTGGTCTTCGATTTTTCACTTTTGAGAAAAAATGGATCGAAGAATCTGTATTAAATTTTGCGTTAAAAATGGAATAAAGTGCTCAAACGCACTTAAAATGTTAACTGTGATATTCGGCGAGTCAACTTTGTCTCGAAAAACTGTTTATAAGTGGTACAAGCGCTTTACAGAAGGCCGATAAGATGTTGATGACGATGAGAGTTCTGGCGTTGCAACCACGTTAACAAGCGAAGAAATCACGAAACAGTGAAGAAAATGGTTTTGGAAAATCGATGAATCACTATTAGCGAAATTGCGAGGATGCTTGGCATATCACTCGGCTCATGCCATGCAGTTTTCTCGAATGTTTTGGGAATGAAACGTGGCAGCAAAGTTTGTTTCGAATTTGCTGAATTTTGAGCAAGAGCAACGTTGCATTACTATCGAACTGGAGATGTTGAATGACGTCAACAACGATCCAGATATACTCAAAAAGGTCATAACAGTAATGGGTATATTATGGTTATGAATTCGAAACCAAGGCCTAATCTTCCAATGGAATCGACAAGAGCAGCCAAGAACGAAAAAGACACTGTAAGTTCGATCAAATGCAAAGGTTTTCCACACTGTTCTTTTCGGTAAAAACTGAGTGTTGCATGATGAGTTCTTGCCAACAGGTCGAGGAACACTAAAAATAATTTACGCAATGTTTGCGCGAAGCAACACGGCTCAAACGATCGAAATGGTGCAAAAACGAATCATGGATTCTGCATCATGATAATGCATTTGCTTACACATCAATGATTGTTCATGATTTTTTGGCCAAAAACAACACCGAAATCAATCATGAGGAAACCAAGGCCTAATATTCCAATGGAAGTGACAAGAGCAGCCAAGAACGAAAAAGACACTTTAAGTTCGATCAAATATGAAGGTTTTCCACACTGTTCTTTTCGGTAACAACTGAGTGTTGCATCATGGGTTCTTGCCAACAGGTCGAAGAACACTAAAAATAATTTATGCAATGTTTGCGCGAAGCAACACGGCTTAAACGATCGAAATGGTGCAAAAACGAATGATTCTGCATCATGATAATGCATTTGCTTACACATCAATGCTTGTTCATGATTTTTTGACCAAAAACAACACCGAAATCCATATTGAGATGAAGTTGGAATCGAAAAATTCGCTGAGCTGATAGACATACTGAAAAGCGAATTTCAGAAGTGCTTGGAGGATTGGAAGAAGAGCTGTCATAATTTTTTATATCTGAGGGGAATAACTGTGCAGGTTACAAAATAGATATTGATGAATAAATATATACTTTTTGAAAAAATTCAAAATTCACATTTTTTTGAAACAACCTCGCATATATTTTGTATTCATCCAATTTAATTATTCAATTAATCTAATTTGGTATTCAACCAATCGTCAATATTAATTACTGATAAATGACGCGGAGGTTTCGAGCTTATCTCTTTGTGAAACATTATGTTGAAAACAATAATTAAAATTAACACACTTGACTTAAGTTTTACTGAATATATTGAAAACTCTACATATATTTCGGGTGGTTAACCCATTATCAAAAGTAACATTGTATACTTTTGATAATGGGTAAACACGCGAAAAATATGTAGAGATTTTAATATATTTAGTGAAAGTTAGCCAAGTGCGTTAATTAATTTATTCTTTTTAATTTTGATGATGAAAGATCATTTTTTCATGGAAACTCTGGTGATTCAAAAGAACACTTCGAAGTTGAATATTTTCCTTAAAATGGATAGAAAAAGTAGAAAACACAAGCAATTTTCAACTATGCGTACATTTTTGTCAATCGAACTGAAGAAAAACCATAAAAATTTATAATATTACATGAATTGTTTTACTCAGCAGATAATTGGTGTTTGGATGAATATTATCAATTTTCTATTTCTAAAAATAAAATAGTAATTGTCCGCCTCTTGTGCAGTTTTATGTGTTAATTAAAACATTTTTTCTCAGCATGCTTATGACGAAGTTGCCATTCGAAGCTTGTAAAAACGAAATGGATGAAGATCCGGTAAAATTAACACATCCGTAGTTTGGTGAAACCTCACAGCACAAAACCTCAACTATAATTTTCTTCAGAAACAGAAACTACACCACCAACAATGCTTACGCAGACACATTCCAGAGATCATAATTCATCTTCGCGGCAAAGCAAACAAATTGACACACGAATTCATTAGCATAATTCCCAATTGTAATCCGTAATTTAATTCAACTTAATGGACGTGTAACAAGTTGTTGTTCGTAAACCATCGACTCGTTTTACGGAGAAACTAAGTGTGCAATATCGGCGACGACGTTTTAGTCGGGCGAGCACAGAAGCTTTCTAAATTGGCTGCTTACCGTTTTGCGTAATTTGTCAGGCCATTATACGCTATTTACTCCTTTCGATTGCTTTTGAATTAAGATATCATAACTGTGACTTTCAGCTGGAAAAGCGCCAATAAGTGCTTCTCTTTCCTAGTGAAACATATTACATAATAATATTTCCTCCACAATGAAAATACACATACAAATAATCGTTAAAGCAATTCGATTGGTGTTAAAATACATCCAGAAATAACAGAGGAATTTAAAATTGAGTAGGGTGTTCCACAGGGGCCACCCTTATTACCACTTATCTGTGCTGTTCATTAATAACATAGAATGCGCTATTAGATATATGTAGTTCATTTTTACTGTTTACCTATAATCTTCAAATTATAAATTAGACATCTTCAATTGAGGATAGTTAGGTTCAACTAGATCCCGATTACATGATGCGATGGTACTTTGATAATGAAAAGAATCAACACACAAAAGTTTGAGGTGAAGACGTTTGGAACAGTGAGATTTTCGATAAATTTCAGATATCATTTGAACAATTAAATATGAAGGATGTTAACATCATTAAAGACTTAGGCTACACGCCTAATACACTTTCGACCAAAAACCAAGCTTCACCAAGGAAAGATCGATGAACGACTTTCACAACTCTGATGTTTTAAAGACGTATAGTGTAAAAACGTAAGGTGTATATGTAAGTGATCTCCACATACAAAATATGTAAAGAGTACGAATGAATTTTTAAAAAGGTTTTTTAAATTTTAATTTAAAAAACCTTTTTGCGTCTATACCAATATCTGATAATAATCTGTTAGTTCAGCAGCAAATTAATTGTCTTGAGATCTTCGAATTTCGTTCAAAAACTTGAACACAATTTCAGTAAGTAAGAATTGGTCAGCAACTCCATTGATGGCAAATATTTATCAAATTGTAATCCCGTAATGCTTTAGACCAAGAGAAGTTTTTTATATTACTTATGCTCCAACTAATGATATTTGAGCATTGATAAGAGCACAACGGCTACCGAATGACATTGAAGTTGATCCTTTCTATCTATTTTTCGCCTATACGCATTTTTCGAATCACAAAAACTGAATTGAATTTGAAGATAAATTTTTTACAATATTTATCAATTATGAATTGGTATTTTTTAAAAATTTAACCCAGTTGTAATACGAGGTAATAGTGGATATACTTGAATTCTATTGTTCATGAACATTTAGTTTATTGTTTAGGTAGTCTGTTTTTTTGTGCTTATAATTCATATGTTTCATGTTTTCTAAATATTCCAGTGAATAATTTTCATGTACACCTGTACGATTACAAAAAACGTGAAATAGCGTGTCTATATAATAAAATAAATTATATAAATCAATAAATGAAAATAACAAAATACGACACATTATGTTAGATAAGATTTATTTGCGTCTGAAAAGGAAGGATTTTCTCAGGAATTCCAAATAAATGATTTTTGTCTTAAAATTCATTCAAGTATGATCCTCATAATTCATATGTTGTATGTTTTCTAAATTTTCCAGTGTATATTTCTCATGTACACCTGTATGATTATAAAAAACGTGAAATAGCATGTCAATATAATCAAATAAATTAAATAAATCAATGAATAAAAATAACAATCTATGACACATTATGTTAGATAAGATTTGTTCGAGTCTGAAAATGAAGGATTTTCTCGGAATTCCAAATAAATGATTATTGTCTTAAATTTCATTCAAGTATGATCATTACTCATTACTAACATATATATTTTTTTAGTAATTTTCAGTAACAATTATCATAAAATTTTTTAGATCTGATGATCAAAAAAATTAATAGTGGAGATAGCAGGAAAAATAATATTGGAATAACATGACTATGAGATCATTTTGGAATTTTTTTTCATTTGAAACACATCAACCACAGACGTTATTAGTGAAATTCTAATGATTGTTATCTCTGTATTAGAATTTGAAACATTCACAATTATAACTATATCAGTTCAAGAAAACTTTCAATTGTCGAATATTACATATAGGTCCAAAGATTTAAGGTCTAAAGTACTTGAGGTTCTGATCTTAATCGAAATGTCCTTTATTTAATGCAAAATTGTCTGCTGTTTTAAATTTTCTACTATTGATGCAGTAAATTAACAATATATTAAATAAAAACACTTGGCTTGGTTTCACAAATTTTATAATAAATACTTGACAACTGTTTCGGGTTGTTATCCCATTTTCAAAAGTTAAACTGAAAAAACTAAAGTGTCAAGTACTTATTATGAATTTTGTGAAACCTAGTCAGTGTTTTTATTCAATATATTAAACTATGTTTCACCAAGAGATCAGCGAACATTCAATCAATTAACAATAATTTAAACAAGTAAAAAGTGAAAAATATTTTTATAAAATAAGTTTATATCTGAAATATCTAAGAGACTTATTTTTTATAGACTGATGAAATGAATTAGATAATGCTGAACTATGAAACTACCTCTAGATAAAAAAAATTAAGAAATAAAAGAAAAATAAATCAGTCCAACACATATGTAGAAGTTATTCCAGAAATTTGAAGGAGTCCATTTGTTCACAATAATAAAAAATCATTCCGTAACTCCACAAAAAAATATAATTTTCCTATTGGTGCTGGGAAATATTTTTTTATGAAATGAGGTTCATAGAATGCTTACAAGCAATTTCAAATAGTGATGAGGATTTTTTAACGCTGAATATCCTTCGCAGCTATTATTTTTGAAATATACATTGAATACTATTGTGAGAGAAAATAATAAAGAACGTAAGTATCAAAAAATCGTAAGAACTAAGTCAAGACTCCCTTTTTTTAATGAAAACAATGAGTATCAAATTTATCGGATTCCTTAAGCGAACCATCTGTATTCACTTGAGCCAGATTGTCAATCTTAGCTTGTCCTTTCATCCCCTACCCGCGTCCGCGTAATAAAAGACATCGAGACCAGATTTTTCGAGGGGATATCTCAAGGTGATCTCGTGAACAGGTGCACCCCGGTCGTAGAGGGTGGATTTATCGAAAACTTTCCCACAACTTTCGATGAGACGCAGACGAACGAGAGACGGGGGAGAAAGGGACCCACGCACCCTATCTCTGTCTCTGTTTTCTTTGTTTGCGCTCTTCGTTCAGCCCGGAGATCGGCAAGTTATTATGTAATAAAGTTACAATGCGCGATCCTCCGAAGGAATTTAATTTTGTGAACTGAGGGCCGGGCGGAGTTCATTGAATCTTGGAAGGGTGATGGCATATTTATCTCATCTTCGACTAGTCTATAACCATGAATTATTAATATTGTGTAGAACATATTAATCTGGTTAAAAATTTGTGAATCATGCTCCTTTTTATCTTTCTTAATTTTCTACATAGTGTACATTTTGCTTCGGAATTCCGGATGTATAAGTTAATATTATTTTTTCAGAAACGTCTCTCACAAATTGAATGTCAATTCCCAATGATTGTTAATATTTAATTATGTTTCATCAAGAGTTAAGCGAGAATTCAATGTCAGTCATATGATTATTTATAAGTTCACATTGGGATTATATGTATATATATATATATATATATATATATATATCTATATATATCTTCAATTAAACATAGTGGTTCGAAAACATATATTAAAAAATACAGTTACACAGAAACTGCTTCAATTATAAATAAACTAAAATCATTTTGAAATTTGTTCCATTTGGCAATGGTAATAAATTGAATAATACCTACTCCTTGATACTTGAGAATATATTCAAAAGAACCGCGTTCTTTATGGACAACTAAAAAAAATCGGAATAAAAAAATACTTAGTTTTAGGAAGATTTAGTTTTGATGAATTCCAAACAACGATTTCATGGAATGCAAAGCGTCATCCCGTAGTATCCTGAAAGTACGTAAAATTATAAAGAACCTGAAATTCTGCGACGGGTAGGTGGGAATCGAGACGAGGACAACATTTGAAAATATCCCAAAATGTCTCTCATAAATTGAATGTCATATGTCAATTCACAATGATTGTTCAATTTGCTTTATTCAATTCGTACGAAGGAGCAATATTTTATTTTTGTATTTCTGATGTAAGATCTCAGAAAATGGAGGAATATTTGTCTGTATTGTTTTTTCTCACACAATCTTCATCGTCATCCTTGGACACATTATGTATATTCTGATATATAAATTCTTGATTCTTCAATATAATTCTCGGATATATTCGCCGAATCTCATCGCTGTTATATTCAATCTTTGAGGCACAAACTCCAAACGGGTTGCGAGTGGAACAATTTGGGAACAAGTACAATATCATATCAGTTAATTCAAAGGAACAGCGTTCTTTATGAACGCTATGATAAGCGTTATAACATAAAGGCACCCATGTAAATAAAAGAAGCCTCCAAAATATACCAATCCGTGTTCATCCCGGTAGAATGTGAAATTCTGTTAAACAAGACAAAATATCTTCAGTTGACCGATCAATATCTAGAAGTACAACATTAGAGAAATATTCAATAGGATATAGAGGCGAACGGAAAAGTTAACAATAGTAACAAACAATTTCGCCTATTAAAAATTGGTAAAATGCTGCTTATTTCTCCAATCATAATATACTGTTTACCACAGCTCAGAATATTCAGTTAACATCCAGGAGAAGAGTTATTGAAAGGACTGAGTAGCACAATTACCACCTAAAATCTATATTTTATACAATGTATTAGGTATAGGTGTAATACATTGAACCAAAGAATTCACTAACAGATAGAACTGAATAATATTCAAAATTCATTGTTAGTGAATAAATCATTGAACTCAGATCATTGTGTAGAGGATAAAAACAGAAAAGCTGATCAATTGGCTGAAACATATGCATCATCAAGTCAGATCCTGCATCACAAGAAGTAGTCAGTGGGATGCCAAAATCTAAAACAGAAGAGCTTCTTAATCTGAGAAGGTTTTTACCAATACAGGTGCTTGCATTGAGATGATAATAGGAATCTTTTGTGCAGAAAATGGAGGAAGAAGCCGAGACAATCCAGGACCGTTATTAGTTATGAACAACGCTGATGTTGTTCAAAACTAATGATAATGGGTGTTTTTTTTAGAGGTATAGAACTTTGAGTTGCCATAACTGTTGAAGATGGCGACCGATTTAACACCTGAGAAGTGATTTATTCTTAGTTTGGTTTGGCAATTCATCATGAATAGACTCACGCCTGAACAACGCTTGAAAATAGTGCAATTTCATTTCGAAAATAATGGTTCTGTGCGGAATACGTATCGCGCACTACGTCCATTTTATCGTCGACAAAATCGTCCATCAGAGCAGTTAATTCGATTAACCATGGAACGTTTTCGCACCACTGTCGCGTTTGGAGTGAAGATAATCTTCAAGTGTATGTCAAAACACCGTTACATCCAGAAAAACTGACTGTTCGGTGCGCTTTATGGGCTGGTGGAATCATTGGTCCGTACTTCTTCAAGAACGATGATAGCCAGAACGTTACAGTCAATGGTGATCAGTATAGAGCCATGAATAATAACTTTTTCATTCCTGAATTGAACAACCATGATGTCCAGGAGCTACAAGTGTATGTCAAAACACCGTTACATCCAGAAAAACTGACTGTGTCCAGGAGCTGTGGTCTCAACATGACGAAGCAACATGTCACACAGCTCGTGCCACAATCGATTTATTGAAAGACACGTCTGGTGACCGCCTAATTTCACGTTTTGGACCTGTGAATTGGTCTCCAAGATCTTGTGATTTAACACGCTGGACTACTTTCTGTGGGGCTATGTAAAGTCATTGGTCTATGCGGATAAGCCACAAACGCTTGACCATTTGGAAGACAATATTCGCCGTGTTATTGCCGATATACGGCCACCAATGTTGGAAAAAGTCATCGAAAATTGGACGTCCAGATTGGACTACATCCGAGCCAGCCGTGGCGATCATATGTCAGAAATAATATTTGAAATGTAATGCCACAAGATTATCTTTCGAATAAAAAAATTCTCATCAATCGAATGATCCATTGTTGTTTTATTGCAATTTAAAGTTCTATACCTCTAAAAAACACCAATTACAAAGAAATAGACTCAGATTTGTTATAACGCAAAAGCGAAAGTTGTGAAAAATGTAAGGTATTCGTGGAATCACGAATGAAAAAGATACCAAGGGTATAGCTACTAACGACCTAGTCCTATAAGGAATAAATTGCACAAGATCGAGTTCCCAACAGCTACAAATGCTGGAAAAATCCCCAAAAATATATGTGTAATATTGAATCAAACAGAAAAGAAATAATCGAGAATAAAAATGTAAAAGAAAACCAGAAAACTGAAACAACTTGTGACGCACCTTATAAATCAATGCAGGAATGAATGCAATGAAAGTTGTAATGAGCTTCAACCCACAAATGAAAGTGGTGAAAATCCAAGAAGCGTATGATAACTAACTGGAAACAGTAGCCATGCAATTAAAGGTTTAGTGTAAAATTTTTTTCGAAATATTGACATTAGGTAAGTGAAAAGACTTAATTTGAAAATATAGATTCTAATCTATATGACTCTATTATTTCGTTAGATAAGCAATTTTTGATCACATCTGCCATAAAATGAATTGATGAAATCGCCAAGAAATTATTTTAATTTATTGAAAAATAATGGGAAACGAAACGCTTCTTGGGACCATTGGTTGGGATTGATGACGAATATCGGGACCAAAAAGAAACAGGTGGAACTGAAGATTATAATCATTAAAATGAGTTTTTTCCTGAGGAATCCTGAATTCACAAACAAACTAATCAATAATGTCAATATTCAAACAGACATCTCCGAATATAATGGAAAATTCTTTGAAATAATGGAGTCAATTAATAACAATAACAGTATTATAATAATAATGAAAAATCTTGCTTATAGATGACGGTAGGTAATATTTGAAGGGATAGTTCAATGATCGATGAAAATATACTACTGATTAATTATTTTTTCGCCCAACTCATGGAATAATTGTTATTTATTTAATTTTCAAGTGTTTATTTAAGTTTCATATAACGATCTATATAAATGAAGAAGAATATCAAAAATATAGTAAGATATTTTTTCTCAATATTCACTCACTGGAAATAGCACTTCTGTAGCACCAAATATAAGACTTAACTGGTTTAAGTTGCGCTGGAGGTTGAACCTAGTTGTTATTTTCTATTCTATCATTCTATGACAATAAAGTGAAATCAAAGCTATGTCTTGATTGAGATGTTTTCATAGTCATATGGATCTAATTTTTATAGAATTTGAGGAAAAAATGGAAATGACTAATCTTATCGAATATTTTCCTTCTTTCAAAGAAAAACTCATCCATTAGTCTGATATTTAATTCATAAAATAAAGTCCTGCTTGTTATTCAATGTAAATACTCAATTTCCTATTTCAATACTGTCATGTGAAGTAATGATATATTGTTCTAAAATATTATGTGTTTTCTGTTATTGTGACAATTTAGCATCTACAAAAGGAGATAAGAGTATACTGATGACGTTGAACTATATTAAAAACGTTTTTCTCAATCTAGCAATACAATTTGTTTACTAACGCAATCAACTTCACCAAACTGAATAGTCAATAAAACATTGAAAAGGAGAAATACCAAGAAATTCGAATATCTACTGCAGCGATCGTAGATTCTTAAATAATTCTTTTTATCTTTACTTACTAATGAATATTTATCATTTTATTTTATTTAAATTCATTTTCGTTTCAATATACTTTCATTGTTATATTTATTCATTTTTACCATCAAGTTTTTCATTGAACCGATTATAGTTTGAATTGAAATTTTGTTTCAGCGACTACCAGTTCTCTTATGAAATATGAAATTATTTTCTTTTCAGTAATTTAGGTCTAGTATAAACTAGATATCAGAAAATTGATGTTATCTACTCGAACAGATAATATCTTCAGTTTTTTTGAACGAGATATGAACCATACGAAATATCTTGAGATATTTTTGATTCATTCCTAGGTTTCCAATGGAACTGTGGTACTGATGGTGGTAGAGGTTAGAGGTCTCCACAATATATTTATTAAACGACATTGGTTAATAGGTTTGGTGTTCCAATCATTCGTAGAATGGCTCTTAAAGTTGAGCAGAATGTTTAGGTGTATATGTTGACAATAAGCTCGAATGCTTGAGTGAAAACGTATATTAAAAATACAGTTACACAGACACTGATTCAATTATAAATAAACTCAAATCATTTTGAAATTTGTTCAATTTGACAATGGTAATAAATTGCATAATATCTACTCCTTGATTGTTGATAATCTCCTCTTTTGTTTTCTCCACTGTACATTCATTTAGTGAGGATTACACTATCCTTTACTCTGAATAGTGTTTGTTTAAATTAATTTTCAACTTTCATGGATATTTATGTTTATTTGTATATAAGGTGTTATAATTTCAATTGAAGGAATGTTGGCTAATGATTGAATTCAAAGCCATTCATTTTATGTTTATGTGTATATAAGATGTTATAATTTCAATTGAAGGAATGTTGGCTAATGATTGAATTCAAAGCCATTCATGGAATGTTGGCTAATGATTGAATTCAAAGCCATTCATTTTATGTTTATGTGTATATAAGATGTTATAATTTCAATTGAAGGAATGTTGGCTAATGATTGAATTCAAAGCCATTCATTTTATGTTTATGTGTATATAAGATGTTATAATTTCAATTGAAGGAATGTTGGCTAATGATTGAATTCAAAGCCATTCATTTTATGTTTATGTGTATATAAGATGTTATAATTTCAATTGAAGGAATGTTGAATGTTGAATTCAAAGCCATAATGATTGATATTCAAATTTCAATTGAAGGAATGTTGGCTAATGATTGAATTCAAAGCCATTCATTTTATGTTTATGTGTATATAAGATGTTATAATTTCAATTGAAGGAATGTTGGCTAATGATTGAATTCAAAGCCATTCATTTTATGTTTATGTTATAAGATGTTATAATTTCAATTGAAGGAATGTTGGCTAATGATTGAATTCAAAGCCATTCATTTTATGTTTATGTGTATATAAGATGTTATAATTTCAATTGAAGGAATGTTGGCTAATGATTGAATTCAAAGCCATTCATTTTATGTTTATGTGTATATAAGATGTTATAATTTCAATTGAAGGAATGTTGGCTAATGATTGAATTCAAAGCCATTCATTTTATGTTTATGTGTATATAAGATGTTATAATTTCAATTGAAGGAATGTTGGCTAATGATTGAATTCAAAGCCATTCATTTTATGTTTATGTGTATATAAGATGTTATAATTTCAATTGAAGGAATGTTGGCTAATGATTGAATTCAAAGCCATTCATTTTATGTTTATGTGTATATAAGATGTTATAATTTCAATTGAAGGAATGTTGGCTAATGATTGAATTCAAAGCCATTCATTTTATGTTTATGTGTATATAAGATGTTATAATTTCAATTGAAGGAATGTTGGCTAATGATTGAATTCAAAGCCATTCATTTTATGTTTATGTGTATATTTCAAGATGTTATAATTTCAATTGAAGGAATGTTGGCTAATGATTGAATTCAAAGCCATTCATTTTATGTTTATGTGTATATAAGATGTTATAATTTCAATTGAAGGAATGTTGGCTAATGATTGAATTCAAAGCCATTCATTTTATGTTTATGTGTATATAAGATGTTATAATTTCAATTGTTTTATGTTTATGTGTATATAAGATGTTATAATTTCAATTGAAGGAATGTTGGCTAATGATTGAATTCAAAGCCATTCATTTTATGTTTATGTGTATATAAGATGTTATAATTTCAATTGAAGGAATGTTTGGCTTATGATTGAATTCAAAGCCATTCATGAGGCATTTCCCATTGAAATAAAAAAAAAAGTTGTTCAAAAGGACCGCGTTCTTTATGGACAACTGAAAAAAATCGAAATAAAACAACAGGAAGATACTACAGGAAGATTTAATTTTGATGAATTCCAAACAACGACTACATGGAATACAAAACGTCACCCCGTAGTATCCTGAAAATACGTAAAATTATAAAGAACCTGAAATTCCGCGACGGATAGGTGGGGATCGAGACGAGGACAACATTTAAAAATATCCCATTTCACAAAAAAACCAATTTCGCACCCTCTCTTTAAAACAGGAAACGGGCACATGCGGCGGAAACGCGACCCCCGAAGATCGTCGTGAGAGAGGAACGATCGAAGAGGAAACGGATCCGCGGACGATTGTTACGATTACGGCGGGGGGCGTTTCCGTACCCGAATCGACGATTTGCCGTCGATCGGGGGAGTAGCCACGGCCGATATTTTTTACTACTTTGACGGACGTCTCCTTCATGTCGGCCAAATAAGCAATACTATCAGCGACCTAATATTTCTATTACATTGATGCAGGAAAATTCAATCCTAATTTCACAGTGATATTCTATAATGTCAAAAATTACTTCCACATTGTTTGAACCAACATTCTTGAGTGATATGAGTTCGCAATAACACATTGTTGCACTAAATAAATATAACTGGACAATGTTCTATGATCAAATATTTGCATATGGAAACCGTCGTCTGAATGACAAAGAACTATTTATAAAATAGGCTGTTTAATGTATTTTCGAATTTTTCATATTCAATTTGGGTTCAAAATAATTATTCCTAATATTATCGAGTACCAAGTCAATTAGCGACAAACATGCTAAAAGTGTCACAAAAAATTGCGTCGAACTTATCTAGAGATTCCAACAAATTCAAATCTATTGATATATGTATTTGATAGGCATTTTGAATGATTAACGAATTAGCTAGTTAACAAGAATGCCAGTTTACAAGTTTGAAAAACATATAAGTGCACATAAAAAAATGATATGAGAACTTACAAAGATTGTACAACATATGAAATATGAGTTCGAACAATTAACGACTAATTAAGCGTAAATCCCTGTTACTCTTTCATAAATTCTAATGATAATTTGAATTTGAGTATGAAAATGTTCAATACATAAAAATACGGAGAGTAAAAACTAGAATTAGTACGAGTATGTCCTCAACTAAATTTCCATTCCAACTAAGAACGTTTCGATGTTGAAAAATGATCATTTGAGAAGATTTCGAAATGTTTTGAATTTCACAAAAACAAACAAAATTACACACAAGCAAAAATGCTTCTTTGAAACGCATTCAATTATATGGTTCCAAATAATCATAATATAACAAATATCAATTTAAAAAGGATTACAATAATCACGAATTTGATTTCACCTAAAATGTATCAAGACTATAGAGAAAATTGAGCTGAATAACTGGAGATTTGAACAAATAATTGAAATAATATATATATATATATATATATATATATATATATATATATATATATATATATATTTATATATATATATATATTTATATATATATTTATATATATATATATATATATATATATATATATATATATATATATATATATATTCAGCGTATTATGGCCCGATACAATTGTAATATTTACAGTTCCCATGAAACCTATTGTAATCTTAGCTCTCAATATTAATCAACAAGAACTAATCAGAAAAACGTTTCAAGAAAATATCGCATTAATTCCCAATGATGTTTATTATTAGACGTGCAGATCAAAGTATACATAATAGAAATCAGGCTCTACATACGTCATGATGACGTTTAAAATCCTCCTCAGCCTTCTACTCAATAATAATTCCCGATGAACCAGAAAATTAAGCACATATTCCGACAAACCCGATAATGGCAAGCGAACAGGTCACAGTTATGAGCAACATTTCCATTTAACTTCACAAATGAAAGTGCCTACTTCTAATTTCGTTCCTCTAATAATCATTTTCTAGACGTTATCGTCTATATAGCTGAAGGAGTCAAAATCAAATTGGATCCATTTTTTTTCGTTCACGCCACATTAGCATCTCGAAAAACAAAGCAAACGGCCTTGTCTAGTTTAACCACGCGATATAGATAATCACCCTTTGATCTTCCCCAATTCCCATTTCGATTATTTCCCTCGGATGGACCAGGTAGTGGAATCGGATTCGTAATTCGACGCTATATTATAGCAGGTAAAAAACGAGAGTGCGTCTAGAAAAAGTTGACTGCGGTCGTGGGTCTCTAGATGGGTAGTTTTTTCTGTTATACGGCATATATCGCCTAGTTTATAAATGGGATCTCGCTTTTTTACGTTTCATTCAAGGTTTTTTCAGGCCTTTTCGCACCTTTGAATGAATAATTTCCATAATATTTGGGGTAATAGTGTTGGCTTCTGGTAAAGATGAGCCACTTCTAGGATTCGACCAATTCGATTTCATAAAAAATATTACTAATCTGAGCAATTATTATGTAAATGGTACCTATCGTATATTTCTGAAGACATAATAAAATATAATTTATATTTCGAATATAAAATATATTCGAAAAAGATTATTTTTTAAAGAAGAATTCAATGGATCTTTGATGGTACTACGATTCCCTGAGCTGAAAAGTGGAAAGTAAAAACTTACAATATTGAAATTCCATGTACCTATCTGGAAATAATTATATTCAAAATAAATTCGAATAAAGAATGTACCCTTATACATTTTAAATCAATGATGACTTAGAGTCAATAAAATAAAAATATTCTTAGGAATATTTTCCAGTTGTTAGATTATTGATATTGATTATTAAATTATTAAAAATAAAATTATAAATATTTCATAATATTAGCCCTGAATAATGAAAATAAACATTTTCGGAAGCTCACGAAAATTTTGAGAGTTAATGCATTTTCTTGTATGTTTGTACAAGCCATACAAAAAAAGCTTTTATGCTTCCTGGACAATAATGAAGAAAATGAAGAAATGAAATTACGCATAAAATATCCGAATTTTAGAGAAATTCAAACATTATACACTATACACAATAAAAATAATGATTTTACAAGGTGTTATACATTGTCCATTGAAATAATTTGAGATAAGGCAGTTAATTATATTGTAATCTTTTATTTGAATCTACTGTGATATTCACTATTTTCAGTATTTAATCTTTTTCAAAATAATGAATTTTCATAATATAATTCAGATAATACTAATAGGGGTTGAGAATTGTGCGAATAACTGCATTTTCTTGAGTAAAGTGACCTAAATAACAGACATTATATATTCCATAAATTCCTGTTAATTTTGGCACTGAATATTCTATGACTTCAATCTAAAATTGAAAGATAAAGACATAATTAATAGATAAAGTTGTAAGATCATACTTTGATTAAATATTCAAAAGAATTTCAGAATATAATCGTGAAATTTTTCTTCATGACAGCGTTCCATTCAGTGAAAATTATTTATATATATATATATATATATATATATATATATATATATATATGAAATGAATTGTCAGACGTGTAGATTGTAATGATACATATGTATAGCAATAAATTACTCAATTAGTCTGACGATGATCATAAAAACTAGAATATATTAATGATCCACGTCCAGTTAAATTTATCATTCTAGAAATTCATTCAAGGTAACTCTTTTCATGTGGTTGCGATTAGAATATACCAGAAATCAGGGTTCGAGTCCCTGCAGAGATTTGAATATTCTTGTATGGTGAGAGTATAAAGGTATGAAAGCATACTGAAGAAAGAAGCTGGATCAAGTGAAAAAATTGACAGAATTTTTCTCTGAAGAAAAAAGAACGAAAGTAGTATCTCATCAAATTGTTAATAATTCGGCTTTCGATTTATACCATAACTTTCATTCATTCAGATCATTTTCACTGCTATTTTTTATATTGACTTTTTATTTAACGATGAAATAGATGCGGTGGCGCTTCTACAAAACCACCAGAATGCCCAATTTTTTTAATTAAATGATTGTGCACCCAAAATAACTTCACCCATTTTTTGTTCAATCTGAGCTGAATAAAAAATACGACGTCAAAACGGTAGCGATCGTCCCACTATTTGTAAACATAATTTCATACGTAAACCGACCGCAAAAAGTGTTAAAAGCCCATAAAGTGTTGGTCGGTTGTCCGTTTTTTGTCCTGAAACTCACAAAAAATGGTCTCCTCGATAAAAAATCGGCACACTTCTAAACTGATTCAGGCCTACTAAAGGTTCCACACATCGAAATAGTAGTAGACGGCAACAATAAGTGAATAGAAGAGAATATCATGTGTTTAGATGTGAACATGAGATGAATCTTTGAACCGAAAGACTATTGCATTTTTTATGGAAAGAACTCTTTTCAAAAATTTTGTTTTTTAACTGATTATAGAATTTTACAAGCGTTTGCTCAACCATTCTTGCAAATAAAACATGCCTTTCGCGTATAAAGGGACAGCATTTTCATGAAAAACATATTTAATTGTCCACTGAAGTAGACATGTACCACACGAAATAAGTTTTGCCGTGAGGCACATTGAATATGAGCATATATTGACTATTGAGCATTGAAATATTGAGCGTACGTCAGCATTTGGAAATCATCTTAAAAAAATTTTTTCAAATTCGCAGAAGTCTCACTGAACAGAGAACTGAAAAAGGAAGTGAAGAGTAAAAAAACTATTATATGAAGACTGTAGAAGCAAGAACTAAAACTAAAACTGATTTTATAAAAATCCAGACACATTCCATTTTAGTCATGTTCGAGAAAATTTACTGAGGTTCTCAAGATATCCAGATTGTTTCTAATAAGAGAATTTATTAAATGCAAATTTTCGATTCGTTTATCTGATAGTTCGAACATTATTTGTACGAGGAGCAGTGGAACCTTTAGCTTATTAAAACAAGTTATTCCTCCACCTTCGTTGGGTTTCGTCCTTCTTTATTTATTATCCAACATTTCATTCAAGATAGGTTGCGTTCTTCATATTTGTTTTTTGTTATTTGAATTGTTTAGCACAGAATGACGATTACGCACTATCTATTGTGTTTTTATGACTGTACGCAAGGAAAAAAATTAATATCTCTAGATTTGCAAGGCTGGTTTTATACAGTTCGATTTCATCGCTATGTAGTCCAATATAATGTATAATATTTACACAGTAATAATAATTACCATTTGGTACCGGTTTCCGAGATGATGACGCCGATAATTATATACCGAATGGAAAATTACATTGGGATTATAAAAGTTTCAAGGAAAGTGGTCGAAGACAACGGAATAAGAAGGTAGCGATATCCTGCAATATTAGTTGGAAATTATTTCATCCCAGTATTCGTTTTTTGATTTAAATCCTCGAAATGACGGTTATGAAGGCAACGACGATGGTTTCCTGAAGATGTTTATGAAGAATTTTGCCTTAAGTCAAATAAAAATAGTGGATGTTCAAAGAGAAAATAATATTATTATTCTTATCGCTTTCATATTCATGCATTTTTTAGTTTGGAGGTTCTTCTAATAATATAGGTACTGTGAATCAATTTGAGAATGATGCTTCAAAACAGCCTTTCCCAAAGTGGGCGATAACGCCCTTGGTGGGCGATGCAGGCTTAAAGGGGGGCGGTAAAAGACCCAGAAAAAAATGGAGCGTTGTGTAGAAGCTTGGGGGGCGATTTGTGATTTGATTTTGTAATGCGAATTGGAAGACTCCTAGACACCGACTGAGCTCTCGACTACAACTTGTGAACATCAACAAATATTAATTAAGAGATTGTGTTAAGAGAAGATGTTAAGAGAATGTTTAATACGCTAATATAGCTCACGTAATCAATTAATTTAATTTCAAGTTATAGTGGTTTTGAAGTAGGTGAAAAAATGGGGGCGATAAAAAATTAATTATTCTCAAAGTCGGCAGTAAACAAAATGAGTTTGGGAACCCCTGCTTTAAAGATAATGAAAATCAATAAGTGAATATACAAAAAAACTAATTTGATTTTTCAAAAAATTAAGTTTGACATTTGATATCCATAGTAACTCAAATTCAATTATTCATTAGTTTTGACAAAGTTGTAATATAACAACGAAACGTCAGCAGAAATAAACTTTTCATATTAAAAAAAGCCTGTTAATGCTAAAAACTTTCAAAATATATATATATATATATATATATATATATATATATAGCAATAACAGGCTTCTTTTAATATGAAAAACTTCATTTTTGTTGACGTTTCGTTGTATATAACAACTTTGTCAAAACTAATGAATAATTGAATTTATGAATTACTATAGGTATCAACATGTCAAACTTATTTTTTAGAAAAATCAAATTAGTTTTTTTTGTATTTTCACTCATTGATTTTTAGTGTCAGAGGAATATTTCTGACTTAGCATTCGCTTCGGAAGTTTTAGTCTTCTTCACCATGAGGAAACCTCTGACATCCAAAAATCTGATTACCTAATCTAAATTACTGAATCTAGATTAATCTAGATTACTTAATCTAAACCAAACTATTTTGTCTTTCAAGGAACTACATACTCCCAGATTTTTGGATGTCCAATGGGTAGCAAGTTGAGTCCTATCTTGGCTTCCATCACTATGTCGGCATTATATAAAAATTGTATTCCCCTTTTATCATATCAATTACCCTTCATATACCAGTATGTTGATGATCTCATCCTTTCAATACCTCACTATGGCACGGAGGAGATCCTTACGATTTTCAACTCCTTCGATGAACATATTACCTTCACGGTGGAAGAAAAAAATGATAATTTCGTTCCCTTTTTAGATACGAAGGTGATAAGATCTAACGAAAACATTATCAAACTGGATTGGTTTCAGAAGACAACAGCATCTAGTCGATACATCCATACTAAGTCCAACCATAATTGGGGAATCAAAATCAACCTAATAAAGAGAATGGTACACAGGGTTAGAACAATTTGTCATCCTCAATATCTAAAGTCTGCTGAAACTAGACTCTTCAATATTTTCTTGGAAAATGGCTACTCCAGATCCTTCTTGACGAAGTGTTTTCAGCATCTTCCAACGATTACTCAAACCAGGCCGTTGGATAATGTTTCTGTGGGTGATGATATCTCTCAAAACACCAATTCCACGAGGTATGTTGTGCTGCCCTATATCCGGGGGTTGACACAAAGACTAATTCACGCCCTCAGTGATGTTCCAAATATAAAATTGGCCAGATATAACCCATTTTCTGTTTATGGACTCTTCAGTAGATTAAAAGACAAGATTTCAACTTTGTCCATCTCTGATTGTGTGTATCTAGTGAATTGCAAAGACTGCCATTCCGTGTACATCGGTCAGACGACCCAATCGTTAAAAAGGAGAATGGCGATTCACAGCAGTGACATCCGTCTGCAGCCGAGAAGATGCGCACTTGCCAGCCATGCGTCTTCTTTAAACCACAACTTTGACCTTAACCAATTCTTAAAATATATTTGTAATATATATATATATATATATATATATATATATATATATATATATATATATATATATATATAAACAAAATTAGTTCCTAACTTACCAATATAAAATGAAGTCAACATCCATTAGACACGCTGACCTACCAGCAAAGAACCACGTAAAAGCGCTTGAAAGGAAAATATGAGTACAAAACGCCATAAATATTATTTCAAAAAAATCACTCTTTCTGCTGAAAATAGCTTAAATATTCCAATGATTGCATATATTGCAATTATATGCATATAATCCTTTCCTTATTGAAAAGTATTCTTCAAATAATGAATTTTTCTTTAAATATAAATTGCGAAATTTGCGTCAATAAATGAAAGTATTATAAATCCTTTCGAAAATATTATATTTCATACTTCGGAGCCACATATTGATTTGATAATTGCTCGAAATAATCTCTGTCAATAGTCACAACGTGATGGTAGGTACAATATGAATAATAGTTAAGTTTCAACCTGAAATATGACCAAGTTAATCATCAAACGTATAATGTTACGAAAATCCCCTAAGAATATTGAAATATTAATTACAGAACTTCATGAAAAATGACCCAGAATTTTAGCTTGTGTTTGTTTCTATTCGCTCTCGTCTATTTTCATAATTTGTTTCAAAACTTGACTTTACGCTGCTTCATCTATATATGAATATTTTATAAGTTAATGATAGCTTGCTTCAGTTCAATTATTAGCTTAAAATTTCAAAGTGTATGCACTGAGGAAAACTTGCAGAGAAATAATGAGTGTATAGTTGTAGGAATGAAGAACTTCGAACGAAATAATCCATTAAAAAAGCATCAAACTTCCATAAAATTATTCTTGAAACAGGGAACCATTAAATTTGGTTAAATTCATCAAACATATAAAATAAGTTCATTGTGTTAGTACACGTATTCGATGAAAAATTGGTGTACCAGATACGTGGAAAATTATATTAAATTTCCACGTTATTTTATACTATAATTTTATTATTAAATATAATTGAATACATGAAGGAAATTGTATAACAGAAATAGAACAAAACGTAGAAAAAGTATTACAGAACCACTTCTTCGCAGAATAACCTGAATTTTTTCAGGGAAGAAATAGGAAAAGATCACAATTACCATCGAATAATTGATTGGAGGAGATGGTAAATTTTTTTTTAATGATATCATTGACAGCATACTTATGTAAAAACGTGATATTCGCAATGAATATCACGAAATTATATTGATAATGCCTTCTCAGTATATCAAAATGATAAAACTTGACGAGCCTTACAAAGATCTACATATTCATCGGAACAATTGTTATCTTCGAATCCGATTAAGAAGTATAATTCTTATGAATAGATATATTGACAACACGTAGTCATTATTGTTTCAATACTTTATTAACCAGAGTAACAGGCTTTGAAGATCAAGCAATGATTTTTTTATCATTGATTAAAACCACAAATTGTGGTTAATAATGCAGCAGTATAATTAGATAATGCTGCAGAATATAGAGCATAATTTTTAAAGTATTACATGTTCAGGAGATCTTACTGACAATGTAACTGATGATTGAATTTTGAGATTATTAAAATTTTTATGGCAAAAAGTGTTTTTCGATCAAGAGTAACTGAAAGTAACTGAGAACTGAATTTTTCAACCCATGGAATTACATTAGCATATTTTTGTGAAGAGTTATTCATTCCTTTAAAGTTGAAGTAAATAATAGTGAATTTTTTAATGAGAAACAATATCATCATTTTTGTCTCCATTGTTTCTATCTCAATATTCATATATTGGTGACTTCAAATTCGTAACATGTTTCAGGTAGTCCTAGTATCTACTTTGTCGCTAATAAATGAATATAATGATGAAAACAAAAATTAAAAAGCACTTGCAATGTAAACTACCTTCTGTGAATTTCAAATGACTTAAAGCTGTTTAGTACTACAAGTAAATTGTCTTTTTGTATAACATTTAGTGGACATTTAACACTAAAGTCACAACACAATACGTATGACACTAAAATATTACATTAAATTTCACAAAATTATTGAACTCAGTCGACTTACATTTCGTACTATAGAAATCATAGACAAGAGTTTATACAACTTGACAATATATCTGTTGTGAATTTTCATCTGTTTTTATTATTTCAAATAGATCTGTTGAAAAAAGTTGTTAGCTCGAAATAAGTGCCGATATTATTGAACAATTTTTATGGTAATTTCTCAAATGTTTTGAAAGACATAAGTTCGAATTCGGATGAAAGTAGGGTTGTCAACTTTTATTAAAGGAAATAGTAACTGATTTCGAGTATTAATTTTATATTTTCAAAATGTAATTTTTTTGTAATTTTTGTAGTGCCTAGATAACAAATTCCTATGGTAATTTCATTAGAATTGTATGACTGTAAATATTCTAACTCTGAATTTATATAGATCAAGAGCTCATTCAATTAAAGAATGGAGACTGTTTAAGAAATTAATCGAAGCTCTGTTCCTATCTTTCCGCCACTTCGCATTTATAACTGATAAGATTTTCTAAATAAATTCCAAAGTGACAGGAACAGAGAGTATATAGTACAGAATATAACCTAAACGAAAAAAGTCGAAAATATCAACATCAAAAATATTACAATAAAAATATCAAAATCATTACTTTTGAATATAAACAGTCCATCCTATGTTTAGTCTTCGTCAATCAAATTTCCTTGCTATAATTTGTTCGTAATGATTAATTGAATAATGATTTTGAAGAAAATGTATTTGTAAAGGAAGCCAGTTATCACTACTACTGAAATAGAACCTATTTTTTGAATATATCATTTAAACATAACATTTTTTTGTCTATACACAATGAAAAATTTGAAAATAATCGACGTAGCTTCAAGAAACTTCTCAAAACAACTTGTGACTTTGACATAAGTGACTGTGTGAGGCAACGTCTTAATATGGCTTGGAGAAAATGACCCATGAAAACATATTAGCAGAAAATAGTGGAAGTTTTTGGTTATGATAATAGGTATGCATAATATTACATGACTACTAATACGCTGTGTAAAGATAGAGTATTTTATCGTACTATATTAGTACAACACCTTATTTTAGGGTACAGTTTGTAACCTTAGTTGAGAGAGGGGTTTGGGCAGCTGGTCAAAGAAAAAATTACAATACGTAATAGATATCAAAGCATCTATCAGCTATTGTGACAATGATTTTTTCTTAAGAATGTCAAAAAAGCCGTAAACTAATAGCGAATTAGATATCAACTTATAAAATAAGAAATTTTGAACACCTGTTTCACTTTGTATTGGTGCTCAACCAGACACTTCTTATAAAAATAGTCGTAGATTATAATAATTACTAAATGAAATGAGTACGAGGATATTTTATAAACGAAACGCCATGTGCTTAGAATACCTAATATGTTAGTAAAGCACAGAGTTTTAAAATCTAGACATAGTAACTTCGACTATAAAAATAAAGAAAAGCGATTTCCTCTGCTTTAATAACGCTTTTGAAATAGGAATTGAGTCTAACAATTAAATTAACATCCGTTTAGACTGATTTTGAAGGTTTCGATTTTAGATTCGAAAACAGGTGCCATGTTTATAAGTTCTGATAATTCAGTGTGAAATATTTATAAAAATGCTAAACGTATTCGATTTTAGACATTATCAGCTGCTCCAACGAAACGATAAAGTACCATAAAAATACCTAACATCTCACAAATGGTAAATTATTGATGAGCAAGCAATAAATTACATTTGGTAAATTTGTCAGACGTAATATAAAATTATATTTCCGCACTTGAATTATGCAACTTCTGTTCATTATTTATTCAAACATAAAAAACGCGATCGGCGCGAATACATAAAACGCCAGTAGAAGTGAGCGAGCTTAATTGCGCCAAAATATTCCAATTTTCCATTTTACGACTTCGTCGTAAAATTTCGCGTTGTGTATTCGAGGTACAGCCGAAGCACAACGAATTACGAAATTCGAATTAATAAATAATAAACAGTTGCAGCAATTATTAATATTTGAAATATTCGTTATTTTAAAGGTTATGAATAATAAACAACATTGCGAAATTTGCGATAAAATTATTAGCACAAATATTGAATTTTCAAGTTTGAAGTGATGCGTGTTCGATTCTATTTTCGTTCAACATAAAACAGTGATTTTTGGAAGTTTAATGAAACTATAGATGATTTTATTCGTATTTTTTCCCCATAAATCGGTATGTAATTCAATAATATAATCAATGTAGTTCCTGATATAAAACAATGAAGAGTTTCTTATGATTTCATGAATTATTCATTTCATGAATAATTTATAATAGACCATATATATATTGACGGTTAAAATTTCATGGAGCATATTTAGAATGTTTTTACAATTACCCAGATAATATCCAAACAACAAAATTAATTCTCCTCCATTATTATGTTATTAGCTAGTATTGTGAAACTCTTTCTTCTGTGCAAGATTAGGAATTATTTAATTTTTTTTTCAGTGCTTCTCAAAATATGAAGAGATGATATAATTTACTAGTTGTTCTGTTTTTAAACAGTTCACCTGTTTGTTGATTGTTTCTCTAATTCTTCGTGCTTTTGATTAACAGTAAAGGACGAGGAATGTTTGAGGCTTTGGCAATTTCTCAAATCAACCTCAACCTTTAACCTTGGAAATCTAAACAACTAGTAAATTATATTATATTTTCGGGAGCCTGAAGAAGAATATAAACAATTCGAAATCTTGTCACAGAAAAAGAGCCATCAGTCCTTTATTTCCAATTAGAAAATTAAGATTTCAAACTCCAAAAAATTAAGATATATATATATATATATATATATATATATATATATATATATATATAAAGAAATTGTTGAAAAAGTTTTTGTGCTTATGGCACTGAATGAAATATTTAAGAAAATGTTACTTGGAGTCAAAAGAAGATGCTTGAGGTTTGAAATCGTTGCCTCACTTCGATGGACGTGGTGCGACTGACGAGTTCCTTGCAGATCGAAACATATGTCTCGCACTTCAATCAGGTGTGTCTGATCGATTTCAATAGTTGTCTGACATCTATTCATTGAAGGATAATGCCGACATCACATCGTAAACGTTCACATATCTAGCTCTACTATAACATCCTTTTGGCTAATTTGAATTTTTCGAATGAATGTTCTTGTGTTTATTTTCTAATATATATATATATATATATATATATATATATATATATATATATATATATATATATATATATGTATGTATAAAACTTGGTTCTCGAAATGAGACGCGTTCTAGATTGATATAATCTCGACGTTTCGGCTTCAGTTGTGAAGCCATCTTCAGGAGTTGGAATAAATTAGTAAAGGAAAGGGTTATTCGTTTACGTGGCCTCAATCTGCCTACTCCACGAACCAAATGTGGGAAACTAGGAACGATAAGAAATGATACTATATAAATATAAATCTTATATAAATCTAGAACGCGGCTCATTCCGAGAACCAAGTTTTATACATACTTCTGACCGCGGAAACCTTTCTGAACATTTCATATATATATATATATATATATATATATATATATATATATATATATATATATATATAGATAGATATAGTATAAATTCGAATCTTGGGTTTTTTGGTTCAATTGGAACAAAATGATATTAGTTTATTTCCAAATTACGTTTCGGTTATCATTTTAACCTTTATCAAACATAAAACAAATAAGTATTTATTTACGCATCACAGTAGAGGTTGAAAATTAAGTATTTCTGCATACTTTATTTGTATGTAGAAATATATGTTTGAATTTAAGTTCATATTCAATTATAATGGATTTACATCAAGTAAACGCCAACACTATTAAATATTATAAAGTGTAATTGCCAAAAATAAAGTAGGATACGTTATTGTATGGTTGGCAACCCTATGTATATACTCGTATATACATAAACTTGGAAGCTGCGGTTTACAGGTCTTTCGAGCTTGTTGGTTCTCATCAGAACGTCGCAGCCAAATTTCAGATATACGAATATATACGTATGTATATACCTACGCCTAAGGCTCTTCAGATGAGAGCCATCAGCAGCAAATAAGTTCGAAACACATGTAAAAGCTGATATAATTCCTTTACAACAAATCTTTTTCTTCCATCTTGAACCATAATATCAAAATTCCTAAATCAATATATATTTTTTATAATATCACCAAGTAGTGAGAATTTCAGTGCTCTAGACATAGAATGAGTGAGATCGTTTCATGTTTTTGGAAATCGCATATGATTCGAAAAATCATTCTAAATTATCAAGCCATTTAAATTTCCTATCAATTGAGAATTGTGTTAACACGTTCTTTAAATATTACCCAATATGTACTTGCAGCTTGCATCGAAATTGATTACTTTTCAATTTGTTGAGCATATCTGTTGGTCCTATTTTGCCGCCCTTGTTGCCAGGCTTGAATGAAACCGAACGGCAATTCGTCCGCCAGATATTCATTCAACCTCATTTTCAATATGCTTAAAAATCTAACGGCATTTTTTCATGAATTTGCAACGTGTGTTCAATTATCTGATCGTGATGTACATAAAACTAGTTGGTATGAAAAAGTTGTGCAACATTTAAACTTACCTGCGGGCACATCTTACACTGGTATTTCCTTGGCTGTGGACCGCCGTTCTGCATGCCTCCCATTTTACTTGCGTTGATTGGCTGAGGAACTACCAGCAGGGCCGGACTAGCGCTGCTGATTCCTGAACTAGAACTGCTTGTTTTTCCGGAGAAGAGTCCAGCAGCTCCCATATGGTGATCCTCCATGCCTAATTAAAAATTAAACCATATATATTAATGATATAAACATAAAAGCCAAAAGCTAGCCCATGACATAATTTACACCAAAATATTCCAGAAAATATATAAAGAATAAAAATATTGAATAATGGTGTGTAATACTAACTGTGCGTGAAAAATATTAATTGTCTATTTGGCTTCAGTTTTCAATTTTTAGGATTATGTCAATGCAAATATGTATTTCTCGAAAGGTATATAAAAATTGAACACGATATTCCTTCACCGCTTTTCTATCAGGTGAAAGGTGAATACCTTTCTTGAAAGAAAGTTTTATTGATGCCTCTTATTAGAGAATCCTTAGGTTAGTGTACTATCTTATTCTATTCATTGGCAATAATGTTGTTGCATTATCTAAATAATGACAAATACATTTTTTATTCATTACTGTTTTCACATATAGAGCATTTCGTCGTTACAAACGACTTTTCCGATGCTAACAGAATACTGCAGTATCTTGTATTCTACGGTATTCTGAAACAGAGTATTCTGTTAGCATCTGAAGAAGTCGTTTGTAACGACGAAACGCGTCATGGTATGTTGTAAATAAAGTGTGAATCAAAAGTTCAAATGTTTGAATTTAGTTTATATTCAATTATAATGGATTTACATCAAGTAAACGCCAACACTATTAAGTTATTATTTTCTGTAATTGGGTATTATATTTATTTAGGGTGAAGAATTTATTATTGATATTAAATCTGAATAATTGAATATAAACTAAAATTGAAACACTTGAACTTTTCGATTTACACTTTATTGATAACATAGCATGACGCGTTTCGTCGTTCATCTGAACGACTTCTTCAGATGGCAACAGAATAAATACTCAATATTCAGTATTCTGTTATTATCTGAAGAAATCGTTTGTCTGAATAACTAAAATTGACGAACTTTTCGATTTACGCGTCATGACGCGCTATGTTGTCACTAAATACTCAATATTCAGGTATATATCAAAAGTTCAAGTGTTTGAATTTTAGTTTCTATTCAATTATAATGGATTCACATCAGGTAAACGCCAACACTATTAAATCTCAATAAGTTAAGACCACAAAATCAATATCGACTTTCGAGATAACTTTCGTAGAACGTGGTTGTTAAATTATACAGTTTTACTATTTATAGAATTCCTTAATTATATCTTCTGACCATCTGGGCTGACTAAAATTCAAATTGTATGAACACGTATTCAGTATTCTTGCAATCATTTACTTTATACATTTAACAAACATCTAGAATTCAAAATCTATATAAATATATACACCAAATTTCTCAGAGAATTATAACGAATGCTGTATTCGTGCTTGAGAATAGACAACATATGGATTAAATTAGAAAATTGCCATTGCAATAATCAATTAGAAAAATAATTACTCAATAATGAATATAAAACAAGCTTACATATATAAAACTAGTATCAATTCGATTCAGATATTCCAGGATCTTAACAATTATCTAGACGAGTGGATGGCAGAAAAACGTACCCAAGGCGAAATCAAGGGATGAGTTGAATCCTAAAGGTATGTGTATACTTTAGAAAGATGGGACGTCCAGCCTTATCAATCCCTCAAGTGAGAACTGGAGAAGTTCTCACTTCTCAGTAACCGTTCTCAGTTTTCACTTGAGATAGGTGAGCAGAGATACATTTACTAACCGAAACGTTGAGTGAACTTGATTTCTTAGTCATCCATCCGTCTGTTCATCAGCGTTAAGAATTTATTCATTTTATTATTTATATTTTTATATTTCTGTTTCAGTTCTCAGGACAAAATATTTATTAATCTTTTTCAGTTCAATCGAATTAATTTTATCATTTAATTTTTCATTCATAGTTTTGTTTCAGAATTTCAACTTTAATTAATAGGCCATCGACAAAACAGTGGAGAATCTGTGTTCCTCAACACATTTGAACCGAACACACACTAGATTATTATTATTTTGTTAGTTTTATATTATATTATGTTTTTTCAAATTTCGGACTTATATTGATATCCTAAATATGTTAAATCAAAAATAATAGTTTAGCTTCACGAAAAAACGTGAAGTGTATCGAAGAATTGTTTGGAATTAAGCCAAATGTGTCCAATCATTCAATACATATAAAGAGAGTATTTCAAGCACAATACCACGGCCATCTTTAATACAGGCCATGAAATTAATATCTGTCATAGAGTAGACAGTGGTTCAATAATCCCGCTATTAGTTGAGCTGGTATACTAATGCAAATAGGACGCTTCCCAAAACTTTCGCAGTTTGAAGTTAAATAATTTGAACTTTTGGTATATTTTTCAATTATGTACAGTATAATACATGTGTTGATGTTGATAATTTGTTGAAATCTCAACATCTAAATAAAAAAAACCATGTGTTTAGTTTGTTTCTACAACAAAGCCTGTCTTGAGCAACACAATCAATTTTATGTTACTCAAGACTTCCGTAGTTTGAAGTTGAATATTTTACGATTTCAGTTCTAATCCTCTATTCATTAATTTTGTATAGTGTTATTTAGGTGCTAGTGTTGATAGTTCGTGGACATCATAACATCAAATTATAAAAACGAAGTGTTTTGTGTGTATTCAATCGAATCGAATTTGTGTTATGTTTTGAGTACGGATTACTAACAAATAATTTTTTTGTGAAATATAGTGTAGAGGATAGGTATTCCGTAGATGATTATGTAAGTTTTAAGCTTTGTATAGGTCAGTTCCTATAAGTATATTTTCTAACCTATTTATTACCGATAACCATCGAATAAACAGATAGCTATTTACAAATCTAGCAATAACACATTCTTTCAAAATCCAAAATTTCCTCAAAACAGAATTTTTGGAAGCTATGATTTTATTTATAATATTTTAATTATTTGCAACGGGGTGGACTGAATATACCTACAGATTCAGTTAAAAATGTCTTATTTCACATGTGTGCCATATTTGAAAAAATAATTAATGATATTTCTCTCGAACGGGCCTTTTTGAATAATATACACCAGAAAGCAATTTTGTGTAATCTCACTCTTTTAAGAGTGTCATTGGATGAGTTCTTGAAAGATTTATATTGGTGCTGTTTATGTGGTGAAGATAATAAAAATATTCTGAACATGCTGTGTTCCATTTTTTCGAATATTTTATTGAATGACTACATAAAAAAAAATAATGAAGCTGGACACGAGAAAACTGAATCATAAAATAAACGAAGAAAGCTCAATACTTTCATTTAGTAGTTTGTTGGTTGCGCTAAACATAAATATAATATTTATTCATACTTAGGTGAATAATTCAATTTGAGTAATTCCTACAGCGTTTCTTTCAAGGTTCCTATTCTCTCAAATAATTCAATAAATTTGGTTAGGCAACTTTTCATGTAAATAAATCCCACTGACTAAAAGTATTTTTTACGCAGTGAGCCTTTTGTTTGTTCGCAATATACAAAAAAAATGAAATAATACTTGAAAGCTTGGAAACATCCGACTAGGATAGTATACCGCTGTGCACAATTTGGCAACACCGGGGGACTACGCTCTTCATGGCCTGTATTAAAGGTGGCCGTGGCAATACTCATAACGCATGAGTTTTTCAAGTTCAGGTAATTTTCACCAAGTATTTATCAAATCGCAGATGACATAATAGTCCATCCCACAAAAACCGTGACCATTTCGAGTAGTCTGATGAAGTCATAGCGTGCAGAAATCCATGTCAATTACATAAATAACAGTTTAAGCTACCTAGCGACATTATCACAGAAGACATGATCTATGTGATTTCGAACGGTGAAAAGTACATCGCACCCATCGTACAGTCCATTATATTCACATCAGTTCTTTACGAATGTTCCTCCGTAACTGGAGGTGATTTCATTGCCGTCATAAGTGAAATGGTACTCCATTATCCCGTCCCGTGTTTCGTTGTCGCTCATTAGCCTCTTCAATTCGGAATTGAATACTTCTACACGGCCGTTTGGGTCGGATACGTTAATTCTATCCCTATCGTGCCCACGGATGCCTAATTACGGATGGCCCGCGGTTCTCCCAACATGAAATCGTTAGATGGTGTAATTACGCGGGAAAATATACCGAAATTTGTAATTATATCATTTCGAAATAGTGAGATCGTCAAGAACGAGCCACGAATATTATTCTATGTTGACGTACCGCATCTGTAAAGTATTCGAGTCGGAATTGGGGCACGTTTGGCGAAAAAGGCAAGCGAAACACGAAAATTTCAATTTTGACTTGATCGATTCCATTCTTGGACGAAATATGAAATGTAGATTCGATATTTGGCAGAGGAAAAATTTGATATATTCTCTATGAAAGAGAAAAGTAGAATATATCGAAAATTCCAATGAATATCATATGTTGGTACCTAATTCAAAATCAATAACAGTAATTCTATATTGAATGGAAAATAATTGCCTCAGTTTCACAAAAATATATTATACTAGCGGACCCGTCAGACGTTGTCCTGCCATGACATTATCCTGCCTATTAGGATAAACGAATGAATGCATATACAAAAATTCACTCAAGTCGATCCAGCCGTTGAGTTGCAGTATATTAATCATAAATTGAAATTGAAACACTATCAACTCTACATATGTTTTGCGTGGTTAGTCCCTTATGATGAATAATAACTAAATTCCTGATTTAATTTTTGAATTGACGTAAAATCAATAAGCATTATTTCTAATTGAAAATTCCTGATTTCAATTTATTTCAAAATTAAATCAGAACTTCCTCAATTTCTGAAATAATTTTGAAATTTCAGAAAGCATAATTTCTACTTGAAATCAGAAATTTCCAAATAGAAATGATGCATTTTGATATTTCGTCAATTTCAAAATTGATTTAGAAATTAAGTTATTACTCTTAATAATGGGATAACCGCATTAGTATAAGGAATTTAAAAGATAATATTAATAATAATGAGTGGATCATGTATGAAGCTGAAAAAGAAAATTTTATTACGACTATGGGTGAAGGTGATCATACTAGTAAAATATTGGACTTACTGACTTCAAAAACCCAAATTCGACCTACCTCATAAACATCGAAACGAAATGAAAATCTGAAGAAATCTTGACCATATATTTTCGAAACACTCAGTATAGAGAACAAGGGTTCAGAAAACATTCAAAAATCGGGCAACACCATAAAAAAATTGTTAAAACACAACCTATTTTTGTGAAACTAAGCTTAAATGTTTTTTCTTCAATATGTTACACCATGTTTCACCTAATCAACTTCATTATTTCGATACTATGTTTCAATGGAGTAAATTATTTTATAGCTATTATATGTATGAGCTACTATGTTTTCAATGGAGTAAAGTATACTTTATGTTCGAAACTTTATAGGAACTATAGGAATTTTATATTGCCTTTCTTGAAAAAAACAGTATATTATTAAAGTCATATAGTTTCAAATATATTTTATGAAAACTAGACATTCGAATCAAATCTAGGTACTTTACATGCCAAGAAAAACTCCATCCTAAGAAAACTGTTTGAAATGGTTGTCTAGGATCTGTATCTGTTTAGAAATGTGAATAAATTGCCACCCATTTAAGTAGTGGGCATTTGCTAATAATTGGATTCAAAGTTCTCGTGATTCATAATAAATTTGCATGATTCTCGATTGATTTATGTTAATAATTCAGTTGACTACTGATGGTCGATATTTAAACTACTTTCGATTTGCAGATGGCACAACCCTGATCAGCAACAACTTAGAAGAAATGAAAGAACTTTTAAACGAAAGAAATCACTTCAATTAACTATAAAGAACAGAAGTCAACATCTTCCACCCAAAGAACTTCTCGGCGTTAAGATTTTCAGTTTGCATTTCTTTTCTATTTGCCAACATAGAGTTAGTTCTTTTGTTGTTCCCTCCTTTTCTTCAATTTTTTATTAATTTCAGCATTGAGCAAATTCTTTCTTGAATTCTCAAAATCATGCGTTTACTTTCAGTTGTAATATTGTGCCTTAAAAGTGTTCTGTTACGCGAACATTTGGGTTTCCGATTTATTTTCGTTATTCAAATATTCTAATGATTTCTGTCTCAATTTAATTCTTTTTTAATTGAATTGTTCGATTTTTTACGAAATGATATAAGCGCAATTACCAGTTCTTGTTTGAACTTGAGCCATAATTTCTTTTCGTAATTGTTTTTTGAGGAAGTTCGTTCATCAATTGGTTTTCCTGATATTGGGGAAGGGGCGCAATATAATCGAAAGAAAAAGACTGATTCTTAAGTTTAATTCTACAGCTACTGTCAAAATTGTACTAACTGTAACTAATTTGATAAAATTATCGACGAGAGTAACAATTAAACTGCTAAATAATTAAGGAGCCAACAATGTGTCGATATTTTCTTTCCCCAAATTGACGGATATAATTAATTATACAAGAACCCGCGCTTGATATATCGAAAAAATGATTTTCTAATCCATTACTGTCAAAAGAGTCTGAATTATCACTCTAAAGTAAAGAACTCAAGAATAATTATAAGGCTAACACAACGTTTCTAATTAACGTGAGGAGCGTTCTAATAATAAGAAAGGAGTGTTAAAATATTGTTTTGGTTGTTACTCATCTTTAGGTCGCGCTCTTGGCGGTCCTTTGGTAGATTGTTTCGAAATGGGCTTGATGTGTTTACGAGATGTTACAACTTTCGTACCGACTATTATAACTGTTCGACTTGACGGATTTTGATGATTTGATTTGTCGATTCTATTCCGTAATAAGGACCGTGTGTTTGACTGGTAGGTATTTCAACATAGCGACGATTGAGAAGATTGATTGAACGGAGAATAATATTGATGAAATCAGCAACAATTCAAGTACTACGAAAAAAGAAGAAGCTTCAGTTTTACTCTTATATTGATAAATTAGGGTACACTATAGCAACCATAGCGTTGTGGAGGAGTCAATAGTTGCAAGACGAAATGATAAATTGGCAAACTTCGTCGTTTTTTAGGAAAATTTATTAATTTTCAATGGGGGCACTATTAGTATTATGTGCAAAAATGAATAATACCTTAAAATTGTGAAGGTTTTTGTAAATGCCAGAACAATAATTGCTATCCCTGAATACATTTAGTATTACAAAATTTAGAGTAAATAATAATAAGTTTTTATTCCCAACAGGTATAATACCCAATTACAGAAAATGATAACATGATGTTGAATAATAACTAAATAAATGAAATGAAAGAGATATAACAAAGGGTTCAATCTAATCTAACCAGAACTAAAATAGTAACTAATAACTAAATAATAGCATTTAATGAAATATTACAAAGAACCCAATCTGAATTAATTCATTTTAGTCAATTCTCTTTGTTCACATAACTCCTAATAATAACTTCTCTGAAGTCAAAGTGAATGTCACAATTATTGGCAACTCTATTGAATGTAGTAGACTCCATAAACCAAATGGGGGATTGTATTAGGCAGTTGGTCCTTGGAATGTCTAGGTGGAATAATTCTGTAGTATGAGAATTTTGTCCTAGGAACACGAAATTTCAAAGCAGACAAGTGAAGAGAACAATGAATACTGTTGTGTACTAGTTTGTACAAAAATTTGAGTGTAAACATTTCTGTCATGTCCTGCAATAAGATCAAATTAAATCGACTCAATATTTCGTTAGGATTGACTCCTCTATGTGGATAAACTTCACCCTCTCTCCAAACTAACAATTTCAAGAACCTTCTCTGAGTGGCCTCAATGGCAAGTGTAAATATGATGCCAGATCATGTTGCCATACTCCAACTTGCAACGCAATAGAGCATTAAATAGCCCTATGAATATTGGGGAATTATTGAAATATTTGTTATTGGGTAGGTATAACGTATTCATATATTTTCGAGGCAGATAAAACAAGTTGGGTGATTTGTGGCATAAAGAAAAGTTTCCCTTTGGCAGATATAATTAGTCCTCATGTTGAAAGTATGTCTAGTTGGGAAGTGCAAAAATGTAGACAACTTATTAAGGTTTTTCCTTCCACAAGTTTTTCAGAGCTTGAAACCTAGACAATTCAACTAAGAAGTGTGAATCTAGAAAAAAACTTTTTGTTACTATTTAAATTTTTGAAATTGATTTACACTTGTTACGGCTTAAAATATTCTGATTATTTACTAATATTGGAAAAATTTGCAGGAATTGGTGGCCATCGAAATTTCTTTCTTATTTCGTAGTTATATGGGTACACACTCCTTAACTTCTATCTTCCATTGGAGTAATTCATGTACCCAGAATCCACTTATGGTGAAATCGAATTTTTTCTTCGTATATTCTGAAAACCTATTTAGAAAGATATTTGTTCAATATTCAAGTAAGTGTCTAGCAGCTGTTAAACTGAACAACGATTTTTATAGTTCAATTTGAAGGATTTGTCTGGAATCTTTTTATGTGAGATGTAGTCTTCAATTATTTTTAGTCATATTTTTACGTATTGTATGTATGGAGTTTAGTGAAATATTACCTGTAACTGAGTTTTTTAATGTAGGAAAGTAGAAGTTATTGTATTACAAATGTAATATTAATTTACAATGATAATCAATTTTATCATTTCAATAAATATAATAATTATATCAAAATAAAATTATAATTGTACTTTTATATAGGTATATACACAGTAATTTTAAATATGGATCAAAATATGTATTGTTATGCAGTTTTACTCATTAGCTGATCTGTTTATTGCTCTGGAAATATTGTTAGTAGCAGCAATTAAATCCTATATTTTCAAATCTCATTGAGCTTTAGTTTTCTATGTTTTTTTCGGGATTGAATATGTTCAGAAAGACTTTCAACACTGGTAAGTTTGATTATTTGATTGGAAAATCTGCCGAAACGTATCATCAAAACGAATATGGATTTCATCTAGTTTAAATTTTGAAATTCTGACCGTCCCAAAAGATGCTGAATCTCCGTTTTATCAGGCTAACGGAAGAACTAATCCAGTCCTTCTCGGGGCCGTGCAGCGTCCAAGAAACGAGTTATACAGGAAATCGACAGTTGCGAATTTTTAAATTACTACTACACATCTCGACTCTAGCCAAAACATTGCATGACGGGGCCACATTTCGTCTAACGATTCAGGGCGCCTGGGGCTACTTTTCGAGCGGATTGTCGAAAACAAAAGCTGTCAAGGCCGGACTGATTGTTCAGTACGAGGCTTAGAACAAGTCAATCGCTGTACGTAGGTATCTAATTTTATTATTGGTATCAAAAGCAACGATTGAAGCTACGATTATAAGTAATACGATTGAACTTCTCGTATTTTGAGACATCAAGGATAATCTATTTTTGAACGGGATGTATTCAGGAAAGCCCTCCAAGAATTTTTCACTCGGATTGAACGAAGACTTGACTGTCTTCTCTTGTCGACCTTTTGCATCTTTGTAAACGCTGAATCGAGAGACGCCACCTATACATCATCAACTTTTCGATTGACGCAATTCAACAATTGCGTCATTCGACAACTTCGAACCGATTAACCTTCAATTTAGGATTTGAATCGCAAAATTGAGAGGAGTTAAGGAAGAAGTTTGAAATAAGGAAGAAGTAAGCCTCCACTTGTAGTATTCAGTACTCAGAAAAATAAATATCGAAATTCCAGATTTTTTACATATTACAGTCAGGCTCCCACGCTCAATATCAGGGACATGTACTGAAAGTGCAGTTTAATGTTATGTGTGGAAAGGACAACAAATCTAATGCAAAGAGGTAGACGAAAAAGTAGCACCAACTGATTCAACAAATACGCCAGTACATGCAAATGCCACTACCAATATCTGATTTGGAAGAATTAAAATATAACTAGCTTTTTTGTAGTCTTAAAAAAGGTATAACCATGACTTTAGCAATTATTAGCAGAATATTATACATGAAAAATATCTTAACACATACAGGGCTACCAAGACAGAGTTTCCAGATGATTTACTTCTTCATACACATTACGAATCAGAGTAAAAGACCAAAGGTTTGAGAATAATAGCTTCTGGAAATTTCAATCACAGGAAATTGAAACACATCGAATTTCAAGCTTTCTATCCGTCTGATTGGAGGTGAAGTTTATACATAATGTCATCTATTCTAGTGGACAGTAAAAAAAAACTCATAATATAGGGCTGATATTGATGAATTGCCTCAGAAATTTGGTAAAATAGTTTTGAACAGTGTTGACCGAAGTAACTGCATTGTGATATAAACTCACAACACCTACTGCAGTTGAATACACTCATATTACACCTATTTTGTGGAGACAGCTTATTGATCTCACAGCTCCAATTCTTACGATGAAAATTAACGGGTATTTTTTTAAAGGTATAGAACTTTAAGTTGGCATTACTGTTGAAGATGGCGACCGATTTAACAGCTGAGGAGTGATTTATTCTCAGTTTGGTTTGGCAATTCATCATGAATAGACCCACGCCTGAACAACGCTTGCAAATAGTGCAATTTTATTTCGAAAATAATGGTTCTGTGCGGAATACGTATCGCGCACTACGTTCATTTTATTGTCGACAAAATCATCCATCAGAGCAGTTAATTCGATTAACCATGGAACGTTTTCGCACCACGTTTACTCTTATTGATAACTTGCATCCCCAGCGACGCCGTACGGTGCGTACAGAAGAAGCTATTGCTACTGTAGAGCATAGCATTGAGGAAGACCCGAATGAGTCCATCTGCCATCGAGCACAGGAATTGGATCTGTGTCCATCCACTTCATGGATGATTTTGCGGAAGGATCTTGTTTTGCGTGCTTACAAAATCCAACTCGTGCAAGAATTGAAGCCAAACGATCATCAAGCAAAGCGTAGATTCGTCGAATGGGCCCAAAACGAGATTGCCGTTGTTCCCGATTTTCATACCCGAATTTTGTTTAGCGATGAGGCGCACTTCTGGTTGAATGGTTACGTCAATGGATTTCAACAAACAAAACTGCCGCATTTGGAGTGAAGATAATCCTCAAGTGTATGTCAAACACCGTTGCATTCAGAAAACCTGACTGTTTGGTGCGCTTTATAGGCTGGTGGAATCATTGGTTCTTAATTCAAAAACGATGGTGGCCAAAATGTTACAGTCAATGGTGATCGGTATAGAGCCATGAATACTAAATTTTTCATTCTTGAATTGAACAACCATGATGTCCAGGAGCTGTGGTTTCAACAAGACGGCGCAACATGTCACACAGTTCGTGCCACAATCGATTTATTGAACGACACGTTTGGCGACAGCCTAATTTCACGTTTTAGACCTGTGAATTAGCCTCCAAGATCTTGTTATATAATACCGATAGACTACTTTTTGTGGGGCTATGTAAAGTCATTGGTCTATGCGGATAAGCCACAAACGCTTGACCATTTGGAAGACAATATTCGCCGTGTTATTGCCGATATACGGCCACTAATATTGGAAAAGTCATCAAAAATTGGACGTCCAGATTGGACTACATCAGAGCCAGCCGTGGCGGTCATATGCCAGAAATCATATTTAAAATGTAATGCCACAAGATTATCTTTCGTATAAAATAAATTCTTATCAATCGAATGATCCATCGTCGTTTTATTGCAATTTAAAGTTCTATACCTCTAAAAAAAACCCTTTATTTTCTTGAAATATCGATTTTTCTGACAGTTTCAGATCCATCTAGTTTTTATCGAATTCTTATGCATTTTCCTCTACTTTGTACTGTTCTGTCCTTCTATATTGTAAATGTATCAACACTGTGTTATTGTTTTTTCTTTTTTCTTCTTTATATGTTTATATATTTATTGTTTTGCTAGTGGTTGTTTCTTTCCATTTGATATTTTTTAAGTTTATGACAAAATGAAAGTTCTGGCATTTTAATTACCGCTGAACCGCTTACGTACAATAAAAATATTTAATTTCAAAGCATTTTAATTAATGCTTTTCTTTTCAGTTTCCTTTCATAAGCTTTCTGTGCTTGCGAAAGTCAGCAGTCAGCATCAGTCGTCATGAAGTATAGAGCTTATAGTAGCCGGACGTATAATATATATATATATATATATATATATATATATATATATATATATATATATATATATATGTCATTCCATGCTTGAATCAAAGTAACGTAACTGAACAATTCTAAAATTTCAGGCAGTCGTTTTACGTAAATTATCTCAGGTTTTCCTATTCGAAGGAGGAACCTCATGATTCTAAGTTTCACATTAGGGCTTGTATATGAAAATCGACATATACATTTTTTCATCGTTTTTTTTTCAAATATTTTAGGTTATAATTTACCTGATTTTTATTGAATCATATATCATCCTTTATTTTCGTTTTCCAGTAAATTGTACCTCAAAAATTATATATCAATTGAATGGAAACAATTTCAAATTTCTATTTCTTTCTCGGTTTCTCATTGTTATCAATAACACCAAAGAAAATATATCTAATAATTAATACCTGTAGATAAACATAACCGATAGTTGGACTATAGAGGACGTACAATGTATGTGTATATATACACTATATATACACATACATCATTCAAATTATAGGTATATAATATTTATTTCGATGAATACCGTTGATGCATTTTATATAAATAAAAGCGTTTTGCACTTGTTCTCCATATAAACATCAACTGTATTAAGTATAACGTTTTCCGTTCACGCAATTTTTAAAAACGGATAGAAAATCGCTTCTCCTATTAATATATAGATTAAGTAACGGCTCTATTAATTCAAAACGTAAAAACCAAGAAAGAAAAATTAGCGAATATAGAAGACAGGTAGTATGCGATGTGTTCATCAAGAATAGTAGAACTAATAGTTTTTAGAAGCAACCAATTTGTCTCTTTTCAGTGACGGATTTAATCATTTATTGAAATTTTATTAACGTTTACGTTTAGACTCTGGTACTCTATCCTAATCATTCCATTTACTTTTTTTCCTAAAAGAAATTATTATATCATGTATGAAATATATTGCTTTGAGCGATTTTCTAACCGCAAAATCATTGAAGATATCGTCATTCTTAGTTGATAGCTGCTTGGCTTGAGGTAGATAAATCTCGAAGTTATAAATTTTTTCTGAATCTCCATTGTACTTTCCAATTGACCAGATTTCCCAGTTAAATATTTTGTTTTTGAAAGATGATATTAGACTTTTCAATATACTAGTTTTTGGTTGCTGATGAATTTTCCCTGAAATTTTACTATTGAAAATTTATGGCTTTATTCAACTTGAACAATCACTAACAAATCAGTATACTTTGATTTCCAGAAATGAAACTTTTCCGTTAGTGTTGATGAGCCTTCAGTTTTTTTGCTCAGATATGATGGCCGCAAATTGACCGTCCTAAATTTCAGCATTGTCAGCCTGCTACTAAACCCGACCCTGTCTATTACACATTGAAATAATTAAGATTGTAATAACAATTTCATGTCGTAAAGTTGATTGATATTAAAAAGTTTTATTCATCATCTACTGTCGTCCACTAACATCAACGTTAATCATACCACCGTTATTAAAAGGATTGAACGTTTGTTAAACAAAGAAAATGACTTCCTACAATAAACCTAAAAACTTCTCATAAAATTAAAATAATTCGAAAAGTGTACCCAATACAAGATTTTTTCAAAATCAAATAACGATAATTTCGCGCAGTAACTCGAAGAAAATTGGAAGACATCCTTTGTCCTGCTCTTAGAAAGATTAAGACGACATATAATGAATTACTTTGATAATTTTCGCTTAACTTCGATCGGTTAACTGCTTCGCCATTATAATTCAATAAAAGAGCAGAGAAATAATGAAGTAGAGCGTAAGTATAGACAACGATGTATTCAATGAGCGCTTATAAATATTTATGAGCTTCAACGAGCATTATTATAATGATTATTTTTCCAGATATGAATTATAACTATATTATAAGGTGAAATGTACGAGGAACGAACGATTAGAAACGAGTTTAAAGAGAACATTCTACGAGAATTACAGTATCATCAGAGATGTTTCGAAATATTCATTGATATCAACAGAAATTTATAGCTTCTACCATCAAATGACTGTTCTAAGGAAATGAACAATGTGGTTTTTCTAGTATTAAGTCAGAAACGAGCATTATTATAATGATTATTTTTCGAGATATGATTTATAACTATATTATAAGGTGAAAAGTACGAGGAACGTACAATTGAAAACGAGTACATAGTAAACATTGCACGAGAATTACAGTATCATCAAAGATATTTCGAAATATTCATTGATATCAACTGACATTTATAACTGCTACCATCAAATGACTGTTTTAGAAAATGAACAATGTGGTTTTTCTAGTACAAAGTCAGAGACGAGTATTATAATAGTGATTATTTTTCGAGATATGAATTATAACTATATTATAAGGTGAAATGTACGAAAAACGTACGATTAAAAACGAGTAAAAAGTAGACATTCTACGAGAATTACAGTATCATCAGAGATTTCGAAATATTCATTGATATCAACCGAAATTCATACCATTAAACTTCTACCATTTTATAGCTGTTCCAAGGAAATGAACAATGTGGTTTTTCTAGTAGTAAGTTACATCGTTGTCTATAAATTCTAATACAAATTTCTGAAATAGAAAGTTATATCCGAAACACTTGAAACACAAATAAAAAATAATGAATTGATTAAAAATCCTGCCATAAAAAATATGAAATGACCTTCAACACGCAGAAATTGTAATTAAGGGGAAAAAAAACAAATAATGAGAAAATTTGTGAATAGATAGAATATCGCTTTAGAAATATGATAAAATATTTTAATCTGATACAACCTTCAATTGTAATTGTAATTAGGACTGACAAGGAAAATGAAAAACAATCAGTGAATACATAAAAATAAAGAAATAAATACAGGAATTTGAAAAATACACGACGTTTCGGTTGTAAATGTATCTTCAACCGTTTTCACATGAATTATTGTAGATATGACATATTCACATCACATTGAGTGAATAACTCAATTGAACACTCAGTTTTCAAGTTTATATACATATGACATTATTCACTTGAAAACGGTTAAAGATGAATTAACAACCGAAACGTCATGTTTTATTCGAATTTCAGAAACAGTCAGATCTTTTTCCGTATTTATTCCTTCATACTCTAAAAATTCATTGTTTTATTGATTCAATTCAAATATATTCCTTGATTTTCCTCATTATTTGTTCTTTTCCAGCCTTAATTACAATTTCAGTTTATTCCAGGTTGGGAAATGTTTTATTTAAATTCCTAAAGATTAATTTCTATTTATATTCACTGATTTTTTCATTAACTTGTGGCTCAAGACCTAATTTCAAAGAATTATATTCAAAATCTTATATATTTATATAAAATGAGAGGTAATAATAAAAACTTGTCTAAAAATCACTGACTGAACAATTCTTCATTAGACTAGTTTCGCCTTTTTTACAGCATTATCAAGAATGATAATGCTGTAAAAGGCGAAACTAGTCGAATAAAGAATTGTTCAGTCAGTGATTTTTAGACAAGTTTTTATTATTACCTCTCATTTAAATATGAACTATCACAGAGTAGATTCATCGTCCATTGAATTTATTTATATATGTATATGTTTCCAGAGAGTTCCTGTCGGTTCTAAATCCTATATTTCGAAGAAATTTCTGGATTACATTCTTTCTTTAGCTATGTTCATAGCTTTTAAAATCTTTTATACTCTATTCAGTGCCAGTAGGTCACATAAATGAAAAATTCATAGCTGTTCAATATAGAAATATACAAGTTGAGATAAGTAAGAGTTCGATTTATATAGGTTGTTTTTTTTAGAGGTATAGAACTTTAAATTGCAATAAAACAACGATGGATCATTCGATTGACAAGAATTTTTTTTATTTGAAAAATAATCTTGTGGCATTACATTTTATGATTTGATATGCCGGAATATGATTTCCGGCATATGATCCCCACGGCTAGCTCGGATGTAGTCCAATCTGGACGTCCAATTTTCGATGACTTTTTCCAACATTTGTGGCCGTATATCGGCAATAACACGGCGAATATTGTCTTCCAAATGGTCAAGCGTTTGTGGCTTATCCGCATAGACCAATGACTTTACATAGCCCCACAGAAAGTAGTCTAGCGGTGTTAAATCACAAGATCTTGGAGGCCAATTCACAGGTCTAAAACGTGAAATTAGGCGGTAACCAAACGTGTTTTTCAATAAATCGATTGCTGCACGAGCTATGTTACATGTTGCGTCGTCTTGTTGAAACCACAGCTCTTGGACATCTCAGTTGTTCAATTCAGGAATGAAAAAGTTAGTATTCATGGCTCAATACCGATCACCATTGCCTGTAACGTTCTGGCCCTCATCGTTTTTGAAGAAGTACGGACCAATGATTCCACCAGCCCATAAAGCGCTCCAAACAGTCAGTTTTTCTGGATGTAACGGTGTTTTGACATACACTCGAGGATTATCTTCAATCCAAATGCGCAGTTTTGTTTGTTGACGTAGACATTCAACCAGAAGTGCGCTTCACCGCTAAACAAAATTCGCTTATGAAAATCGAGAACAACGACAATATCGGTTTGAGCCCATTCGACGAATCTACGCCTTGCTTGATGATCGTTATGCTTCAATTCTTGCACGAGTTGGATTTTGTAAGCACGTAAAGCAAGATCCTTCCGCAAAATCTTCCGTAATCTGGATGGACGCAGATCCACTTCTTGTGCTCGGTGGCGGATGGACTCATTCGGGTCTCCTCAATGCTACGCTCTACAGTAGCAATAGCTTCTCCTGTACGGCGTCTCTGGGGGTGCGAGTTATCAATAAGAGTAAACGTGGTGCGAAAACGTTCCATGGTTAATCGAATCAACTGCTCTGATGGACGATTTCGTCGACGATAAAATGAACGTAGTGCGCGATACGTATTCCGCACAGAAACATCATTTTCGAAATAAAATTGCACTATTTGCAAGCGTTGTTCAGGCGTGAGTCTATTCATGATGAATTGCCAAACCAAACTGAGACAAAATCACTTCTCAGCTGCTAAATCGGTCGCCATCTTCAACAGTAATGCCAACTTAAAGTTCCATACCTCTAAAAAAAACACCCGTTATATTGATGGACTTTTTGGATGGATCAATCTTGATAAATTGTCAGCTGTATTCTGTGCTTAAGTTTGCTGTGAGGCATGAACTCTTGAAATTAAATATGATATAAGTAGATTATACATTACTAGAGTATTCAAACGAATTGTTCTCAAATTACTTTTGATATCGAGTGTTTTGATTTAATGATATTCAATCTTCCAATATGCATTTAATTATCGGAAAAGAATGAGTGACGTGCCTCAACGGAAATATTTTGAATACTTTTTGTCCTACGATGCAATTCAGTCGCTTTCAGTTTCGTACGAAATAACTAATATTTATTCGTATCCATTTCAATGTTCTCGGTGGATGTTGAAAGTTTCGAACATAATTTATTATTCGATAGTTTCATATGTTTTAATTGAAATTCCGTAATTTTGTAAAAACAAGGAACTGAAATAATTTTGCGAGGAAGTTCTTTTCAAATGTTCAACCTTGATATATGAAAAAAATCAAACAAGTCTATGCTGTTTGCCGGCTGTATTCATTGTTAACGTTCTTTTATTACTTTCCATAAATAATTCATCGTTCTTACTCTAGGTCCGTAGTGAAATTTTCATACACTTAAAAATTCATATAAAAACGTCAGGTGATAATTTGAAGGTTCGTTGAAACTACAAAAAAAATTAGGAAACGACTATGAAATTTTTTTGATATTTCTTGATGGTACTCTGTATCACTTAGACGACATTTCGTTTCGACCACTATTCGAGAAAAAAATAGTTGATAAGTCAATTATGTCATTTCGATCGACGAGACTTATTTAATGAAACTAGAAAATTTACAAGAAATGAGCAATTATCTAGAGGAAACTGATTCGAAAAAAAACAAACGATGCAAAATTCGAAGTTAATTGGGAATAAATTATTTTTTCTTCAAGGTAAAAATACACATAATATTCACGATCTCTAGTTTTTCATGTTATTTCGTATCATCGAGGAGCCAACTTCAAATTAATTATGCATAGCCAGTTGTCAAAATTACAAAAAAATTCAGACACTATTGACATTTCTTCAGAACTATAAGTAGATAATCCGTTTTTCGTCAAACCTTTTGTGATGCTTAAAGCCAGAGGAAATAAACATTCTTTGAAACTACAGTATGAAATGAAATGATGTACAATTCATTTAATTGTCGAATTACAGTATCAAAGAAATCATTGTGTGGAGAAATGAATAAACACAATCCTTTCCATCACAAATCAACGGCGTACAACAGTATGATACACAGATTGATAAATATGTCTTTATCAGCAGATAATCACACTAAAGAATTGAATATCATCAAACAGATCGCACTATAACACATTAAGGAAACATTTTAAGGAAAAGATTATATAATGAGGCCATTTCTCTAGTATATCCTGAAGTAACAGATAGTCATAAAAATTTTAGAACATTCACGTATTTAGGCAACCCTGTATCAAAAATCTCGAAGTTTTTATCTGATAGAAATTTAACCATAGCTTTCAAAACCCCGAATACCGTGGGTAGACACATCAGAAATGCGAAAGATAAAATTTCGCCTGATGATAAATCGGGTATCTGTGAGTTGAGTTGCGGAACTTGTCCCAAATTATATGTTGGTCAAACTTGCAGGATTTCAGACTTAGAATATCTGAACACCAAAGATGCTTTGAAAAAAAAAAATAAAACCGATTTCTACGTATGCAACACATCTTATAGAAGACAACCATGTCTTCAACAACAACTTCAAAATATTGCACACAGAGCGAAAAGGTTATAAACTACCCTGTTTGAAGCCATGGAAATTAATAAGAGGAAGAAATCGAACAGTTTATTAAATGATCAAGTTTCAATAAAATTTTCCTTTATTTCTTTAGAAATCTTCTGTATTAAATTTATTTCAGTGAAAGGTAATGGAAAAAAGTATTCTGTGGTCATCCCCCACACTTCAGAAGGAATATGTTCTATAGTCATTCCCTTACTTCAAAAGAACAGTGTTCTATGGTCATTTCCACACACTTCAGGATAAATGCAAGCAGTCCACAATGAAATAGCTCAGTTTATCATCAACATCTGATGAAACCACTGTGTTGGCGAAACAATATTGTTATGTTCTGAATTTATTATAGTGAAAATCAGAAAAATACTCAGTTTTATTTAAATTATGTATTTAGATTTTCATCAAGTATCGACCGAATCGATTAATGACAGTTATAAACTTAAATTGACGATATAAGTTCTCCAAATTGTTGATTTTATCTATTTATATCTTCCTATATCTAAATCTCTCACCCTCGATAACTCTGTAATTCGAATAATCGAATTTTTCTAATATTCATGTCAGTATGCTTTATAAAAGTTGATACAGTAACGATCATAAAATAATCCCAAATATTATATAATATTCGGTGATAATTGTACACAAACATCAATTTTTATGTTTCAATTTAAAGTTTCAAGACGAATTAGTTGTTAATCATATTGACTACTGTATCATTTTATCATACAAATATCTGAACTGTACAAAAATCTTCTCGATTATTTTGACATAAATTAAGATGCATTAAGTTGATTAACGAAAAATATATGAATACAAATGAATGATTTATCTTCGTTCTCATTTATTTCGTAATTTATATATATTTTTTATTCACAATAAATTTAGATGAAACAAACACTGAGTTTATCTTGAATTCTTGATACTCCAGTCTTTTTGAAGAAGTCTCAACTTTATTAACTGTCTTAAATGTGGAGAACAATTGGAGCAAGATATTGTCATCAATAATGCAGATGCTCATCGACATAATTCGAGTAATTCAAGATCGAAATTCATTTTCAAAATACTAACAAGTTCAAGAGTTAAATCTGCTAAAATTCGGGCATGGAAAGCAAATACAAATTTCACTAAAAATCACGGAAAATAATCACCTAAATAACAATATGACCATGATGAAACAATATTTAGAATTTTCTCATAATTTAATACAAATACGCATGACGACGTTTCGAAGTACTACTTCTTTATCAAATGCTGAATTAATATTATTATTAGTATTAATTCAACATTCAATTCAGAAATTAATAGTATTAATTCAGCATTTGATGAAGAAGTAGTACTTCGAAACGTCGTCATGCGTATTTGAATTAAATTATGAGAAAATTCTAAATATTAATACATTATGGATATTAATTTTCTCCAAGTATCGGCTTCATCAATTATCAATATGACCATGGCTTGAGACTGTATAAAGAGACTACACCTACTGTATATTACTACATATTGCATCTTGTTAGCTCAAGGAAGTCATAATATAGATCGTCAGTTCGCGATTTAGTGACCCCTGTTTTAGAAAATAAATTTAATTCGTCTCAGCACAACGTTCAATTTGCGAAAATTTACAGGTGTAAATGATGTAATCATGACGTATAAAATACCTGTACAAAACGTCAATTTTTCATTGCGAAATGCCAAGTAGGAGAATGTATTATGTAAGTGAGTATTTGATAAACGAAGTCAATATTTCAAAGTTTTGATAGATCGGATCCTTGAAACAGGTTAAAACTCACATACACCATTGGATAATGCTTAAGATGTTGCCTTTATGAGAAACATTGGCGCGCAGAATAACATTTTATAATTATAGAATGATTCTCATTTTAAATTTCTTATTCGAAGAATTTTTGATTTCTCAAAATTTGGCGCGCAGAATAACATTTTATAATTACAGAATGATTCTCATTTTAAATTTCTTATTCGAAGCTAGTGAAATTTTTGGAAACAATTTCTGACAAAAACTATGAGAATTAGTTCAGATGACTGTCACATGTCGGTTAATATAACAAAATATAGAATGGGAAACCTTCACATAGATATGTACGTACTTTGTTATCAACAATAGATAAATACAATTATTATTTCTCAATCACGTTTGAAAAATTTTCACTATAATTATCTTCCCGAGAACTCGTATAACATTAACATACAACTAACAAGTTGTACACTCTTGACAATTGGTTACTAGCCCGAAACATATGTTATATATATATATATATATATATATATATATATATATATATATATATATATATATATATATAACGAAACATATTTGTGGAATTCAGCCATTTGTGTTTTAAAGTATTCGATAAAATAAATTCATTATTTTTTGCATAGTTTGAATTCTTTGTTGGTCGACCGTTATTTGTTCAATGATTTTTTTGTCGATTAAGGTTGAATGAACACCGATAATTCCGATTAAGGTTGAATATTCATCTAAATCATCGGACGTTCATCTTATTCCATAGGTTACCATGGAAACAAAAAATCGGGATTTTTTTAGTACCTAATGAAAATTTCAATAATGAAAAATTGAAATGCTCAGCTTGATAAGTAGAACAAAACATGATTGAACTGCTTAAAATCGAAATAATAGGGTGAAATTTCTGGAATTACTTGAAGAGAATATTGCTTGCAGAGTACCATTTAAAAATTATGATCCCTCTACTTTTACTTGTCTAATATATTTCTCATATAAAAACTTTGAAGGTAACAGAGGTTTTGAAATGATAATACTCCTTAACAACTTTAAATAAAGTTGTGGCTTTTCACTTCAGACTACACTGAAAACTGAGTTAGAAATCGTTTCGAAGTAAATAATGACTGAAGGCAAGGTTTAACCGAAACGGAACTTGACATGAAACAATCTTGAAAAAAAGTAAAAAAAAATGTAAATATATAAAACTTCAAGTCCTATAACTTTGAGATCAATAAATGAAATTTCTTGTATATTTTGCATTGATAATATTTTGATATTTGGGTAAAATTAGTCCTAAATATGTATATAGGTATTCATATATATATATATATATATATATATATATATATATATATATATATATATATATATATATATATATATATAAATTTTTTTCGAAATTAATTTATGGCCTGTTTGAGATAGTTATATCATTAATACTTTTAGCAATAAGAGGCTGTTTAAGAGGCAAAAGTAAATTTTAAAAAATACAATATTTAATATTGTGTTTCATATTTCATTCAAGTGTAAAGAGCTTTTTTAAAAAGATTTTTCAAAGAGCTCATAAAAGTGAAAATACATTGTACACAAATGTTTGTTAATAAAAACCATTTTGTCTTCAATTATTATCTTCAGTCTTGTTTCAATTATTGGAATGTATTATTATTATAATATATTTATATATATATATATATATATATATATATATATATATATATATATATATATATAATGATATATATATATATATATAAATATATAATATATATATATATATATATATATATATATATATATATATATATATATATATATATATATATAAATAAATTTTTTTTTTGTGTGTGTGTGTGTGTGTGTTAGGAAAATTGCAATTACCTTTACCCATTTGGTTATGTTCATTCATCTTTGCCTCGTAGCCCTGTTTATTGATTCCCATGGTATTTCTGGTCCAGTTGGTGTAATCGTCTTTTACGTGTTGGCCGCACTGCTGAAAAAATAACGGTTGTATTGAATTGAGAAATTTTCAAAAAATATAATCGGTACTTTCAAAAATTATTATTAATCATAGTAATTAATACTCAATTACATATTTATATATTGAAATCAATTGACAAATTCCTGCGGAATGATGAATATATATCATAAATTATTTTGATTCATTTCATTTTTCGAAATTTCACATATTGAATTTGAAAGTTTAAGTTTCTTTATATTCGACGAAATAAATATCGAACAAATATTTGAAGGGCTATATTTCTATTTCCTTCGAATATGGGAATGTTGGAACTTTCTCGTATTCTCATTTTAATAATCGACTCAAATCTGTCATTAGTATTATCATTTGAAGAAAATCATCTATTTTATAGTTTTAACAAAGCTATAATTTGCAGCGGAACGTTTACCCTGAATACAAGCTTTTTCATTCAAAGGTCTATTATTTGCTAATAATAATAATTTCATATTAGATATTCATAATTTCGAGATAGGAATCAAATGTTCCTAGCATATTGCTTACTATTATTTTGTTTAATATCGAAGGGCAATATTGGAGCTATATGTATGATAACCCTAAAAAATCTCAAAATTTATAAATTATCGATTTTCAGAATCCCGCACTTGCTTCGGCATCGAAATTCCGAAAGCGGGAAAATGCTCTTGCGCGAATCCCATTTCTTCAATCTCTGTATGTCAGCAATTTTCCAGGAATATACCTATGAAATTTCAATGGATGTTTCCTGCTCTTCAAGAATTCAAGTTTTTTTCAGTAAATATTTTTTTCTGAATTGATGGTTCCAAATGTTTCAATAAAAATTTTATCCTTGAATTTTACAGAGAATTTTCCTTTCACCTCAGTGAAATGTGTCATAATTGATGAGAACCTTTAATTTTAATGAACTTTAATTTTTTGAAGTTTCTTCATTTCACTTCACTCATACTCATTTTGCAATTCACAATCAGAAATTGGAAGATAATTTTAAATGACACATCTCAAAGCACTTAACTATAAAACATGGCTTGAATTTACTACAAAATTTTGACTGACTAAATGGCAACAACACAACTGACAAAAAACAACGACCCAACACAAACACCAAAAACACAACGCAACGGTTCTTCCAGAAGTAACCTTCGAAGCTGAAATGAAAACTTTTTGGCTAAAAGAGGTCCAAAAGGATCTACAGCAGATCAATATGAAAAATTTATAAGACCGCACGCAGTGTCGCTATAAAAGTTTCTTTATCGAACAAAAAACCAAAAAGCTTTTTTTTCTGTCCCTAGAATGATAGAGGCAGATAATCGTTGATAATCTCCTAGATTACCAACAATATGTGAGTTGAACTTTCCTACTGTTCTGTAATTAAGTGTATTTATTACGGAAACGACCTTGCGAATAACGTCTATTTGTCTTTTTTTCAATGTCAATATAAGTTAATCGCCCTATTCAACACATTCTGATTATTGGTTCAATTATGTCCAGCCTTGTTTGTAAACATAGCAAACGAATTGGTTGTGTCCTTTTAATAGCGGTTTCTTTTTTGTCGAGAACCTATGAACATTTCACAGTGTTCATGTTTCACAGTCAGCGAAGCTATGTGAAACATGAACAATGCAATGTCTCCATTATCTTTCTAGGGGTAATGTAGTAACCTCTAGTAAATAATAATTTGTCAAAAAATTATCGAAAGAAAGTTATAGTATACTTTTGATATGGAATATCTACAAGTGCGATTATATAGCAGGAGAACTACAAAATTCGTTTTCTTGCAGTAGATTTCTTTTATATATATATATATATATATATATATATATATATATATATATATATATATATATATATATATATATATATATATATATATGTATATATATATATATATATATATATATATATATATATATATATATATATATATATATATATATATATATATATAAGTTCTGCAAGTAGGCCATTTTAAATAACTCGGGGAAGTTATACAGTCCTCAGGTTTGAACCGAATCGCTTATGAACAGAGAATTACCAAGCTCCAAAGGGCCTACAAACTAACATGGGCTCACTATAACAAAAAGTGCATTTCGAGAGGCGCCAAATTGAGGCATTATAACACGATTCTTCCAGAAGCAATCTACGCAGCTCAAACAATGGTACGTCAATTGGAGGCCATTCAACAATTAGAGAAATAGAAAAACAAGAACGAAAAATTCTCAGAAAGATTTACGTGCCAATCAATAGAAACGGCATTTGGATGAAAAGAACTCAGAATGAACTGTATCAAAAGACAAATACGATAACGGAAGAAATCAGAAAACGACGAGCAAAGTTCTATGCACATGTTTACAGAATGAAACAGTCCAGAATACCCAAGAAACTACTCGATATACATAATTATGAATAGTAAATGCGGAACAGAGTGGCTAAAAGAGGATCTACAACAGATCAATATAAAAAATCTCGAAGATCGCACCGAATGTCGCTATAAAATCGCACATGTGAAGTTTGAGCAAAAATCAAATCGTCAACCTGGCGTAAAGTGGACAGATGAACGGAAGAAAGAGCATTCAGAGAGGATGAAGCGTTTTTGGGAGGCAAGAAAGATGAAGCAAAATTCCTAATGATTGCGAATTCAAGTTCAGTCGCTCTCCTCATGGGAAACAATCGTAATAATAATAATAATAATAATATATATATATATATATATATATATATATATATATATATATATATATATATATATATATATAAATGTACCTAACTAGTTAAGTCTAACGTATTAGTATTAGTATATACGTTATTCCTTGATTATAGTTTAGTTTATTATTAGTATGTATCAGCTGGTGAAATGAATAATCTGTGGTTGAACTGTTTTTTTATTACGTGATTTATGGCAAGATATCTCATTTTCATGTAAAAATAATATAAGTCTGAATAACGTTGGAAAGATGTGTGATCACTCTGTATATATAGAAAGACAAAATATCAAAGGTCCTAATACGATTCCACGCATTAAGTACACTAATTGAGGTTATGTAATAAAATGATTGCAATTCCACCTCGCCGTATATCTAGATAATTTGGCAAATAGGACGAAGCTAGAGAATTTACTATGTTTTTCCAAATTCTCGTCCGATATTAATGCCGACAAAAACTTCTGATAAAACGGTATAGGTGCTTTTTATAAACACAGGAAGATTTCAAAAATTCAATTCACTTAGCCAAATTAGAAAACCAAAATATAATATGACATATCTAATCATGCCACTGTTTCGAATGACCTTTAAAAGAAATACGCCGGGTAAGGTGTATGAGCGTTGTCTGGTTACCATAACGACGACAAGGTCATGTCCTCTACTCCCACTACTGTACGATTTTGCCCGGGTATTCCCCTACTCGTTCGCTAGACACCCGACGGTGGGGCTAATACTGTATATACTGATGGTATTACTTATTTTCCACTTTGAGCTCTCAATATCGAGGCAATAGAATTGAAATTACCTATACTTCGAAAAAGTTCTGGGAACCATAATGAAATGACCGATACCTCAACTGAAATATTGTTGGAAATGAATTTCAGGAACAAGGATCAATTTGTTATTTCCGGGCTCTACAACGTTTCGTATTGGAGTAGGTCAGCTTTATTACGCAGTGTTCATATGGAAAATATTTTCCTGGCTCTCTAATGGATTTGTAATCTTGCTAAATTAGACCTGTTCATTTTGATAAATGGTTTTCTGAAACAAATGAATGATTCTGAGTCCCATGTTCAATATTTAATTTAATATTCGATTTACAAAGTACTTAGTCAAATTATAAATGGGCGATAAACAAGCATCATTAGAACGAATTTCGATAAATGCATTTTGGGCGCCTAAGGACTCTATCAAGTAGATTATCCACTGAAGATAACTACGTCATAACATAATGAAACTACGGCAAGTCGTCGTTTATTATGGTAAGTATGCTCCAATTTTTGACAATTTTATCGTCCAGACATCTTACTGGAAAATGGACAAAAACATAGTAACATATTCTACTCTAGGTTTGATTCCACCAAAAAATTTCAATTATTCGACTCTGTTTTGTTCTCTCAATTTATCAACTGTAAAATAATTTATTAAAAAACGTAGTACCTATGTATCACTTATTAGGATACAGTGTCACAATAAATGTAAGTTCCTAAGTTCTTTCTGTTAGTTTGTGTTACTCTGTCAACGGCTGTTTTTTGTTCAACATAATCCACAAATTATTTGAACTATTTTAAGAGCAATACTGTAATTTTATACCTAGCTTCCATTCTTGATTTCTAGGATGGATATTTTTCTCTCATATACATATATCATTAATTTTGTCTATGACAAATAAATTTCATCACAGACAAGATATTCTGATTCGTTCAATTTGGGTTATTGAGGACTTGTCTTGTTTTGTTTCAAACTTTTACTTTCCTGAAAAAAAAGCAAACTGAAAATAATTTTTTGCTTCGATTGAAAGTATTGATATCAGACGTCCTATAAAACATTAATTACCTAATTTAATTTTTTTTAGTTCTGTACATGTATCTTCAATTGGTAATCCTGCTTCATCCATGCTTTTTATCTGATTTCTGCATATTACCTTCTTCCATGATGATTTCTATGGTAATCAATCCTTAGCACCGTCTCCTCCAGATTATAAAATTGTTCACCACTTGGATTTCACCAAATCCACCTGAGGATAGCATCAGGTGGATTCAATGTCTTCTTTTCATTCAGTGGCTACATTTCGCTATTCACAGGTACTAAATTTTTTATTTTTTATTATTAAATTTTTTGTTTTTTATTATATTCCAACTTTCTTGTTTGATGAATTGTATTTTAGCAGCTATACAATTTGACGAAATACTCGACAGATAATAATTAAGTATTTAATTTTGTCTATTAATGATATTTGATAGACAAAATACGTTGATTATTAACAGTTCATCTAGCATTGTTTTTATTCTACCTTTCCTCGAAAAACCGCAAACTGAAGATCACGTTTTGTTACCATTGAAAGTAATGATCTCAGCCTTTCTATGAAACATAAATTGGCAATATTTCGACAATATAATTGGCAACTTCTTCTCATACATCATATGTGAATTTTGAACATTGCCTTCATATTTTTTCCATGGTTGTATTCAATCCTTCTCCTAGGTGTCCTAAGCACCGTCTTTTTCCAGTCAAAGTTTTTTAACGTGTGCATCGCATTTGTTTCCATTTTGTATTCCACAGGCCGAAGTTTATTCTTTCAGCTTCTTTCAATTTATTATACTACTTTTGCACACAATATATTGTTTTGTATGCCTTTTTTGATTTATTGAAAACTCCGTTGTTGGAGGTATAAGAGTAATTGTAACCATGATGACATCTACTATTCACAAGTATAATTGGCTACTCATTTTGCCGTCTAAATTGAATATGCTATCAAGTATTACTATTCAATATTTCAACACAATGTTTTGAATACGGTATCCATTAAATGAAATACCATGTAATATTTATTCTATCATTATACCTTATCTAACAGAACAAGAAGAATAATATTTTGACTGGCTCTCAACATTCCAGTTCTAATAGGAAAACTGTACCCCAACTATTCTATATTTTCTTTCAATTTTCCCGACCTACTCACCATACTGGTTCATATTTTCCTTACCTTCGCTACGTTCGAGAGATCATAGTTAAGTAAACAACATCCGAGTGAGCCGAGGGACCGGGAATATATCGTCAGGAGCGAAGCGGAGAGGATTGAAGGGAAATTCGCTTGTGGGCGGTCGAATAATCGATTTCCTGAGGAACTTTCCCGATCGGGGTATGGTAGGTCAGGCTTATCTAATGCGGAGAAAAATTTTCCACGAAAACATTAGCTTGTTATTGCGGTATTAGCATATACAGACCGGATAGAAAAATGCTCATCCAAAATTGTAGATAAGGTTGGAATTAGATACTTATGTAACGATCAAAGAGTTACTAGAGAAAAGATGAAAGATAAAGAATTAGATTAATGTGTAAAAACTAACTGAACAAAATAAAAAAAAACACTTTCTGAAAACCATTTCACTATATTTTATAATTTCATTCAAACAGACAAATAACATATAATCTTGAAATTTGTCTTAGTTCAACAAAAACTACCTGATGAGGATAAAAAATAGATCTAGAGACTCAGTAACCGGACGATTAGTGACACTATAATGGTTCCAGCCTGCTGATGTTGGTGGGTTCAATTCCCACCGCGTTCATTGGTAGTCGGAATCCGTGGTAAATTGTAGTTTCAACTTTCGAACAACCACAGAGTGCTTATGATAGGAAATTAGCATCCATTATAATCCTTTTAAATGAAAAAACTGGTGTAATATGCAGGGATGAAACTTAAAGGTATGACTTTTAGGTTTTGTTTATCCCTGATTATTATACATATTTCTAAATTTTCAAATGTGTTATAAGTGTTCTTTATTCAGAGTTGTCCTTACATACATCATTTTTATACGTATTCTCCCAGAATTCTGGTGAATTTTGAGGTTAATTTCTCCGCATATCTTCAAGTCCCGCTTCTATTATGGATCGAGAGCAATATTTTCATATAGTACCTAAGTAACATATATCATACCTCCAATGAGAACGAATGTTTTAATTCACGTATGACAAATCTTAAACTTAACTCAAAGGTTAAAGATTAAAACGAATATTCAAATATCATTATAATTTTTTGAACCCCTTCGTTCAGAATTTGTGACAATTCTCATATACTCCGAATACTTCAATGCATGAAAATAGAGTGTATATTATGAAAATTGATAAGCAGCAATTATATATATGTACCTATATATTTTCACAAAAATTTTACCGTGTTTGTATTTTATATATAAAATGAATAGCTATTTTATAATTTACTAATTATTTTTTGTGATTTCGATTCGGAATATGAAAATCACGGGTATATCTATTAAATACAAAAAATGATTTTATTTAGCAAATAACTAAGCGTTATATGTAGGTATATACCTTATGAAAACACCAAATTTTTGAGAATTTCTTTGAAAAAAGTCATTCGATGTGAATCCAGTTCAAAATCAAAAATGAAGAAAAACAATGTTTTCTAGATCTATGGCTTCTTCGATATGAATGAACTATCGTAATGATAACCCTTACTTTACAATTCTTGAATGAAAGACGTAAAACGACTCTTGAATACGTGACTGATAATTCAGAAAACAGTATTTTAGCAACTATTTTAAGTCTTAAATTAGAAATGTTAAAAATGAATGGTTAGTGTCGCATATCTTAGTTAGATTTTTTATAGGAATGTATTGCAAAATTCAATATCATTATCACCAAGATATTTAGTTCAATATATTAATGAAATTTTTTTGTGCTTATGGCACTGAATGAAATATTTAAGAAAAATATTTCATTCAGCGATAGTAGATATAATATATCTACTATAACATTCTCTTGATTAATTTCAATTTTATTTTTCAAATGAATGTTCTAGTGTATATATATATATATATATATATATATATATATATATATATATATATATATATATATGTATTGATATATTCAAAATATCCTTCAAAGATATCAAATAGTCTTTGTGTACTTGTATTGCAAATAAATTGCGACAAAAAGGAAGATAATTATCGAATATTGTATTATTTTCATCAGTGTTTTTATTGTTATTAATTTCCTGTCTGCTCAATATATATCAAGAGAAATCGGTAATTGAACATCAATGCAAGTCAAAGTATATTACATTATCATAGTAAATTTTTCAAATGATTTCCAAATTTGAATGTTAATATCAAATTCGAGTATTGCAGATGTATTTTGAAGCATCCTAGTTCTAGGGTGTCGTTATGAACCATACTCAACAGTTAGACGTAATTTCTAGCCTCCACCTTGTTATCGTTTCGTCCTCGTCCCCACTTTTCACCTTCATGTCAGAGTTGGGATAACAGGGTCGACCAAAGACGTATAAACGTGAGCGGCCGCCAACGCAGCCGCCTCCGCGTTCTCATGGCGACGATGAGCGTCGGTGTGCAACCTGACCTGCCGTACTCAGGACGCCGTTGGACAGGACGTCGACGCATCGATCTCCAGTCCTAGACGTTGGAGTCGCGGGCGGCTCGGGGACGCTTGAAGACCTTGGCGATCCGACCATTTGTAAGGTTTCCGCCGTTCCAGCCGAGTTCAAGAACGGAACGCGGAGCAGAATCAATCGCGCGGATATATTTGAGGCACTACAGAGGCGCATTCAGTTTTTAGCAGTTGGAATATTCATGCAAACATTATTTGCCAATAGACGAAAATTAATATTAAAATATAGAGATGTAGTTTTTTGAAAACTTTCATTGGGACCTGATTTATGATTTTCCAGTAGTTTCCTGAGTTCCAATAAACCGTTTAAACATCATAATAATCAGTCTTATAAATAATCGACTTTTATAGAAGAGCTATTTCTGCTAATGCCGGTTATTTCTAGCGGTAAATGATTCTTTGAACATTTTCATCTTGTGTGTAGCGTTTTTTGGTTATTTAGGTTTGCCGTCTGTTTCAATCAGGTCGATGATGGAATAAAGACGAATAGAATTTAAATACTTGGCATATTAAAATTTTCAATTGATTACGACCATTGTATTCAATCGTTTCAATCTTAACACTTCAGTAAGAATATATTCGTTTCTGTTAAATGATGGAGACTCCTTGTTGCTTCATTGGGATCTTTCAGCTTAATCTCTGAAATAATTGGGGTATTTTCAATTTATTGCTCAGTAACATACCCTCGCGCTTTAGATCCGCTTGCATATAGATTTATCACTATATTAATTGCCGCTTCGTTTTCTATATGAGATTCCAAGGATAGGTATGAACAAATTGTTTTACATTTCTTATTATTCAGATGTTCTGTTGTCCTAATCAAGAAAGTCTGCTATTACTTTGCAAATTGTTGTAATTGGTAATATATTCGTATATAAAACACAAACACATATTCGACACAAACACACTGATTTATTGAAAATATCATAACACAAACAATAACAAAAATAATTAGGTATATAACTGTATAATTTATATTATTTATACTGCAACATCCCCAACTTTCCAGCTCAGTCTCTAACGAAATAATTCGATAGGAATAATAATCCATAGAAATATTGTAGCTAACTCTAGAATGAAGAAAAACCCTCGTTCGATGTTAATTCGAAATTTACACACATTGATAATTTTATATCTGGCGAATTTATATAGTAAAAGGTTTATGTGGACCTCAAATGTATCATATTTCAAACGCTTTGCTACTTGACCTTGCTATTTCGTTTTGATTCCGCTCTAGCATCAGAAGTGGGATACCATTATGAGAAGTCGATAAATATAAAGAAAGCGAAAGTGGTATACTCAAGCTTACATAATGCTGAATACTTAAGTACAGGGTGGTACGCAGGCTAATTTGAAAATGCGTGAAATGCTATATATTTTTTATCATAACATTTCCAACGTTATTTATTAGTGTAAAATTTAAAATTTTTGTAGATAAACATTTACATCTGTAGATATACATTTACATCTAGTAAAATTATTACAAATTCTGATGAGAATTTGAATATTCATCACATTATGAATAATAGATTAGCGACAATTGAAGCTTGTAAAGTAGTTTTCCTTGTTTTACAGCCATGTTGTCTTCTTTCTACGAGTATCTTTAGTTTTAATCTAACTCCTAAGTCAAAGTTAGCTTGCAATCTGAATACGTTCTTTGAAGACGTCGTTGTATCCTCTGTAAATCCTTCATGATATATATCTCCCTATCTCATGATTCAAGTTCAAGGCCAATAAGGCAGGCAGTCAATATTATTTATATTCGTGCGAAAGCAATACATATTTCACAGTAAAAGGAGACCTTTTAGGTACACCAAGATAGTAAAAAGTCTCTGCAACCTCACCTTCATTTATTTTTAAATTTTCATCAACATTTGTTTTGGGTATTAATAACTGATATGTAATATAATATTTGGCAACAAACTGAATATTTGTGACAAATATATAGATGTAGACGTATTGATAATTTATGATTCTGTTGATTAGGTACTTAAGAAGATTCCTATTTTCTAGGTATTATTAATATAGTTAGTTAATTATTTTTAATATAGGAAGTTAATCAAATATTGTGATCTTAATGTAGGACAAAAAAAGGATAATTGAAAATACGTTGATTATTAACTGAACTTCGTTTTTATTTATAATGTTCCAATTATCCCCTTGTACTGTTTTTAGAAGGTTTTTATGCCTTAGCATTTGCTGAAATCTGTGATACCAGTCGCATTGAAGCTAGTGTTGAAAAATAAGGTTTCAAAACCAATATATCATATGAACGAACTTAAATTTATAAATTTCAATTTTAAGAGGAGAGTTAAGGCGAAAAAAGTTTAAATTGTTACTTTTTCCCTGGTCTCGCTAAATTCAAATGTACAATGTGATTTAATGAGATTGAATTCTCGCTTAACTCTTGGTGAAACATAATTGAATATTGAAATAAATTAAACCTTGGTCAATATGTATAGTCAACATGTTTCTAGCTCATTTTCAAAACTGTCTTGAAAATGAGCTCAAATATACAATGTTATAAATTATTGTGATTTATTCGTTGTTTGGCCAACTGCCATTTACATTGAGTAGGTCGACAATTCAACATAAAGTAGTTTGTGTTTTTCGATGAATAATTTCCCTTAAAAGGCTTAAGATGAATAAAGACAGAACCAAACTACTGCTTTAGTTCTTCAACTCAATCTTTCCTCAACTTCACCCTCAGCAGCTCTGGTTTTATTCTGCACGTTAAATTGTGATTATGTAGGTGTCCAAACTGACATGAATAAAATAAAAAATGGTTTAACTTGTTTTGTTCTGTTATATCAGTTTTTTTTTCAACACATATCATCTTCTCAACTATTTTCTTCCAGAATGTCAAGTAGTTGTTTTCAGAATTTGTTTTCTGTTCACAAAAAGTGTTTCAATATCCATGGCCTTGTAATTTCTTACATTAGTATCATGCTTTTCCTTCCATGCGGAGACCTTATTATTTGTCTGACTGTAAATGTCGCTTGACAATCTGCACATGGTGTGCATCACGGTTTGATTTTTGTATCGGAATCAAATCTACGTTTATTAAATGTTTCAGATAACCATGTAACAATGAAGGTTACCATGAATTCCGATTTTGTGCAGTGTTGTTTATAATAGCGTTTGGTGGTTTTCGAATGTATGCTCTTAGTCCTTGTTTGGTTTGTTATTTGTTCTCCATCCTATTTTTGTTTCAAATTCATCATGCCTAGAACATCTATTTTTCTTCTGTTTCAAATTCATCAACTGACCACAAGAGGCTTCAATGCTTCAAATAAAGCATATTATACTAGGGAAAAGGAGAGACAATAAAAGACAGGAAAGAGTTCGACTATGTAAAGATATGCTGGAGATGAATGCTTTAAATTTTGTTCAATATTTAAGTTGGCACCAGACTTCCTGAAAGACAAATTGACAAGGTTTTCTGAAGTACATGATCACAACACCAGGAACAAAGACAATTTTATGTTGGATCATAGGAATACGAGAGCAGCACAAAATTCTGTCTTTTTAATCAAATTGATTATATAAAATAATATTCTATTACATCTATTGAAAATATTGATGTGATAAAACTTTAGAAGTTTATCTATGAAAATGAACTGACATTTTCATAACTTTTAAGTATGTCTGTAAAAATATTTGAAAATTTTATATAGGTGTTTTTAATTATGTTTGTATGTTTTATTAGAACTATAAGGAGAACTGTTCTTAATAAACATTTTCATTATTACTTCTATATTATTATTATTGCTATTACATCTCAACATTAGCAAAGTTTAACAAAAAAGCGAACAGTACTTAGTAGAATAGAAATTGTGGTTGTATAAGTGACCTTCATTTTTCATTAATAAATAAATACTGAGGAATTTGTCTTTTCTTTCTGAGAAGCAAATTCTTCTAGAGATCTTATTCAATAATTTTGTGTATTAATTTTGAATATATACATTATAATTATAATAATTATTATAATACATGTGTATATTTAAGGCGTATTTCAAAAACGGTGTCTGTTGTGGGAATTTAAATGAAACTAAATATTGAACTAATGAATGAAATAGTTGAAACGAAATGGGTGTCGAAATTGACATTGCTATAGAAATGAGTAATTATTTATGATGAATGATTGATAAAACCGATATTTGGAGAAAATTGATATCTTCAATAAACCACTAATTTAAATTTCTCACATATTAAATAATACCGCATGACGCTCGTTTCGAAGCACAACTTTCCCTACAGATGCAGAATTAGCACTCCAAGTGACTCCTAAGGAACTCTTTAATTGTTAATTTACAATTTGAAGAACATTTGTGATGTATATTGGAAAATTTCAAACTAGAATTATATCAAGTATTACGTATATGTTTTCAATTAATTAAATTTCAAAATAAGTATAAAATTGAAGGTTAACTTCGAGTTATCTGGAATGATTAGCAATCTAATATTTTAAAAATATTTTTGGAAACATGGTGGTATAAAAACAGAATTAATGAATAAATTAGTTATAAAACAGAAATTAATTAACCGTCAAGTAATATTACGACTAGTTGAGTAGATACGTAGTTGCATATAGATTGCTTTTCAATGATGCCTATGAACTGTTTGCTAATCAATGTTGGAACATTATCAATAAAATTGAAATATGAAAATGAAACAATTGTATAAATTTTAATAACAATTATCGTACCATCAGATATCTATTTTGATGAAATATGCAATTTTTGACAGTGGTCAAATTGTTTTACGATTGGGTCAATGGAACTCACAAAAATTTCAAGCGAAATAAATTTAGAAGTATGTGAATTTATTTTCTGTTTTATTGTGAAGAGAGACACAGAGTTATTTGCAGTTTTTCTGACTCGAAATGAAGAGTGTCTTTCATTATTTATTGGTAATTTATAGATCAATTTGGTTTCCAACTATAATTTCTTCATCTCGTGATACCTAGAAATGAAAATGTTCTCGAATAATAAATTTTTCATTCGGAACGTCAGAATGTGACAGTTTTTTTTTCTATGTAGTCTTGGCAAATTTCACTCTGAGATGAAATAATCATCTTCGCTTCGATAATCCCCGAAGATTTATATATACAATACGCCCCTAAAACCAAATCAACCCGTCCTCGACAACATCCATCGGGTATTTCGCTTATGAAAATCAATAACTCCGATGTCTAGAGACAGGGAACGAAGTACGGTACCGAATCGGGGGAAGGGGGCTCGCCCCCGACGGGACTTGCCGTCGTAGTGGGGTAAGGAGAAGCGAATTCAGCTCCTGGTTTTCGTGGCCCACTACGACCACCGCGACTGCGCCGATTTTTTTCCGCAGTAAACTGGCCGCCGAAAAAAAAGGATTTTTTTCGCAGCGGCGGTGCGCCTCTTTTTACGGCGTCGGCGACGGCCGACGATCTTTTTTCGGCGGCAAAGGCGACGCGGAGTGGGGTCGCAAAGCGTCGCGGAAGATTTGGAATGAGCGGAACAGATGGCGCAACCTGCCGAGAATGATTGTTAGCAGAAAATTGGCAGTTAAAATATAATTTGAATCGACGAATCTGATGAAAAACTTTTGAATCAGACCTTTGAGTACTGAAGTGGAAGAACTATCAGAGCTATATCTCTCTCACAGGAAGGAGACATTAAAGACAATAATAATAATTTCTTTATTCTCAACAGGTATAACACCCAATTACAGTAAATAATAACAATGATGATTACTAACAAAATAATTGAAATGAAAAACATATAACAAAGAGCTCAATCTAATCTAAAAAAATAGTAACTAATAACTACATTATAGCATTTAATGAAATATTACAAAGAACTCAATCTAAATCAATTCAGTTTAGTCCATTTTCTTGACATAACTCCTGATAATAAATTCTATGGGGTCAAAGTGAATGTCTCAATTATTGGCAACTCTATTCAATGTAGGCTCCATAAACCAAATGGGGGATTGTATTAGGGAGTTGGTCCTCGGAGTCTTTAGGTGGAATGATTCTATATTTGGAGAATTTTACCAAGGAACACGAGAGGAGGACAATCAATACTATTGTGCAGTAATTTGTACAAAAATAAGAGTGATAAAGTTTCTCTCCTGCTCTGCAATGAGATTAAACTAAATCGACTCAATTATTGGTTATGATCGACTCTTCTCTATGGATAAACATTATCCTCCCTCCAAACTGAGAATTTCAAGAACCTTCTCTGAATAACCTCAAGATGGCGCTAATGGCAAGTGTAAGTGTAAGTGGGATGCCAGCTCATGCTGCCATGCTCCAACTTGCTACGGATTAGGGTATTAAATAGTCCTATGAATGTTGAGGAATTATTAAAATATTTTCCATTACGTATAACGAACGAATCCATATATTTTCGCAGCACATTGAATACGACTATGTATCATATTATCAAAAAATGCTTATTTATGTGCATATAAGATCATAATATGTATGTCTGTATATTCACGTTTGAAAAAATAAATAGAAAAGAGTTTCATTAGTAATTTAGTTTGATTCCAAAAATATATACCAGATCTTCTGCAACTTTATATTACTTTTCCTTTCACTACTACTCTCATTAGTTGAAACAGTTTCGAGCATATATACATTATTGAGTTGATCTAGTCTGAATGTTAAATTGTGAGGGAGTTTGTAAATTGGTGTCAATTGAACAATTTTATAATGAACGTTTATGCAACACAAGGTATATGTTCACTTTTGTCTGAAAGGTAATTGAATATGTACCTGGAATGTTGAATATGGAGACTAGACTATCTCACCATCCGAAACATTTAAGCTTCTTGAATATACGAGTATATGTAGTCCAAAATTTGAGATGGACCATCACGTTGATATTTTATGTAAAAAATTGAGTAACTCATTTTTCTCAATCTCTAGAGATTGAGTGTATTACAGTCGTGTTTATATAGATATCTGAACTACAATTTTCTGCTCTTGGGATGCTCTAGAGAAATAAATACGGTGTTTAATACTCATTTGTTTAAGCAAGAGAGTTGAGTCCTTGATGTAAACACAAGAAAACTATATTGTGGCAGAGTAGTTAGATGACTCGAATGTAGTCAGTAATGAATGAATCAAGTTTTTTATCATATGTTTGTTAATTTTTTTACTATGACTTATCCTACACAATGTAAAATTCAGTATTAATTTAAATATTATTTCTGAACGAAATAATATTTTTAGGGTTATTTTCCATCTTCAAATATTGTTGTATATAATTGTAAAATTGAAATAAAACTCAGGCCATATTTTTGTTTGAGGACAGAATAGAAGATTAGACTCAAAGTTGAATTCAGAACTTTTTCGAGCATTTTTTAAAATTTTAATTGCTGTATTGATTGAATAAATAAAACAGAACAATTTGAGAAATGTTTCCCGATCAATATTATATAATTATTAAAAAGGCATCTTTGATATGTTTCAATCATTATTGAAGATGGATTCACTAAATTCACCTAAAAAATTACAAATATTCAAATTAATTTGTGTAAATCATCTGGAAAACATTTTGAAATATGTTAATTGGTTTTATTTCAATTTTTCTAGTTGAAAGTGAAGAGTAGCTCTATCTATTTTTTTGGAATGATCTAACATATGTGTTTGTTTATTGTTTCAACTGATAGTATAAATATGAAACAAAATGAAAAGTTATTATATTCGAATAAGGTAAAAGTAGACAACAGTTGACTGAAAAAATTCAAAAGGAAATTCTTCAGATATTTAGTCACAATAACAACGTAACTGTTTCTACCAACAATAAGGTTAGGTAAAACATGACACTGCCAAAAATCCCCCAACTTCCGAGTCTATGGAACTACTGTTTCCGATCACAGCCCACTGCCCAATTTCCGAAAGACAAATTCATCGAGTAAATATGATTTATAGCCCTTAACACGACCGCGTATGGTACAGACTGATATATCTATAAATTTCGCTGGAACCTCCTTTCTTCGATATTAACTTCGACATAATCGAATTTAGACATTGTAAATCTTAACAACAATAGCTATTTTCAGTTCTATGTGTCACAGGGACGGGGTGTGTCCTGAGGTAGAAATCATTTTGGGCATTGTTTGGGGGTTGTTATTCAGTAGGTGAGAATAGTTGCAATCGATGTTCGAAAGACTTCTATACGAATGCATAGGGATGGAAGGTATCAGTAGCATTTTGTTAAGATAGGTATATTTCATTTAATCATCAAACTGGTAGTAAACATTCATTAACTTCAATATTTGTTCCTTGAAAACATTGATTTTTTGATTTAATTTTGAATTTATAATTGATATTTTCAGTGAATATAGACATACTGAAACATTCTTGTTGAATAAATACAGCAATATAGCCGTGTTAGTAACAATAACTGAAATATCATCCCTAAAATCATCTTACTAATTATTCTTTAACTTTCTTTACTCACTTAAAAAATAATATTTTCGTATAAATGACATATTTTAAATATTTCCCACTAAATTGTGAAAAAATCCAATTTGCTATTCTCAATCTAATTTAATTATCATTTGAAAATTGTATATTGAACAACAAAAAATTAAAGTGAAAATGTGAATGTTACTGTATTATAAGTTACTGTATGTTATTGTTATGTTACTATATGTTATAACAGGAATAATTTCAAAAATTACGAATGGGTTTTAAATTAGTTTCTCCTATGTAAATCACATCTATAAAAATTACGTAAATTATGAAAAATGCTATCTATTTTCCTTGTCCCATCAGGAACTTAGTGAACTTCATAAGCACTTCCATTTTTCTGATCAATACAATCAATATACCAGCATACCAAAATAACAATTAATTCGACTGAAAATACTATTTGTTGACAACAGATTTACTCAACATAATTTTTCGTATATAATCTCATATCATTAAAACATATGTTCTTCCATTCGACGTTCCGTTAAAGAACAATTATAGTTGATAACAAATTAATAGATCAGGAATTCAAGATGAAACTTTGACAGATATTTGAAAGTTTGAAATATTACGTATTCACAAAAAAATTGGATATAAATTTTACAGAAAAATGATGTCCTATTCAGGCAGTCTATTTGAATTAATGATTGATGAGAGCGATACTTTAATTTAAATTTTCTCGTGTATTAAATAATACACCTGACGCGAATTTCGAAGAACAACTTCTTCAGATACTAAACTAACACTAGTGCAATGTTAGAAATACAGATGTTTATACTTGTGCGAGATCATAGACTAACAAGGAAAAAGAATAGAATCTAAGAAATAAAATTGAAATTGAACAAAGAGACCAGGTACTGAAGGGCAGGTATTCAAATAAAAGTTTACACTAGAAAATATAAAACAAGATATTGAAAGATAGGTATAAAAACTTAGAAGGAGATAATCCTTATGATCTGATACTTGGTATACTAGTATTGAAAATATTAAGTAAAGGGCAATTATTAATATATAATTGACTATTTAGTGACAGTCATGAATTTTTTAATACTCTGATTTGTATAAATGGTGCAAAATTTAGTTTTCAAGTCTCAAGAAACCTTTATAATCTCAATTTGATATTTACACTCTGAACTAAATGTGTGACTCTCCCCTATCGAGTGTTTGGCTTCTGAGAATCGGTTTTCTTCTTTTCAATACTTCGTTTATGTTCAGATAGGTATTCTAATTTGGAAAGTTCTACCTATATGAAATTTATACCAGTGATCACAATTAATTTTGCACACCCCACACACTCTATTCTTTTGAATTTTTGATTTATTATCCTTGATAATTCTTCAACAATGTTATTAGCGCTCCGAAGAAATATTAATATTGTACCGAGACATGAGTGATTTTAATTTTATACAAGACTTACCAAAATATATCAATGCACTTTATTGTGTCTTTTCTTTAGTGAATAATCAGCTCTGGAACTTCATTTCCGAAAGATTTTTTTTATTAAATTGTCTATAATCTCTGGATTGTACTAATTGTTCGAAGCAATTTGCTCAAGTATACTTCTTTTTGTTGAAATCGAAGTTCGAGATCTTCATGTTGAAAGTCTATTTTGGGTTTTTTTATGGCGAGGTGTAAAAAATTGATTGTGATGTTCCTTTTCTTTAGTTTTTTGTATTTGATCTTGGGATGTACCGAGTTGATGAGGTCTAAAAATAATCCAGTTGTCTTAAAGAGCCTGTGAAGCAGCAAATAATATCGTCGACATATCTGGCATATTATTTTCCAATAAATAAAACTCAATTGACGATTGTGGATAGTATGTTCTGAATTATCTAGGAAATTACTCCTTTATGAACCGCGCATGAAAGACTAAACGGTTTTTCCATTTTCAAAACTTCAATACTGCTTAAAATATTTATGATCATTAAAACTGAAACAACTTTGTTCTGACATAATTTCAAAAGTGAAAGACTGTCTTAATTTATTATTGAATCTACGATCTTTTTATTCAGTGAATATTCTATCAATTTTAAAACATAGTTCGCTGGTACTTTTGAAAACAGATTAACGAAAACAATTTTGAATTTACTAATAAAATTATATGTTCAAATTGTGAACCAATTGATACGAGTTTTTAATAGTTTTTTAGGGACGAACTTAAACGTTTTCAATAATATTGATCAGGAAGTATAAAAAAACTTTTTTCACACAAATTTATTTCATTAAATTTCCAATTCTGGAATGATCAACTACTCTTGCACTCTGGAATGATTCACTCTACCAGGATATACTCAGAAACTCAAAATTTTTCCAATCATCTACTAGGACTTCTCCGTACATTTGAATGAAACTGTCACTAGTACCTTCCACATCAATCTTATCATCACTAATAAAGAGTACTAACGAATATATCATATTTAACTAAAGCTACTGCACTGTTACACGGCAAAGAAAATTACAGTGATGTTGTAAATGCAATGAAAGCAATTTTCTATAAAAAATTATTATTGTTTTGAAAAGGGCTGAATATAACACGCAACTATCCAGCGTAAAAGTTAGAAGAAGGCATTTAGACATATTACATTATTGCTTGGTCCTTGTATTGCGTTCAGTTGCCTGAAATTCGAAGAAAGCTCACATGTGGTTGATTTCTTGCGGTCCAGTTGTATAATTCTCTGCTCTTTGAAAGCGAATAGGGCGATGAGCTAAATATAGGCATTAGAAGGAAGCAATATTAAGAGATTTCATTTGTATATGTATGAAACAGTTGTTGAATTTATAGAGGTATATATATATATATATATATATATATATATCATTTGAACATTTTTATATTAATGCTTATGGGAGTGTAAACTGCATAACAATTGAAAAAAATTCAATATATGAAATCTTATGATTTGAATTTATATTTTTAACAAATGACATACTGTAAAACACAAACACATATTTCTTGCTAACGTTTCTCTACTGATTGTAGCTTTGTCAAAACTTTGAGATAAATAATATTCACCCAAATTATTCCTTTGAAACTAGTTTAATTTTGTATAATATTATTGATATTATATATATATATATATATATATATATATATATATATATATATATATATATATATATCTTGAAATTGATTTATTGAGTTTTGACAAAGTTGTAATATAACAACGAAACGTCAACAAAAATAAAGTTTTTCATATAAAAAAAGCCTATAAAAACTTTCGAAATAATATATATATATATATATATATATATATATATATATATATATATATTTATGTCAAAATTCATTTTATTTTTCATGCATCAGTTTAATAACTATATCAGAATAACTATATCTTGCATATCCTTAGACCTGGTCAAAACTGTCTAATTATGCAATCAAACCTCTTCGTGATGTAACGAAAAAAATTTTTAAGTTTAAAATTTTAGAAGATTAAATTATTATTCAATCTTATTTCAACGTGACTTTAAAATTTTGTCAACTTGCTTCAAATTAACCATTCAACTCCAGTAAAATCTCACTAGAAGTTATTAATTCGAATGTTAATATGTTAATATTTAAATGTTGTTATGTAGTTAACTCGTTTTAGAATTTGTCATATATTATAATGTTGTTCAGATCATGTTCTTGTAAAACCAATATTTTTATTTTTCCATATAAAAAAACAATTTGTACAATGATATTTAACGTATAAAATTCATATTCACCTTATTGTAAATGTCACCAGATGTTGAAGATACGCAGATGAAAATTCTATATTTCATTTGATTTCCGCGATAATATGTTTCTGATTGTATGAAGATATGATTCAATGAATATTTTGATACAGAAAAAAGGATTATAGGGGAAAGGAATGTATTGTTCTGCTAATGTCATCAATGTCAAATTGGAACCAATGTGACTTAGAGTGTTCATAGATTCAACCGGCTGAAAGTTGAAATTGACACGAGGATGAAAAACACAATTTATAAAAAATCAAACTATTATTGAAGAACAATTTAAAAATATTAGAAATACTTCCATAAATAATCGATGATTTTAGCCGAAAAAAAATTTATTTATAGACAACTCGACTAGAGATTTTGAGGTCAATATCATATTATTCAGTCGAGTTATATTGAGTACCCTATAACTGAATGTTCGCTATCTCTTGATGAAAGACTTAGCTTAGATTCAGGAAATTATATTGACTGCTTGACAATTGTTTCGAGGCGTTTTCCCCCATTTACAAAAATCATTTTCAGTTTATCTTTCGAAAATGAAAATTTTAAGTAAATTCATATAATTTTGTGATACTAGGGGATGGGTTTTATTTTCGAAATATGCTTGTCTTTTATTTTCCTCTGTAACTAAAACTTAAAAAACAACTGGAATTACCATGAAAATGTAGAAAATTTAGAAAAAGGGGTACTTTCCCAATATGTCCTCGTAATAATAAGAAAAATATCCGTTATTATATTTCGCTTTGATGACTTTTTCTATCGACCTCCATGGCATCCAATTTGAACGACAAATATCGGGAAATATAATAGAGAATAAGGTTATCAACAATTCGGACATGCGATTATTTCATTGAGAATAGAAATTTCCTGAAATTCATTAAAGAAAGTTATTAGGTTAATCGATATCAGAATAGGTGTCGAAAAAGTGTTTGAAAGAATATAATTTTTGAAAATTCAATTCAGTAATATTTCGCTATATAATAAAAAAACTTTCGAATTAATTGAAAAGTAATCATTAAAATTCATATTTCGTATACCTTTTTCATATGCATATTTACCTATGTGGTTTAAACTGTAAAAACATCAAATTTTCAATAAATCTTTCAATTACCAATAGTGAGTCTAATACATTCATTAGCTGCCTTTGAACTTTAACATTCTCAATCTTCATTTTCAACTTTCATGAGTGAAATTCAATTATATCTAAAAAAAGTCATTCAAAAAGTAATAAAAAATTTTCAAAATACAAAATCATCATAATTATTTTACAAAAAGATTTGAAGAGACGAAGAAATTATTAAAATATGAATGGAAAAACCAAACTCATTGAATTCAAATTTGACTCTCAATTTTCACTGATATATTTCAAAAACACATGTTTAGTTTTATTGATTATTAATATTTGAAGAACACATGTTTAGATTTAATGATTATTGATATTTGAAAAACACATGTTGAGTTTTAACGATTATTGATATTTGAAAATACACTTTGAGTTTTAATGATTATTAATAATTGAAAAACACATGTCTAGTTTCAATGATTATTATAATTATTATTGAACTTACTTTGTGTTTCTTGTACTGCCTTGCGTTTTTCTATGATAGAACTTTACTTTATCTTTGAAAATATCCTGAAACAGTTACATTCAACAAACCTCAGTATAGCGAAAGGTGACTGATAATAATCGTGTATATTTTAGGATTTAGAAGGTTTTATTGATAGACAGAAGAAAAAATTGAAATGACTACTTAAAAATTTTGAAAAGTACTTCTCGTCAAAGCAAATTAAAATTACTCATTGAAAATTAGTTATTATCCTTGAATGAACCACTATGTCTCAATAAATTAGGTAAAAATGACCTTCGTACTTCCATAAACTATATAAACTAGTGCGTATTATTAAATGAACAAGTCCATATATTTAATGAGATGATGGATTAAAAGTAGACAGATTTCGAGAGATGTGCATACGTTCGATATCTATTTTCGGCATTAGATCGCAAATGAAGAAAAAGAGTTGAAAATACAAGGATAAGAGCTTCATAAATTTATTGAAAGTGGAAGGCATAAATAGAAATTAGTTTAGTTTTTTGATAATTAATTTCATTTCGAATATTCAATTTATTTCACAGTAGCTGATGTTAGTCGGTTCGAGTACTGAAATTATGTACTGCCATAAATATTTCATATACTTTTGAAAATTTGAAGTTTGATTTATTGCTCAATGCAAACCTGAAATAAATAATATTTATTTCAGAAGAAGAAATTTTATTAGGTTCTTAGTTCGCCGAGCTTCGATATTTCTTCGTATCTCACGAATGTACGGTAGAGTGATTTATACCATTCGCATTCTAACGAACACTGAGACACAGAAAATGATCTCTCGAACAATACAACAAAAGATCGCCCATTTGCATACGGCATAAACCAGCGAGCCGCGATGCTCACCGGTACATACTAACCGGCAGATATTAAACAAAAAATAACCCTCACTTTTTCTCATTACCCCTTAATTTTTTTCATATAACTACCTGAGCGAAGAGTTCGCTTCTCACGATCGAAATGAGCAAACCATCATCTATCTTTCATTTGTCTAGAGCTTAATAGCCATTTTTGTCACGACAACGCATTTGCATACCGTTTATTTAGGGGTTGTGAAGAAGAGCGACCCTCCTATTCAAATATGCAGATGGTTCTGTCTTAGAAACCATCCTGTGTACAATTCCTATAGTTTTTCTGTATTATCTCACGGAGAGATGAAAAAGCAGGTTTTAATTTATTCAATACGTGCAATGACGATCTTGGCGCTGCCAAAATTTCAACCCTAACCCTTTTTTTTTGGTCGTCATTTTTCAAGTGCGATGGTATGCAGGGATGATGCGATCAAAATTCACCCTGCGCTCAATGTGTAGTATAGCAATTTGAATAACTTGGATTTAATGCACAAAAAATTTGGTTGGAAAAAACGTTGTGATAAGCCCGTGGGGAGGGAATACCGTTAGTGCAATTTTTTACATATAAAGTGGTTCTGAACAATCTTGTTTTGAACGATCAACCAGTCTGACATTCATATAATTCTTCATATAGAGCACAAACCAATTAGCAAACTATCCAGCTCTCAAGTTTTCAATTTTTAGATGTAAAAATGAAGGAAAACTTCAAGTAATCACTTAAAAGTGCTAAAAATAAAGAATTTATGGTTTTTGATGTTAAATCATATTCTGTTAGCGTCTGAAGATATCGGTAACCTGACGAAACGCGTCACGTTATGACAATAAAAATGTAAATGAAATTCAAGTGTTTGAATTATTCTATAGTAATCACAGGGGATTTGCACCAAGTAAATGCCAATTGTAATCAATATCTAAGTGAAATATATGAAGTTTTCACATTTTCCCATATTCAGAATAGTTAGGATATTATACATTGTAATCAACAAATTGCGTTAGTTCTCTTCATCATTTTCATCATTCTATTTATGATGATTGTCATTATTTGAGGCGACTATTTCAATAATTGACTTCTTTCGTCAATTTTGGCACAGAAGTGAAAATAGAAATGGCCTTAAATCATAGTTAAGCGATGAATATTCAAAATACGGATTTTAAGATGTTGATTGTTTCTGTAGTTCTGTGGGTGCATATAACAATACTCAACATAACTAGGTAATTATGCACTCTAGGGCAATGTCTTACAACATTTTTTGAGCCATGTCCCACTTTTCGCCTTTCTAATATCCTTTATACTCCCCCCACAAAATGGATGAAAAAGAAAAAATTAAGAACTGCGAAAGGGTTAAACTCGTGTCGAGTCCATTTTCGAATTGAACCTATTTACAATCAAATTTGTGAGGCGTGGGCCCCACATTAACTAAACTCTACTCTAGGTTGTAGGGGGGACGCATACTTATAGAAATTTAACATTCTTCATTATAGTTATATGTGTGAGAGGCTAGGCAAAGACTAATTTATACATTTTTGAATTCATTTTTGATTATTCACAAATCTGTCTTTTGTGTTCGTTTTAATATAGTCTAGAGAGAATGTTTATTTATAAGATTCTCTATTATGTAACTGGAGGCAGAAGTTGGACTTTTGCAAATTGTTTTCAGTTCCTTTTGGCATTCAACTGAAAATTTTTTACGTATTTGTAAACGAGTGTTTAAACAGGACATTATTCATAACGGTCAAGCTATATCAGACAAAAGGCTGATTGATTATTATTAATAATCTTCTCTGCTTGTCACATTTTTGCTTGTCATTGGAGAATTCAATTTGGACTGTCCAAAGAAGTCATCGATGTGTTAAACTTACGTCAAATTTGTTTAATACAACTCAGTAAATCTAAAAAAAGAGGTGTTTTTCGTTAACATTTGAATTTCTGAAGAATATACGAATAGTAACGACCTACATTCAAAAATTGTTGGATAAATCAAACGATAAATATCCTATGGTTGCAAATGGTCACACTGTAAGAGTCCGAATTCCACATGTTGATCGAGTTCATAACTAAAAACTATAGGATTCAAAAAGTAGAAACCCTTGCTAATCAATTCAAATAATGAGTGTCATTATTTAAATTATTAAATTTCAGATTATTCCAAGTTGGAGAAATATTGTGTTTCCATTTTGTGTTGACATTTTCAGTAACACATTTATAAGGCTTATGTTCTTTGTTTTTCAATTGAGTTAAATAGCAAATTTAAAAAAATAAAGTTGACTGAGTGTTCGCTGATATCTTGTTGAAACATTGTTTAATATATTAAATAAAAACACTTAGCTAGGTTTCATAAAATATATAATGAATAAATACTTGACAATTGTATGATGTAAAGGGCCAACGGGCCATATAGATCTGTATTAAATCAACAATGTATTTAAGGTATTTAATTGGATAAGGATTAATGCTGTTTTGTTTAAAATCGCTTCGAAACTTAGTCATTATTTGTCGTAAAAAGTAAAAGACAAAAAAATGTTATTGTGTTATATCCATAAGAGATAGACATATACCATAGCGGAGTTTTCTGTAGATCTTTTCAATGTGTCCAATACTTAGTACATTATTTTGATAAATCTCGTCGGGCTCAGCCTGCGTTTCCAATGTAAGCGGAAAAAATGTAATTATTTACGACATTACATTAGAAACCTTAAAAATAATAGTATTTATCCACTATTTAATGGATGTTATTATACATATAAACCTTCAATCACCTTATCTATCAAAAAAAACCGCAACAAAATCCGTTGCGTTGTTTCAAAGATTTAGCCATACATGGGTATATAGGGACAGAGAAAGCGACTTTGTTCAATATCGCACGTAGTGTTCAAATTTTCCGGAGAATTTAATTATTTTAGTAGATATTATTGAACTGCTACCTCTTATTAATCATAATGCTTGGGCATTATGAACAACGATATATTTATCTCTTAGTCCATAACCCATTATATTCGATTCCTGCATGTGAATGGAGAGGCATTGAAGAAATGAAGAAGATTTTCATTATTGTTACCATCAAAAACAAAAAAACTGTATTGTGTATCATTTCTACAAACATTTTTATCGGTTATTATTGACATTGTTGGTCTGAATATGAAATTCATCGTATTGATAATTACCTAAAGGTGTAATAATGTCAATATCACGGTAATACTGCCGAAGTGATCGTCATGCGTTTGATTGCACAAAAAGGCTTTTTATACCGGAAAGAAAAATTTCTTATTCGTACAATGGGGTTCGATGCTCTTTCAGAAAATATGCGGCGGTACAGAAATAAATTTTCACGTTTCACATTATTCCCAATCAGTGCACGTTTCCCTAAATCGCTTAAAAATACCTGAAAGCGTAAAGAAATTCGAAACTTCGACTTTTATCGCGTCACGTGTTTCTCTCGCTCCCTTCGGGAAAGAAGTGCAAGATCATTAAGAGTCTAAAATCACTGAAATAGAATACCCGCTTTTTAAGTAACGTTTTTTTCACGCTTCTTCTCTGGATAGATGACGAACTGGCACACATGGCGCTGGGATGGTGAGTGTGTTTATTAGAGACGACCAGCGCGTTCCTCAACATCAATGGGGGTACTAAACGATGTCGATTGTTAAAATATCAATCATATACATACTTCCAGTTATCGAATTGTCTTACAGAGAATGTTTTTATACCCATTTCGTACTAAAATCTACGAATAATTGGGCGCAAAAAAATATTTATATTTTGGCGCCCGAGTAAGTGACATTGATGCGATTGCTCATTAATTTTAATTATTTAAAATATATAAAATTTTGATTTTAGTTATGGGTTTATATAATTTTTGTTTCGAGTTGATTCTTAGTACAAATTGTAGCTACTTAAATTTTTTACACTCCCGCTCAGATCAAGGGTGAGTAATTAAGAAATTTTCAAGTAAATAGTTCTATTAATATTATCTATATATTTATATAATCGATAAAAGCTTCGATTTATTGTATGAATTGAAGTCTTGTACTGAGATTTATTTGTGTTGATTATTTTATGTAATAGGTCTCTTGTTTTAATTGCCTATTGACTGTTTATCATTTCTGTATTAATACTACTTTTGAAAAACTGGATTTTCAGAATTTTGAATGTTTTTCTGAAAGTCAAATTTGAGGATTGAACCAGCAACTAAGATATTTTTAACTCACTTCCTTTGAATATTATTAAAAGACATTCTGAATGAAATCTTAAAGTTATCTTTCTTGTTTTAGTAGTGGAAAATATACCTTCTTATATTTGATTTTCTAGTTGTTAGCTAGCAATAATTATGCAATACCAATAATTTGATTTTTTATAATAATAAGTTATTATTTTCAGTCATCGACTAAAAATATTTCATCAATATTATTTGTCAACTTAGAAGAAGATACTGCTGTATAAACAGATTCTCAAACCTATATGGACTAATGGCATTCAACTGTGGGGCTGTGCCAAAAAGACCAGCATTGACAACATTCAGCCATTTCAGAATAAAGTATTAAGGAATATTGTTAACGCTCCTTGGAACTTTAGGAACAGTGGCCCCCATATAGATTTAAATATCGAAACTGTTGATCAAGCTATCGAAAGATTTGCCAGGAGTCATGAACAGCGACTACTTCATCACGTCAATGTCGAGGCCATCCAACTTCTCGATAACACGACACTAGTGAGAAGACTCAAGAGGACCAAACCTTTTGAGTTAGTTTGAGCGACAGTGCGAGTAGAGTAAAGTACTATTAGTGTACACGTTAAGTTAGTTTTAAATTATTATAAAGAACCTAAGAATCGCTATTGAGCCCTACCTTTTCTTTTGTCTTTTTGCCTAGTAAATTAAGTTGGAATTAACTAATAATCAGACATGATCAGATCGAAATTGTAATGTGAAAGGAAAAAAAATATTATTTGTGTCCCATTCCTCTATTGAAATTAAATTGAATTAATTGGAAGTGCAACCGTTTTTTTTTCATCGAACATTTAAAGTGGAAAATATAATTATTTTTTTATTTATCCAAACCTCTTTTCGTTCCCTCAATTTTCAATGCCCGTTTCAGACAAATTAGAAAAAGTATCCATAAGCTCGATAAATTGAGAATGTTTTGTCACTGAAAAGATTGTCAGCAATAGCATCTAGCCAAGATATTTATTTGAAAGCAATTGGATACAAAACTTGTTACTACTTTCAAATCCTGTAATTAGCATATCATATATTTACTCCGAAGATTTGTATGACTAATGGGTACTTCAATAGGTATTTCTTTTCCTTGTTCTTTATCCGAACGAACTATAATAATAATAATGTATTTTTTAGCAGAATTGCTACATCATACTACAAAATATAGTAATAACAAGTTAATTAAAAATTAAAATAATGAAAAGTGAAATACTGTGAATTAAATAAAGTACCAATATATGTAAATAACATAATATAGTAGAAAAACAAAAACGTTATACTTAGCATCTAACTAATATTACATGATAAACATCAATTAGAGTACTAGCAGAAACAAAGCCCAATTGAATTAGAGTGACTTTAAACTGTATTGCATTTGGTTGAGATGAACGTTCTCAAAAGTCTTTCAAATAACTTCAAAACTTTCAGTTTTTCATGTGCAGGAAGTCCATCAAATTCAATTAAAACTTTATACAAAATAGATTTTAGCTTTTGTGTGGTGTTACATTTTCCAAGGATAAAGTCTGTTTTGAATCTCGTATTATAATTATGTACATCTTTAAATAATCGAACTCTATCACTAATGTAGGTTGGTAACATATTTCTTTTCAGTTTAAAAATGAACACTAGTACATTAAACACAACTCTTTGGCTAACAGATAACATATTCAACACATTAAGCATGGATGTGACAGGTATATATCTATTACATTTTAATATAGATCTCATAGCTCTATTTTGTATTTTTTTTAATCGACTTATTTGATATTGAGGACAATGAAACAATAAGGAACAACGGAATTGTAAATGAGGAAGTGCAATGGCTTTATAGAGTGACAACTTTGAACTCTTAGACAAAGATATGTCGATTCGTGATAACAATCCTTCTTTTTCCGAAAATTTTCCTGTTATATAATCTGCGTGTGCGTGAAAGTTTAGATTCGAATCCAAAATTATACCCAAGTATTTGATATGTTCATCGTGAACAATGGTTTCCGTTTACAGAAATATATATATATATATATATATATATATATATATATATATATATATATATATATATATATCATCCTGCCACATTTATCATTCGTGATTTCTTGGCGAATATACCTACTAAATTTTGATTTTCCTGCATTCAAACTTATTCTATTATCACACAGCCACGCGAATAACTTGTTCATTTCAATGTTCATATCCGACCCAAACTATAAAAAATTTTTGAGCAATCACGATTTTCTATTACATATTAATATATGTTCTAGTTTTATCGACGCTTCAAAAACTTTAACGAACAAAATGAAGTATATATATATATATATATATATATATATATATATATATATATATATATATATATATATATATATATATATATATATATATATATGAACATATAAAGTAAAAATTATTTTATAAACTTCACCAGATTTTTGTCGAATTTGACGCCTTCTAGTAAAGATGAACAGTCTTTCTTTATTCTTCTAGTTGATACCTACTCGATTTCGGAGTACTCAAAAGTTTATATTAATAGAAAAAAGAAAACTGTGGTTTTCCCAGAAATCCCCAATTTCACTCAACAAATCGATATACTACAAATCGATTCTTTTTCATAGTGTAGGTATACGCTCCTAGAACGTAAGAACTACGTGATATGTATCTAGGACATAATTTTAACTGTACGGTCACATGTATAAGACAATTCTTGCCATGTTTTTACTGATGACGGTGAAAAATCCAAAAACCATTTATGTTATTTCTCAATGAATATATCTAATACTGGCAATATAATAGTGGCCATGCATGTCAAATAGTATGCCAATATTTTAAACATGTATGTTAGATAAGTCTCAATAATTGAAAAGTAATAATTAATAAAAACATTATTGGATGAAAAGAATGATTATTCATAAGTATTACACGTAATTTTATGTTATTCTCTTAAGACGATAATCATTATCATTCAAACGTTGTGTTGAAACTTGAGGTTTTTATTTCAAAGGGTTTAATCTATCCATAAATATTCGATTGAATGACGTATCAAAAACTCAATGTTAACTGTCAATGAATACAGTCAACATACAAATTATCTGTTACATTATCGCTAATTAGGCATATTTTACAACAACGCCCCTTAATGAAGGTGACAAAAGGGTTGAAAGCATCGAGGAAGCCGTTGCTATGAAAAAAACCAACGAACTTCTCGTTTTTTCTGCATAGATGATGTGGATATAAAAAATGTGCGTATTAGAAGTTTACGAAGGAATGTTTTCACACAGATATTTTGCATATGCGCCCAGACAACATCCCCACAAAAGACCTCGGGCGTTTAAAAGAAAGGGTTTATACCTGTTTATAGGATTAGTGCTTACAGTGGTGTAAAAATTATGCAGAAGATTTAAGTACATAAGACTTTGCAGATAACTTGAGTGGAAACGCGATGTGATCTGGTAGGTAGAAAATACAGAAAAAAATTTTACGATTACCCCTAGTTTTTTTTTTTAACCTAACGCTCAGTTGGCTGGAATTACGATAAAATATGTGCAGATATCCTTCACACCGATTGACAGTTACATGTTTTTTTTTCAAATTTTGTAGTACTAAACATTTTATCGTTATCTCATAATTTCAATGAGGAATGGTTTCAATGAAGAAGGTGATAAATTAAATTTTTATAATACCATAGATCTGAAATTCGAAAAACGAGATTCGAAATTGTATAAAACTATACCACTAATTATTCTAATACGTAATGACTTTTGAATTTTGTTAGTGTTTCGCTCAAAAATTGAATGGAAAGACCCGTTGAATGCTTATTCTCAAGGTAGAAAAAAATCTATTCGACAAAATTTTAATTTCATGTGCATGTAGGATTATTCATTAACAATAAGTATTGGGTAGATTCTTCCGTTACTTTGAGATAATGTAACTCATTAACAATAAGTATTGGGTAGATTCTTCCGTTACTTTGAGATAATGTAACTCATTGAGGTAATTTCTCTAATATGTATCTAGTATCACAGAAAAATACACTTTGTTTTTCATTAATTTATTTTTTATATTGCTATTGCTGCAGTTTCCTAGTATTACTACATTTTCAAGCACATTGATGTACTAATAGGTACTACGAAACTGCAGTCGAAATATATTAGTATAGTGATAAAAAATGAAGTGAAGTATTTTGATGAGGACGTGTGAAACTTTCATGTTAGATTCTGTCTTACAATCAATAGAAGGGTATGTATGTGAGGATTGAAGTCGTTGCCTTCCATTTGTTGTAGTACGAAACAGTAACTGTCTTACGCTTTCAATAAAAGTAGTCATCGATTTCATTATACTCTAACATTTATCCCTAGAAGGATAATGGAGACATCGCATTGATCATGCTTGACATAGCCAGTTCTACAATAATATATGAATATGTATATACATATATTTATTATATATTATATATTTATTTTGAGGGTTTTCTTGTCTGTCTATATACAAAAAATTAATAATATAAGTGAATAATAAACTGTAAAAGTGGAAGAATTCATCTTTTCTTTAGGTTTTGATACTAAGTAATTGTAGCTTTGCCAAAACTATGAAATAAATAATTTTCAATGAAATTATTATGACCGAAACAAATCAATGAAATTTGACTTTCTAGCTTTTCCATAGATCAGAGAAAAATTACCTTCCAGCAAACGATTCGAGAGTATAATATTTTCTTTGTCATTAAAAAATCCTTGAAAATACTCATCTTAAGTCAGATAAATCGATTTTCTGAATATTTTTATAGATACTTTATAGATTTTATGTAATGAACAAATTATATTTTCTGTATAATTGAGTTAAACATAACAATATTGTTTCTCCAACACAGTGGCTTCATCAGATGTACATGATAAATAGTTAAAAATTTTACAGGAAACAATATTGTTATGTTTAACTTAATTATAGTGAAAATCAAAAAACTACTCAGTTTTATTTAAATTATGTATTTAGATTTTCATCAAATATCGGCCCAATCGATTAATGCCCAATTATTAAAAAATTATTATGGTTGTTTTATGTGCCCATTTATTTAGAATAGTTTTATTTGACAAATGTATTGAATCAATATAAATTCGACCTTTTCTTTTCTGCCATTGAGATTAGTCTCAACATTTTTACGTGAAGGTAAGACGTATTCCTAAAATTTTTCCACGTTTTTCGTTCATTTCAAATGTTAATTTTTGTATTGTTATATTCAAATTATTAATTTTTGGTTATTTGAATAGATATTATATATATATATATATACAAATTATAGCGGAATATGAATATATATATATATATATATATATATATATATATATTCAAAGAAAATATATATATATATATATATATATATATATATATATATATATATATATATATATATATATATATCTCTCACCGACAAATATAATTTAAATTGTGGCCTCTCGCGACATTTCATCTTAACGCTTAACGTCGACATCGTCTTCAACAAAAATTTCAAGCGGAGTTTCCAACAAGTTCCATTAATAATGCCCAGAGCCATCCGGAAGCATACAGCGAGGGTAATTACCCGATCGCAACCCTTTCTATCGGACGATGCTTCTCTCTGTCTACTGTACGCATAAAGAAGGGATTAGAGACCAAGGTATTCATTAGGCCCTTGAATAAGTCTCTTGATGTATGCAAAAGACGTGTGTGAAAAAAGCATCCGTGGCTATAGTTTTTTCTACAAGGCACCTTTATCTTGAAGGGTTCGGTAGGATAGGTGAAAAAACTGGAAGATCGTTAGGTTTTCTTTTGGTGTTATGGGTGCATGACGTGAAATTTCAACCCTTTGTGTTTTTTGGATTCAGAAAAAATTTGGTTGCGTACGTTGAAGAAGTTTTATTTGCAGGATGAGTTTAGAGTATGACCATGGGATAGACGTTTTTTCCTAGAACCCCGTTCAAGAGTAGCAATTCAAGTTAGAACTCAAAAGTCCTGAAGATCTTGAAGATAAACAACTTTTGCAAATTTTGATCTTCTCTTCTAGAGTTTAGCTGGGACGAGTAGGTATACAAAAAAAATAAGAAATAAGAAAATAAAAAAATGAATACATTGATTTTTCTAATCTGATCAATCTCTTTCAATCATAACATAAAATTTCTTCATTTATGCATAATGGAAAATTTTGAAATAATGAAATATTATGGTATTACAATAAAGTTGATTTAATGCTCGCTAATCTCTTGGTGAAACATTGTTAAATGTTTTAAATATAATCACTTGTCTCGGTTTCACAAAATTTATAATGAATACTTGACAATTGTTTCGGGGTGTTACCCCATTTTCAAAAGTTAAAATGAACAACATTTTTCGAACAACATTCTTATATGAATGTATAGGTATAAGTATTAGAATGTTGGTCGAAAAATGTTGTTCAGTTTAACTTTTGAGAATGGTAACACTACGAAACAATTGCCACATATTCATTATACATCTTGTGAAAGCGAGACAAGTGTTTTTTATTTAATATATGGTATTACAACCAACAAAGCGTAATTCGATGATCTTTAGTAAAGAATGCAGTGATTATGAATGAAGTTTCATTGGTGATTTCCAGAAAATTATTTAAAATCTTAATACAAACAACTACATAATTCACGGATTAATCGTTTGTCAACTTAGTAGTAGATATAGGACAACAAAGTGTTTCATTACTGTTTGAAAATATTTCAACATCAGAATCCTGAGCTCAAAATATAAAGATATGAACTAATTTGCTCAAATGAAGTTTGTCTCCTGTCTACGTTACAATATGTTTCATTCAAAAACTATTTGTGTCAATTAAAAATCTTTGTAGTGACTAGGTATCAGAAATTTTCATTTGGAATATCGAAATAATTCGAATGAAACTCTCAAGGAACTGTATGTACAAATTTTGTCAACAAAAACACAAACTATTAACTGAATATTTAGAGCATTCCGAAGAACTACTTTTCTTCCGAAGAAATTGTACACACCCTGCTTTTTAGGAATCGTCAGTGGCATGTAGCAAAACAATTGAGTTTCGATGTTTCTCCCGAGCACACCAAAGCCTCTATCTCTTCAAAAGGCGGAATCAAACAACTGTTAATACTCTCCGCATTAATAATGATTTAGTCATTTCAACATATTCTCACAGTTTTTACGAAATGAAAAAAATTTTTTAAACATGAAGCTAAGGCTGAATTTTTTGCATCAAGTATAATTTAATTAGGATTCATTAATTTAGGATTGGCTATCTTCTTGAACTTCAACAAGAATAAATATTATGAAAACCTTTTTGAAGAACTCAGAACAGTAGGTAAGTAAGTATACTTACAACATATTTTACAAAATAGATTCATTGAAAGATCAAATGGCATTTAAACAAAGATGCAACACTCGATTACACTCAACTATACAAAAGAAAAATGGGGCGAATACACGGACACGAAGATGAACCGGGGTAAGTTTACCAGTTCGATCCTTTGAAAGCCGCGGCGATTATGCAACCCTTCGATATTCAATGCCACCCCCTGCGGCGAAGGTGCAAGAAACGATTCTCGCCAAAGGGTTGAGCCTATGTTGCGTGAAGAGCATTTTCAATGATAATCTCGCGTGTTCTCCACCGGCTTTTGCATAATTCGCTTTTAGAGAGATGAACTTGCTCCTCTTCTTTATTCTTTCTCAAGAGATTATTTCGCCAAATGCATTTTTCGATTTGAATAATTGAGGATATGGGCAAAGCGATCCTTGGGCCATGAGAAAGGAGATTTTCGCCGATATTACTGGTAGTATATTGCGAGCGAATACTGTTACGTAGTAAATAGATACTTTGAATAAATATTAATCAAAATTGATTGATGATTTCTTTCGAATGAACATTCTCGAATTGAATTATCTCTTAGATATTTTTTTCTTTGTGTACCGAAATGGCAATAGCGTGTTTAGAAATTCGATAAATATGTATTTTAAGTTGAGTATGAATGTGTTATCCATTTTCATATCTTGAAATTATTTTAATTTCAAAAAAAAAATTCTAATCATAAGATAGTGTTATTATGAGTAGTGCCTACTTATATGTATTAACACATCTGCAGATTATATACATATATATATATATATATATATATATATATATATATATATATATATATATATATATATATATATGTATATATATATATATATATATATATATATATATATATATATATATATATATATATATATATATATGTAAGCATTTTGAAAACAATTTTAACTGAGTCGCATCAATTTCAACTGTCAAAAAATGTGAAAAACCAAAAGTTTTCATTAGTTTATTTTTCGACCTATTCCTTGGAAAACTTTGGGAAATGTCTCGAAAGTACGTTTTTCTCTCATTCTCCATGAGAAATCATCCAAAATTCCATGTTAAGACAGACGAGTCGCTTATTTCGAACGTATATCATCGTAATAATAGGCATGATGATAGTTTTTGAAAAACGTACATATAGTATCCACAAATATATACTATTCACAATAAATAAGGTATGTCTGTAGCAGGACAAAATGCAATTTTAAAATCGAAATGTACTTGTTTACCTAAAACGTTTGTCAGTGTCATGGCATCGCTTGTGACGTCACGTTTGAGTAAACTAAACACTAGGCGCTGTGCTTGTGCAATTATTTAATAATTTGTGTTATTAAATATGAATTCGAAAGTGTATAAGTGCTGAGGGGTCCCCAGTGTGATAAATCATCCATAGAAAAACTCCTAATAAGTTATTTGTGTTCGTTCCTCAAAATTAAACAACACGAAACAAGTGGCTTAAACTTTCAATGGGAAGATTCAAATGCAATATTGTCCAGTGCTCACATTTATTTTTGTGAATATCACTTTGATGTAAGTTTTTACATTGTTTTGTAGATTCTAGAATATTATACAATATTTGGTAATTATATTTTGTACGGGATGTAAATGTAAGAATATAAACAATCTATTTCGAGGTTTAACCTCGAAAATTCATCTCATTGCTGTTATATTACGTATTTTATTCAAATTTCAGTGACCAAATGTCATGGATAATTATTATATGCAATATAATAGCGTCATCGCTCTAGGATGGCCTGAAGGACCTAAAAGAAAAATTAATTTTTAAATGAAGAGTAGAAGCGTTATAAAAATAGATTTCATTAACATAACCCTAATAATAACATAACTTCATACATTACATTACATACCAAATACATTGTCAAAAGTATATTTTAGAGAATTCTTTTATAATTGAAATTATGTTTTTGATTATTATTAATATAGGTACTTACATGGAAGTTTTTTTAACAATTCTAAATTCTGCTGAACAAAAGTCTTTATTTGATGCAAAAAACTTTCCCAACATTATTATGTCGATTCTAGGCAAATTAGCGCTGTTTGCCTTAGTAAATCCTTGATCCATGACTCGTGTCATGACGTGTTATTTTATATTCGATTTTAATAACATTCACTCTCAATTAGAACAATTTAATAACACAAATAATAAATGAAAATACCGTCGTAGTGGAAGTTAACAATACGAGATGTGACGCTGGTGCATGTTTACTCAAAGGTGACGTCATGCGCTCTGACTAGTGTTCAAGATATAATGACGGATTGCCTTATTTTGTAGTTTTATTTTATAAAAATAAATATTAATCACACTCTCACAAAAAAATGTGTGTTCTATATCCCAAGTTTCAAGTTTTATTCATTAAATATAGTATTTTAGTGTTTTTTAATTACTGTCATCATGCCTATTATATAGGTACATGTAGGTAACTGCCATCATTGAATATTACTATGCAAAAATAAATAAATAATAATTGAACAATTTGATATGATTTCTCAATTGATTTATTAAATTTATGGGGTAACATTAAAAAAACACATAAAAATAACAAAAAATAAAACCTTTTATTAATGTATAATTAATAAAATTCTTAAATTGAATTAACGTGTCTCGACTACTTGGTCATTGACACATGGTACAATTTTTTTCATGACAATGTTTCATATAATAACAGTGATAATGCTTCATATACTTAGATATAATTAACAATATATTTGTAATGAAATTAGATGGAACTGTATTATTTCTAAATGTGTAAACTACTACTACACAAGGTTGTATAATCCACATTTCCCGATAAATTTCAATGTAACTTCAATTTAGGCACTTGTGCTCAAAATATCTTTGACATTGTGTTTTAGTCCTAGTTGGTTACGAACTGCCTAATTTTTTGGACATCAGATGAGTATATGTTGTATCAGTTGTTCGTATTAGGTACTATATTATTATTGTTATGTCTCATCGTGAAAATAATCAATGACATGAAAATTTCTCAAAATTTCAAAGTCATTTTCCAAAACAAAGATGAATAAATCTCTCATATTTGACACGAAAAAGAACTTGCGATAAACAAGAGCATATTGTATGAGGATATAATTTCAGTTTCATATATACTTAAAGATATGTTATTCAAATAACTACGCTTGATATATGGTAAAATTAATTCGATATACCATTTATGGATTTTGCTCTAGCCTTGCGTAATTGTCCGATCATTTCGAAGGTTTTGAAACGCATATCGTTAAGTACCTTTCATATTATTAACAAGTATTATTATTCCACAATGAGTTCTATCATCTGAAATCAATTTGATCATACAATTTATCATAAATTCACTGACATCGCTACTTATTTTTCTGTCACAATGGACACTAATGAAATAGCGATCAATAAACTAAACAATTTTAAGAATTTTAAAAATACTTTAAATATTGTACAGCGCTTGGACAAAATATATATTTTACTTTTGTATTTCTTAAAATTCTTTAATTTATTAATTGTTCGATATGGAATGTCAACACGTATCTGCCTTCATCAGGCAACTATCTAATGGAATATGCAAAAAACAATGGAAGACAGTAAATAAATAATTTCATGAACATTTCTGAAAGTAGTGGAGATCAATAGATTTCATGATCAATGAAATAAAACTATATTAAATAAAAACGTATGGCACTCTGAAACTGCCGCGGTAGGTTAAGCTATTGCATAGCATTCTTTATCAACTTATGCAATTATAATTATTTATTTATTTTTTATTTATGCAGTATTTTATTTCTTTGATATTTCAATTCAAGTTTTTTCTTTGATATTAATTGAAGTTACACTTTTTGAGCGTGGTGACAGATAAGAAAAAAAATTTTTTTATTGAATAAATGTGAAGTCAATATCGTTTAAAATATTTTTATTATCTTACAACACATGTAGGTTATTCAGGAATTTTTATCATTGAAACTATAGATTTATGGTTACTGAAATAAGAAACATAAGTTTGAGACTTCTCTAAATACCTCGAAAATACCGCGTCAATGGTGGTCCCATATTTTGTTGTGGATTCTTGTGGATCATTATTCATTTTCAAATTCAATTTTTCCGAAAGAAAAGTTGTCAACCGCTGTGATTTTTTATCAGCGAAGTTGATGTTGAAATCGCTACCATGACTATGTGTAAGGCCACTTCTAAGTTTGCATAAGCACGCACAAATATCTCCTCCAAATAAAAATGAGCGCCTGTACAGTCGTACCATATACATACACGTTAAGCGAACGCTCGGCCGAGCTACATGGTAGGCGGAGTGGGGGTGTTAGGTTTTATTTTCGTTACGGAATTTCTTGATTTGGCAGCGCTCAAAGCCCGCGATAAAAGCTATGCAATAGGTTAAAACATTTGGCTTGGTTTAACAAAATTTACAATAAATACTTGACAATTGTTTCGGAGTGTTACCCAGTATTTATTATAAATATTGTGAAACCAAGACAAGTGTTTTTATTTAATATATTAATCAATGTTTCACCAAAGATCAGCTAATATTCAATCAACGAAATTACACTATTTCGAGTTAGTAACAATTATTGACAATTTACGTGTAATGAATATCTTAACTATCTTATAGATGAAATGAAAAACAAAAGTTCAAAAATTTTAAAAATCAAATACTTATTGTTTTTCACTGATCGGACTCTTTTCAATATAAGTTCAGAACATACTGATGATGTTCATTGGTATTTAGGACATGTAGGTATCATTTCAAAATAAATCGAACAAATTTTTTAGGCTTTTTCAATGAATTGACTCGGTACCTAAATTTGCATTTTAAATTCGTCTAAGAAACCGCCGAAAAGTATATTTGAAAATATTGATTCTGCACCCAATATTTAGAAACTTCAGAAGATGGAATCTCAAATGACGACAGTTAAAAATAATATTCAGCAAATTATTTTTTTAAAATTATCTATGATCAAATTTCAGCAATTTTTTTCTTCAATTACAACATGAAAATTTCAACTTACTTCTTGGTTCCAGGACATGTAATGCGACATCGCTGGATCCATATGTTCCGCCATAACGCTCATCCAATGTACAATTCCTTGTGCTCCTTGGCCCCCCATACCGCCCCCCTGGGGTCCCGACGGACTGCCGCTGGTCTGGGAACCGTCCCATCCAAAAGCTTTCTGAAATATTGAGAAATATCATTGAGTTATATCAATACTTTTTCTATTATTACTAAGACTTTTATTAAATTGATTATTAATTATTATTAAGTGATATTCGATTGTGAAAAGTGAAATACATTCACAGTATCAATAGTTTTTAAGAATGGCACATTTTGATATTCTTTATAAATTTCTCGTGTAACAGTTGGTGAACGATTATTCAATGTGTCGTAGAATGGGTATCACTAGGGTAAATTGTACGAGACTTGTATGCTTCGGGCTAGTAATCCAATGTGAAGAGTGAAATATAACCGTCTCATTTAGATTATTAAATTCTACATTTTTGTTGTCAGAAGATATTCACGAAATCAGGTATTATCATCATATACCAATCGATCAGGATCCTAAATTGTTATGTTTAATAAGAACAATTTCGAAAATTACACGAACTACATATTTTGAATATAATGAATGCATTAATTTGTATCGATATATATTGAATGAATGAGCAAGCACGTTTTTTATATTTGAAAGGAATTGAACGAAAATAATTAATTGTAACAAAACCAATAAACATCATTCAACATCAAAAAATAAAATTTGAAAAACAGATTTTTATTATATATACCAGCACGTCGTTCATTGTACCCGTTAGATGGCAAAAGCCCTACTTTTACAAAAAGAATAGAGCCGTTTCTAAGTTTATTGGGGAAAAACTTTCAAACAGACAGATATAAAGTGAAAATGGGTTTATTCTCTGGCTATTTAGCAAATACTATCATTCTAAATCACATACTATACTGTTTATTCTAAATCACATGCGAATACGAGTAGGAATTTTAAAGTAAATTAACAAGAGTTAATTCAAAAGAGTTATCCAGATTAGTCAAAATAAGAATATATCGAACAATAATACCAGCAAGAATAACATACGGAAGTGAAACAAGGGTTCAAACAAATGTGCAGAAACAAAACTGGCTATATGGGAAAAAACGGTACTGACGAAAACATTGTGGGGGAATAAAAACAGAAAGAAGGACTTTGCACAAGATCTAACCAAGAACTGACAAAAATGTATGTATGAATGCTCAATAGTCACAAGCTTCATAAAAGTCGAAGGTTCGTATGATTTGGGCTCACGAGAAGGATGCCGTACGATATATATTCAAAAAAGTCCATTGAAGAAGAAGGAGGACTTGAAAGAAGAAGAGTAAGGCCAAAAATGGTTGAAGGCATTGCAGGAAGATATAAAAGAGGTAGAACCGGATTTGAGTGCAGAGCTCCAAAATGGCTATCTGTGGAGAGGAGATGTAATGTACGTTTTGAAGAACTTTAAGGAAAGAAAAATAAGCCATAGGCTATAGGTCTGCAGAACTTCTCATTATTACCATATTTGCATGAAGTTTCACTAACTTGAAATCTCTATCTTAATGAAAATTAAGTCGACAAGTAGTTCCAATGCACCAAAAAATTTAAAACAATAATAATTAAAATAGGAAAATCTTTTTTCAAAATAGATGATGTGGAAGAAGCTTGAGAATTTGCAATAAAAAATTATAGATTTTATCTTTTATTTCTTCAATTTTCTCTAGTTATTTCTCAGTCAACTGTATATGACTGAAATAGTTATAAGTATGTTAAGAGAGTATCGCATTGTTTTCCAAGATTAAGCATATTCAATTAGTAATGGCTGATTACATGAAAACCTTCAACAGGAACAAAAAACATGAAGCTTTTCAGATGAGTTAGTATTTCATTTAAAAATTCACCATAGTTAATTCAAATTGTTCAATATTATTGCAAACTTTGAGCGAAGGCGTTCTCAAAATAAAAAAAGTTTATGAAGATTTTATATATAACTATTTCAAATTAAAAAGAGGAAATTTTTTTCGAATTATAAAAACTTCTTCAAACTATCAAAAAATAGTTAATATGATAGATTTTGGTTGAAGCATTTCGAAATATAAAATTTCAAATACAAATTTCTATCTTCAACTTTGGCCATCTTCTGTAGATGGTCGAAATCAATCAAATTGTTTTTCAAGACTATACACATTTTATAAATCATGACTGGTTACATGGAAACCTAAAAATGAACCAAGCACATAGTTTTTCAGTTAAGTGATTATTTCCGTTCATATTTGACTATAGCTAATTTAAATTCAACACCATTTCAATTTATTTTAAATTAATTTTTTCGTTGATTATATTCGCTTATACTCTCTATTTTTGTTTTTTTTTCTCGTTAATTTTTTCTTGTTTATTTTTATTTGTGTATAATTTGTAATTTTTTGTAAATTGTAATTTTTTTGTATATTTTTCCTCTGTCATTGGATGTATATCGGTTGGAAATGTATTATTATTATTATTATTATTAAATTGTTCAACAATATTTCAACTTTGAGCAAAGGCTTTTCAAATCCAAAAGCACGTTGAAGATTTTATATTTAAAATTTTTTGGAAATTTTTGCAGTGTATTTATGATGTCATTAACGAGCACTTCCCTGTAAATTTCCTCATGTGGGTATATACAATATGAAATCGAATCACATTATGCTTGGATTTTTAACCCACCTGATCAAAATCTCTATCTTTAGCAAACAACATATTCTTATACACACTACTCTTGTCGTCGCTCGTTGAAAATACAGCTTTCGCCAACAAAGTCTTATAAAATTCAGTCGGTAACAACAATTGATTATTATTATAACTATCTAACTTGTTCACAAAGTCATTATACTTGAACCCGTGTTTATAGAAACTGACGCAAGGTTCATTATTACCCGGCAAAGATCCGTTAGAATCACTTGAATCACTGGTGTCCATCGGGTGATCTTGTATTTGACGTACAGCAGTCATTTTGTCACTGTTTGGCGGTTTCAACGATTTTGAACCGAGGATAAAGTCCACATAATTCATAAAATGCATTCAGACTTTCAATGATTACATGTCAAAATCAGAAATGTGTAAATCTTATCTAAATATAGTTAGTCTGGAATAAAACAGTGTTCATTTTGCTCCGTGGGTGCTCTTTGAGTCATATATTGGATTTTAGATGAATTTTATTTTCAAAAATACTTATTTTTATATATTTACTTCGAAATATTGGTATCAAGACAGTTATCAATTCAACAATTTTGAATATAATGTACTTATAAAAACATTTATTCACAATACATGAATTTAAAAAATTTGAATACTCCAATAGTTTTCCTATTTTCGAATTTTCAAACAACCCAGTTGTGCGAAAATGAACGCATGCTGCAATAAAACCACGTGATGCGTGCGTAAACGCGAATTCAGTGCAGTTGGCGTTACGTTAAACAGTAGTGGGGAGGAGAAACAAGCGAGAGTGCAACAATTAAAACAGCTTCAGTAATGAGATGCGGAAAGGAGAACAGCTACAGTGGCGGGGCGGATGCGAATTACAAATCAAGACGTGAGTGAAAAGAGGAGAAGCTACCCCCGCCAAGCACGGATTTTAAACGATAGGACCGAAAGCGCCAAGATTCGTTAATTACCGAAGGAACTCGAAGTGCGACGACTGACAAGTCACGCAACTAGCTCGCACTGGTCCAGAAAGCGCGTAACAGGAACCGACTTGTAGTGAAAGAACTCAAGAAGCGACGACGGTCGTGGTCGTGCTGGATGAACCGTAAGTAGTCGCATAGGATGCACTTTTCGCCGTGGCCGAAGTTGAACTGAGACGCGGGCTTGCCGTCTCGAAGAGGAAGTAGGTTACCGAGGAAAATAAGAAAAAGAAAAGTGCAACGGAGTCGGAGGAAAGAGCGAAAAAATGTTAAAAAAATGTATGTACATACACGCGGAAGTAAGTTTCGAGTCGCTGGCGGGCGATATTGATTGGTTATAGTATCTGGTGCGCTCTTTTTATGTGGGTGGCGGTGCAACGTTGAATGCGCGATGCAATATCTAGGAGGCGGGGATATAACGGAAAAAATAGCCGTTATTAGTTGACGGTGTAGACGCCGACGACGCAAAGTTTCCAAACAAGAGACGCCGGCATGGTTTTTTGTTTACGATGCAATAATACCAATTCCACTTAAAAGATGAGATGATGAATTCACTTGACCCAACAGGATATTTACTACAGGAGAATCTAGAGAAAATTCATCAGTTAGAGAATTTAATTTGCCCAGTTAGAAATAGATCCTTGGAATTCACATCACAGTCCATTCGATTTGGAAAATGAGGAAATGAATCTAACGCGGACAAAAAGGTCCGTGTTCCGAAATATTTCAGTTGGCTACTTTGAAATCATTGGAAGGAGCAGATTTGAGATTTTATTTAACGAATATATATATATATATATATATATATATATATATATATTTTTGAATCATAAATAGATTAAAGAAAATACATTATTCGCAATATAAAAATCATTACAAATTGTTAAATAAAATTACCGCAGTCATTTTAAGCGCATATTCTGAATCATATACTAAGTTAGTTTAAATTACAATATGATATTTAATTTTCATCGATAATCATCCTTATGAATTAAATCAATCAATATTAGAAATAAATCAAATGAATTTATTATTTGAAAATAGACTTGTTAATTAATAGAAATCTTGTTAGTCTCCACGGGCTCTTAAGGGGACAAATCAAAATGTGAAATTACGAATGCGTAGTAAGGTTGTAAAAACAGATTGATTTCACAAGTTTTCCTTTTTTTGTTAGAACGATCGCAAAATGCATGTATTGTTATATCACAAGAAATGTATGATGAAATTTATTTTGGCCCGAGATGTGCCGAAAAAAAAACCATCAAGTATACCAATGAAAATTATAAATTTCACTATGTCAAAAAATCTGACATTATTTCCGATCTTTCTTATTCAAACTAGAATTATTAAAATGTCGTTCTATTATGACGAAAAACAGATGGTTTGTTATATATATGGAAAAGCCTATGCTAGTGGTTTTCTTTTAGTATTTCATAACTAATTATTCAGCTTTAATCAATAAAGTTCTAACGTTGCTACCACCAAAGAAATAATTTCAGAAAAGCTTCCTTCAGAATGGCTCTCAGTTGCTCTGATTAGGACATAATTATCATCTTGGACCCACGGACTCAACTGCATATTATCGATCTTCCAGGTATATTCAAACTGCCAAAAAGATTTCTTCCCTCCACCAGTTAAAACTACGAGTCCGAATTTTGCATTTGCAAATTGAGGACATAGAATTTGTACGAACTAGTGGTACCAAAGGTTAAGTCATCTATCACCTCTTGAATACTGAAACGCAGGTTTGAACGATTTTGTCCCTGAAAAGGCTGAGAAAGCTCATCCAAAATGTTACCAACAGGAAGAATTTCTTTCACGAAAATTGTGGATACTAATTCACATCAGCTAGAAACTAATTATTATGCAAAACTGAGCATTATCCTTGGTATTTAAGAAGCGAAGTAGATATCATTATTATTATCTTGTCAATATCAATAATCTGGACTATATATTTTTATACTTTATCTAAATATATTCAAAAATAATTTTTTCCGGAGATGTCTAAGTACTACTCGTTTGTATATAAAAAACTCGGGGTACGGCTGGTGGGTTCCTATCAACCCTGAAGTTCAACGAAAGTCAGTGCTTTCAATTGTTTATTCAAATCTTACTCAAACAGAACAAGCATTCACTAACCAAGATAAACTAGGTTTATAATGAAGTTAAAACTCAAGTATACATTTTACAAAAGTCATTTCACAATAAAAAAAATTATTAATTTATAGAAATATTTTTCTGAAACGTGTTCAGAAAATGTGTGAATCATTGTTAATTGATTTGAAGTTGCACATAATGTTCAGTGACTTAAGTACATATGCTTGAAATCTCTCGTTACTTTGTTGTTGGTACATTTTCACTTGAATATATGAAAATAATTATTTACTAATAATTATTTTTGAAAGAAAAAGTTGAAAATCAAACTTAAGTAGTTGTGATATTGATCGTTTTCAGTTCACTGAGTTTCGCTGTTGAATAAATCATACAAATTGTGAACAATATTCAAAGTAATGATTGTCTTACACTGATTATCACATGTCTTTCTTTTGCAGCTTCGTAAATCAAACATAAATGGATACGTCCTACCTTCTAATTCGCGCTTTCTTCATTCATATCGTTAAATTTATTTGTAACCAAATCATTTGAATATGGTAGATATCATGAACTATAAAAGCATCACTAAGTCTAATTGACGAAATGAAGAATTTTTTTATGTTTATTTACTCATATTCTTTTCTCAGTTGTGTAAAAGAATGTTTGATATTAAACTACGACGCGAAAAAAGATTACTATATAGCATGGAATTAACTTACTTCTAATACAGACAAAGTTAATCAAAATAAAATCCTTCGACATTCAATTTGCAGTGTTGAATGAACACAGCTGACTGAGTTCTATGAAATATCCTATTGCCAACGCCAGATCCCACGGAGGGGTACAAATATAGGAAATGAGAGGAAATAAAAAGTGAAAAGCTATTCACCGGCGTAATAATCAATTTAGTATCGCGGGATAACGTTTTCCGACTCTTTTCGTGAAAAGTGAAGAGCTCAGTCAAAATATGCGAACGAAATTGAATAACGTTCATTAAACTATTTCCGGAAGTGGGTAAATTGAATTTGTACTGCATATATTTTTCCCACCTTTGATTATACGGCGTGAAACGTTGATAGATTGTTATACGAGTATATAGTATATCTATTCATTTTTAATTTTCATTTCTTGTTTTCAAAAGTCAATATTTTATACTTATATTTCGAATAAATCTATTACAGGGTGACTTCTAAGTATGTAAAGTTTTTACTAAAACTATCTATATATATATATATATATATATATATATATATATATATATATATATATATATATATATATATATATATATATATATATATATATATATATATATTATTACGATTGTTCCCCATGAGGAGAGCGACTGATGTTGAATTCGCAATTATTAGGACTTTTGCTTCATCTTTTTTGCCCCCCAAAAACGATTCATCCTTTCTGAATGCTCTTTCTTCCGTTCATCTGTCCATTTTACTCCAGGTTGACGATTTGACTTTTGCTCAAACTTCACAGTGCGATCTTCGAGATTTATTCTCCTGATCTGTTGTAGATCCTTTTGGACCTCTTTTAGCCACTCTGTTCCGCATTTACTATTCATAATTATATTGAGTATTTTCTTCAGTGTTCTGAACTGTTTCATTCTGTAGACATGTGCATAGAACTTTGCTCGTCGTTTTTTCATTTCTTCCGTTATAGTATTTGTCTTTTGATACAGTTCACTCTGAGATCTTTTCATCCAAATTCCGTTTCTATTGATTGGCCCGTAAATCTTTCTGAGAAATTTTCTTTTTTGTTTTTCTATTTCTCTAATTCTTGAATGACCGTCAATAACCATTGTTTCAGATGCGTAGATTGCTTCTGGCAGAATCGTTGTGTTATGATGCCTCAATTTGGCGCCTCTCGAAATGCTCTTTTTGTTATAATGAGCCCATGTTAGTTTGTAGGCCCTTTGGAGCTTGGTAATTCTCTGTTCATTAGCGATTCGGTTTGAACCTGAGGACTGTCTAACTTCCCCGAGATATTTAAAATGGCCGATTTGTAGAATTTCACCCTGTTTTGTGATAAGAGAGGATTTATTTTTTGGTTTTCTTTCCATGTATTTGGTTACACATTGAACTCTTGACAAGTAATATCAGAAAACTCATCCCTAGATTGTATATATTGAGAGATATTTCAGGTAAAACTCGTTTACTAACCATTTAAAAATCTTTTGTGGAATCACCCATAGGTTATGGATTGGAAATATGGAGTGGCACATATCATAACCTTCTTCGACCATTGAATTTTACACAAAACTTAACTCAAAAAAGATACAGAAAAGATAAAGAAAAAAAGATACTCAACGAAATTGCTATACTTTCAGGATGTATTTGATCTTTTTCTTCATATACTCCATACTTGCATATACATGCATAAAATGGAAGCCATGAAAGATGATTTAAAGCATATCTAATTCTCCAATGAGGGGAGTAGCGAACATGGAGGTGAAAGTTCCTAGTAAAAAAAAATATTAGCTATAGATCTTTCGAGTCACGACAACCTAGTTCACCTAGTCACAACATTTTATAATAACGTCCCGATGGAAATTAGGAAGAACAGGAATGAAACACGTTTTGGCAAATTGTTGGTCGTTGTTATATTCATGATAACTTAGATCGATTCAAATTTTTCCTTTCATAGTTACTTGTTTTTCTTTTGAGATGTTTCCTTGCATTTTGTCATATAACCTCATATTATTTTAAATTCATCTTCTTTTGTTTTCTCTGACTTTTTTCAATTTGCGCACCTAATTTTTTTAAATGTAATAATACTAATAACTAGAAATAATTAAATAAGCTTTGAGTAGGTAATGTTCACACACAGCTAGGTATACAAATATTATTAATTTTACTTCTTGAATCCCTTTCTTTTTCACTGGAATAGCTGATAAATGTAACGTTTGATGTAATGTTTATAAAATTTAGGGAAATAAATATCTATATATATTTGAAAATATAATGATGATTATGGAAATAACAATTTCACGTAAGTTTACTTATTCTACAATGTGAAATATTTGATATTACTCAATTATTTCATGAAACAAAATGAATTAATAGTAATATATGGATTCGTTTGTATCGTCTAAAAAGAAGTAGATGGTATGCTCAAAAACTTGAAATATCTTTGTGATACAGTTAAGATTAATAAAGAATCAAAAATTCAGCGCTCAATATTTCCACAAAAATCGAAGTGCCATAAATCCCGTTCACCCTTCAAAAATCCCATTATACTCAAAACTAGATCCCGAACACAATTTATTTTCCGGCAGCAAAAATGGCCAAATAAAGTGCATCGGATGTTATATATTTTTATGTGTTTTCCTTGGGAATAAACTTTTTCTCCTTTTTCTTTCTACGACGACGAAGTAGAAGCGGGGGGACACGGGAACGCAAGAAGTTTTGCCCCGTACCGCAGACACTGCGCGAATGCATTTTATACTTCACTCCTTACGACAGGGATGCAGACTGCAGTCCCCCGTACCCTGAAAACGTTCCAAAACGGCGCCATCTACCGCCACCCCCGCCCGGAGCCACCCATCTCATAAATACACTTTCTTGTGTGTTTTTCTTACGTTAAGGTCGCATTTCGCTATAGTAATGCATTTGGAGATGAAGGTTCCGGTTACTGACGAGAAATATAGGTTATGTAGAGAAAGATACTTTATGGGAGAAATTTATATATCTGACAACACTGAACAATTTTACTGAATTCAAATGAGTAGCCAATCTTATTGTGTAACGTAACAACATTGTGAAATACCATGAAAGTGTTATGAATTGATATACAAATACATAATCTAAGTTTTCTTCAGAAGATAATTCTTTTTAGACATTATTAGTGTGCAAAATTATATATATATATATATATATATATATATATATATATATATATATATATATATATATATATATATATATATATATATATATATATATATATATGGTGCGAGACAGCCGCTTCGTTCTACAAGCAACTCGTCAGTCACCCACGTCCATCGAAGTGAGACAACGATCTCAATCCCCAAGCATCTTCTTATGCTAGTGTTCATTTTTTTCTCAAATATTTCATTTAGTTTCATTAGCACAAATACTTCATTTCCTACACACCGCCAAGTCGAGTCAAGAAAGTCTCCGTACAATTTGATTAATTTAATCAAGTGGTTCAATTAAGAGGTTTTTGATCCTCTTATAACTTAGTTGTAAATAAAAAGAAAAGCTTGAATTTTCGGTAACCAAAGAGGTTAGCAAACATTGTATAAGAAAACATAGAAGATTCGAATCCAGACTGAAATTTGTGTTCAGTGTATAAATCAAGGGAAAACTACAATATTTTGTAATATTTTACATATATAAGTTTTCTAAACACACCAATTGCATAAATAACTTTGTAATCCCATATAAATATAGAAGATTACAAAGTTACATCAGCAAATGAATCAGTGTACCTGTGTATGTAGAGGTAATAAATAAAAGCAATGAGATACATCAAAAACAAAATTTGTAGGAGAAACCAAGTCCCGCAACTCAAATCTTCTACCGTAAAAAGTTGTGAGATCCATATAATGAGTCGGTTAATTTATTCTGTACCTATTTAATGCACCTTCTCTCTTAAGTTATTACGTATTCAGGAGATTTAACAACATCTTATAGTGACATTACACTACACTACATCTTATACACTATGATCTTATAGTGAATAATATCAATAATAAAAATCATTTATGTTTCAAATAAAATAGACATAAATAATAAAGTACCTCACAATTCATTTTAGTGAATAATATCAATAATAAAAATCATTTATGTTTCAAATAAAATAGACATAAATAATAAAGTATCTCACAATTAGGCAATACATATTACACAAAATGGGACTGTTTGGGGCGAATGTCAAATCATTCTATTTTATTTAAAACACAAAAAAAATTTAAATATTGATATGGTTAGTATAAGTTGTTGTTAGATTATCTAATTACGTAATAACTTAAGACAGAAGGTCCCAAACGAAAACTGAGTAAATCAGCAGACTTGGTATTACACGGATCTCACAACTGTTTACGGTATAAGAATTGAGTTGCGGGACTTAATTTTGTTTACAGGTTTTGTTTTTGTATCGCATATATATATATATATATATATATATATATATATATATATATATATATATATATAAATATATATATATATATATATATATATATATATATATATATATATATATATATATATATATATATATATATATATATGTGTGTGTGTGGAAAACAAGAAAAGGAAATCCCACACCACTTTCTACTCGAAAGTCCGATCTCAAAAACTTAATCTACATCAAACCAAATATCAAAAAAGATGGAATAGAAACTAGGTCTGGACTTTACTTTAATGGATTACATCTGGACGAACTTTATCATTTATAATCGGCTCTTTTAGGATCAGATTATTCGCAATCAATAACTAAAAAGTTCATTTGCCATTTGTTAAGCTATAAAAATCAAGATTATCAATTTTCCTTCGAACCCTTCCGTATAAACATATATTAGACAGCAATGTAAATTTTTAAAAACTTTTATATCAACTTAAAAACTTATTAAGTAATAATCTTTTCATTATTAACAAATATAATTTTCTGAAAATATATTCAGAAGTTAACTAGTAAAATGATAATTTTTCAAACCGTTCTGAAAAACTATACAAGGTGAGAAATATATCAAATTCTAATGATATTCCCATATAATCTAATAATTTAGTCGAAAAGAAGAATGTCAAAACTCTTTTTCCTTGTACCATTCAAAATATTTCACACGGAAAATATACGAGCTAATTTAGTTAAAAATGCACGCCCCACACTGGTACATTACAACAGATATATCCCAATAAATTTCGACAATGTTTACTCAGTTTATTCAATCTCATTCTTACGATTGTGAATGGGACGCAGCCTCGCTCTATTTGCGGTGTTTGAGTACAAAAGGATACTGCGCGGTGTCAACTAAACAAAGACGATCTGCGTCCACATGATCCCTTTTCAGGTCCGGCTCCGAAAATTGAGTTTGTAAAGACGTTACGTTAACAGTAAGTATTTCTGTCGGAATTATTTCATTTCATCAAAACAAGATAGAATGTTTTGTAGCAATATATATATAGCAATTGAATTAGAAAAGTATAAATTACACGTTTATATAGGGAAGGTGGGGTATGACGGGGAAGCGAGGTAAGATGGGGACCACACAAAAATACATTATACAATGTCGCCAGATAATTTGTTTTAAAGCCATCTAGCGGCATTCAGCAAGATTTTTAGTGTCACAAACAGTTTGGTCGATAGTGTGCACGATATAATTTCGTAAGCATTTTTTTTTAATTTTGAGTGGTTTTATCTAATTTTTGATATTTACTAATTGCGTGACTGTTCATCATGTATGCTATACAAGATGTGTGTTATATTTTTATTGATAGCTGCCTATTTTACTACTCTTAACTCATGAAATCGTTCCAGCTTTGTTGTTTTTATAACCTCAAAATATTTTACGCATCTTGCAAGACTATTTTGGGACAGATGGGGTACCTATCTGAGGGCAAGACGGGGTGGTACCCCATCTTACCCGCTCATGGATCACCTCTTTTATTTCGATATAATTAATTATGATCGTCACTAGTTAACTAGGTTAATTTAACTTTTTTATTTGTCGAAATAGCAGCAACATCACAATGAACACTGACACTCACACCATCAGTAATATCGTCAGCTCATGATAACCAAACTGCCATCTGCACCGCCTTAAATTCTACAACGAACACAGCAGCATCTCAACCCACTCCTCAAACCTCATCTTTAGTACAGCAAACAAAAGTAAATGATGCTCTGGACAATGCAGCATTTTATTTGGTTAGCCCAAAACAGTTAATGCCTTATCCACGAATAGAAAAAAGAACAACACAAGTTAGAAGAAGGGGGAAAGCGGCCATTATCACTGCTTCACCTTATAAAGCTGAGTTAGAAGACAAAACAATACAAAACAGAAACGAAACAAAACGAAATTGAAAAAACTCAGTAAAAAAATATTGAAAATAAATCAAGAACCAAGAAAGCTGACGAAGAAACTCAGACATCAGTATTCCGGGTCTATTGAAGGTTGGATCACATGCTAGACTTGCGGTAAGTGGGCGCATTGTGGCTGTGCAGGAGTGAAAGATAATGACGATGAAGCCGTCCATATCTGCTCTGTGTATGAAGATGAAGACGACGAAGAAGAACTTGAAGAAAAGCTGATAATTTAGTAATGCTTTAGAAAATAGGATTTGTTGATTAAATTTGTAATTTCTTGGTTACGAGTAGGCATATACCTTTTAACAAGAGCTTTCCATCTCAGACTTGTATCAATATAAACACTTAAGTACTCGTAGTTAATAGACTTTGTTTCTATTATTATCAGTTCGTATGAGAACCATGATTGAAAAACCTTAAAGCCCTAGAAAGCCTTAAAAACAGTTTTCCAGAGTAGCATGTACTTGAGATAAATATAAAAGAACAAAAAACCTTCCACTTACTAATCAACCATTATCATTCAGGAAATTAGATAAATTAACTTATTATCAAAATTATCAAAAAAGCTTACAGTTCTTCACGACATCAAAGATGTCTTCAACAAAAAACGATACTTGTTTTCGAATCTCTAAGTGAAAGATTTGGTATAGTCTGATTTCAAAGTAGTTAAATTTCGAATATAAACTAAAATTCAAACACTTGAACTTTTGATTTACATTTTATTGACTACATAGCATGACGCGTTTCCTCGTTACAAACGACTTCTTCAGATGTTAACAGTTGGAGTACTGACTCCATGCTATCTGATTCGTCATGCTATCTTGTCAATAAAGTTTAAATCAAAAGTTGTTAAGTTTTAGTTTATATTCAATTATAATGGATTTACATCAAGTAAACGCCAATACTATTGAATAGTTGAATATCATTTAATTTTTCAATAAATTAATGAACTTTCTTAATAATATGTGAAAGTGTTGGTCAAGTGTACTGAAAAATTTTTTCTATATTAAACAAACGTTTTCAACTATACGATATCAACTCCTTGAGAAATTGCCACAGATTTTCAATCACAAAATAGCTTGATTGTGTAACATTCTCATCGAGCTCATAAATCATTCATTTTGTCTAACTAAATAGCCTCAAGGCGAACATTCGAAATAATCCCGATCCGTCTCTGTCTCATTGTTCCGAATTCATCCCAACAAAAATTGTGATGCACTCGCGTACTCGAAACGCGTCATACAGGTAGGAAATATTTAAATTTACAAGGGAATTCCACACATGCAAAATACGTAGGCATATCCGAGGCGATTATGCAAAATCGACCCAATTGTTCCCGGGCACTAGCGTACGTTGAAGTACCGGCGCAGAATGGGAATGTAAATAAAACCTGACATAATGATGCATACATTTTCGTTACCAGTTCCGTTTCTCACGAAATGTAAGAGATGGATTGTTGGTCTTTATTGTTCGAGTTTGCTAATTTGGAAAAATTCGAGGAGCCAGTCGATGTGATACGGATAAGTGGATTGCAATTTCCAAAATTTAGACTATATTTAAGAATTTTTATTTAGGATTCAAACTAAACTCATACACGATAGACCTGCGTTGGTGTATTAAATATACGCTCTAGACTTTTTCTTTTCCATCAATTATTTCAACTGAGAATTCAGTGTGACGCCTGCACTGTCCTTCAATGGACAGTGCTATAGAAAACTGAAATAGATGCCGCACTGCATGAAAGCGCTATTGGAAGATATGTTCCGTTCTACAAAGAAATCAGCAGTTTATAATTCCATATTTTTGTTGACATTTCGTTCTATATCACAACTTTTGTCAAAACTAAAAATTTTAAATTAAAACTGATTAATTTTAACAAAGTTAAACCTTCGACGTCAAAAAATCAATTCACTCTTGAAAAATGTGCAGAAATGAATAAACTATGGAATATTAATGATACCAAGGCAAAAAAGTACCATGTCCTAATTGCTCGAATGATCGCACTTGATAATGAGGCAATAAATATGGTAGAAAGGGCTGGTTTTAGTCTGTCCAGTCTGTCTATCTCACGGTATGTGATATTGCCAATTTGACTGGTGCACAATGTGAGCTTTTGGAGGATCTTTTGGAATTATTGCAACATTTGAGGAATAACAAATTTTATAAGTTTCTCATACCTTTGCATTTGTGAAATTAATCCGTATGTTGCTACCTTAATGCGATGTTACAATAAAATGAGCACATCACAAGAGCTAACACCCAAATTAAGCTAGGCAATACTCGTCATACAACGAGGGTTACAAGAACGATTTGAAGACATTACAACTAGTAAATATCATTTGGTGGCTACCTTTCTCGATCCACGATTTAAAATGAATGTTTCCACCAATCCACCGCAAAAAGAAAAAGCGAAGCAGTATGTATTAATCGCTAGCATAGAAATTAGCAGTGAAGAAATAAACTTTGACCACGAGGATGAGAACTGAAGACCAAAGTCTAAATCAGACTATTCACTCAACTTTTATGGATTTCTTTGAAAAGGTGATAGCAGAAAAAGTATAGCAAATAGAAACACATCAGCAGAAAAAGATGTTGTTTCAACAGAAATGGATCTTTACTTAGGTATTAATAATATATCACGTCATGACAATCCGTATACGTGGTGGCAAGCAAGGAAATTTGAACTTCCGTGTATGATCCAAATCGCAGCAAAATATTTGTCGGCGCCAGCAACTAGTGCTTATTCAGAGGTCCTTTTCTGTGAAGCTGGGATGGTCTACGAGAAAAGGAAGAATACTACATACTAAAAATGCAGAAAAATTAGTCTTTCTGCACCATAACCTTAACCTTCTAAATTTAATGTACCTGTTATATGTACCAATGACTACTTAAATGATTATAAAAGAAATGAAAGCCTTGCCCTTCTAAATTTTGATTTGTATTTTGATCTGAGTTATGTACCAATAAATATTTAAATGATTATAAGAGAAATGAAAATATGAATAAATACGAAATGAGTCGAATTTTTTCATTTTACGAATTATCTCCCTATAACAAAATATATTACTTAAGTATTCGGTATTCGGCCGAATAATATGTAGATATTCAGCCGAATAGGCCGAATACCGAATAGTAACCGAATATTCGTTGCAAGCCTTATATTCATAAGTATATAAATAGAATACTCACAAGTTACAGTGTTAGTATTATTTACATCGTTACTATATATTTAAATTTTCCGAATTTTGCTTCATTAATATATTAATAATTTTGATTCTACTTTCAATTTGCTAAGAAATTACAATTCACAATTCATGATTTGAGGAGCAAATACTGTCAACTGATTTTTTTCAAATGAGAGGTAATAATAAAAGCTTGTCTAAAAATCACTGACTGACTTCAGTCAGTGATTTTCAGACAAGTTTTTATTATTACCTCTCATTTAAATATGAACTATCACAGAGTAGATTCATCGTCCATTGAATTTATGAATTTTTTTAGTTTAAATTTGTATTCATTCCTCTCTTTAGTATTTCTCAATTTTGATTTAATTGTATGACAATTTACTTCTGTTGGTTTAAATTTTTCATTGTTGAATTTTCGAATAACTCAAACAATGTTCGCAAATTTTTTTGTTATTCCAAGTGTTTTTGGACTGTATTTCATTTTAGTTTGAGAATTATAAAAATTATTTACTATATTCCTCAACAACCATTGATGCGACCATAGAGCGAATAGTTTACAGTGTTGACTTGGCTCATTGTAAATGAGACCTAATTAGAAAAATCATTAACGGCTACTACAAACAAGAAAAAAGTTAATGTAGAAAATAATCAGCATAATCTGCAACAAAATGAATGAATTTTCAATACGACCATTTGTCATGTTCAATAATTCAGGAGAAACAAAATATCCCATCCATTTGTCTTCGACTGAATTTCATGACTTATTAATGCTGAAAAATCGCTGAATATTTGATGATCCTGAGCTAATTTCGTTGGAGGTCGCTCATGAAAACGAGAATATTAACATTTCAAAAATTCAATAGGTAATTGATAACTTCATAAGCATTGTGATTCACGACATCGATTACTTGATGAAAAAAGTCCAGGAAAATGCAAAGTTGATTCTATCCGACGAGTTGATATTGGAAAAGTCAATTATAACGACGACTATTCTATGAAAATTCTTTTCAAGCCGGAAAGCTTAATTCGATATTCACGAAGAGCTTGAAATATTGTATTATATCAACAGTGACTTTTTGTCGATGTTTCTGACAATCAGGGGAACAACATATACCTTTTATTGCATAGAAATATCTATCTTGCTGGCAAGAAAATAAATTTTTAATGAAATAAATACAAAATACCTGTAACTCTTATCTTCAATTTGAGTTTTTTCAATTTTTTCTTCTTCTCTTCACTTGTGTTTACTCTGAACTAAATCTACAAAAAAATTCTATGAAGATGAATAATTTCTAATTCCATAAGAAACTTCATGCTGAAATTCTGTGTATTTGACTTCTGAAAATCGAAATACGAGAGATTTTCATTTCAGTTTCTTCTTTTTAAAATTGATAAAGTTTATCTGCCGGATTCAATAAACTTCTTCTTTATACTTAACCTACCTACTTCATTTTTATATGGTAATATAAGCGAAGGATCATCAACTTTCAAGGTTTCTTTTGAACACTATTTTCAAAATATTGAATAGTATCATGTCTTAAGTAATAATATTCGATTATATTATTGTTAAAAAAAATTGAAAATAGCCTATTATTGCTAAAAATATTAAAAATATTATATATATATATATATATATATATATATATATATATATATATATATATATATATATATATATATATATATATATATATATATATATATATATATATATATATATATATATATATATATATATATATATATATATATATATATATATATATATATATATATATATATATATATATATATATATCGGGTGTTTTTTTTAGAGGTAGGTATAGAACTTTAAATTGCAATAAAACAACGACGGTTGTTCATTCGATTGACAGAACTTTTTTTTTATGCGAAAGATAATCTTGTGGCATTACATTTTAAATATGATTTCTGGCATATGACCGCCACGGCTGGCTCGGATGTAGTCGAATCTGGACGTCCAATTTTGGATGACTTTCATAAGCGAATTCTGTTTAGCGATGAAGCGCACTTCTGGTTGAATGGCTACGTCAACAAACAAAACTGCTGCATTTGGAGTGAAGATAATTCTCAAGTGTATGCCAAAACACCGTTACATCCAGAAAAACTGACTGTTTGGTGCGCTTTATGAGCTGGTGAAATCATTGGTCCGTACTTCTTCAAAAACGATGATGGCCAGAACGTTACAGTCAATGGTGATCGGTATAGAGCCACGATTACTAACTTTTTTATTCCTGAATTGAACAACCATGATGTCCAGGAGCTGTGGTTTCAACAAGAGGGCGCAAAATGTCACACAGCTCGTGCCACAATCGATTTATTGAAAGACACGTTTGGTAACCGCCTAATTTCACGTATGGGGCCTGTGAATTGGCCTCCAAGATCTTGTGATTTAATACCGCTAGACTACTTTGTGTGAGGCTATGCAAAGTCATTGGTCTATGCAGATAATCCACAAACGCTTGACCATTTGGAAAACAATATTCACCGCGTTATTGCCGATATACGGCCACAAATGTTGGAAAAAGTCATCGAAAATTGGACGTCCAGAATGGCATCCGAGCCAGCCGTGGCGGTCATATGCCAGAAATCATATTTAAAATGTAATGCCACAAGATTATCTTTCGAATAAAAAAATTTCTTATCAATCGAATGATCCATCGTTGTTTTATTGCAATTTGAAGTTCTATACCTCTAAAAAAAACACCCTTTATATATATATATATATATATATATATATATATATATATATATATATATATATATATATATATATATTTCATTTACAGTTAATAGTATACAGGGTTCTTAATTAATTTTTTTAAATATCGTAGTTCCCGATGCGCAACAAACAAATTTACATAGTATTTTGCGATACTTCCCAGTGGAAATTGAAATGAGTTTCACATCAACCAACAGCCGGAGCAAGTTCGAAGTTTTCGTTAAACACTCATCCGTTGGAAATTTACGGAAATCCCGAGGTATGCATCATCATTTGCTCTTGTGCATCCTCAGTAATGCATTTTCCCGTCGAGCCTCGGGAGACGTCCCGATGCGAGGATGAAAAGCCGCTCGGAAAACTCACGATGAAGGTGCTATACGAGAAGGAAAACGCCGTGGGAATCGATAATTCGCGGCTAGACGTCTTGCAGACGATCCCTCGGAGATAGAAAATGTGAAAGACAAGGAAGAGAGGGGAGCGTTTTCTTATAAATGCATCAATATCTTGCTTGTGTTGCGGTACATATAGAGACAGAAAGCCTCTATATATATATATATATATATATATATATATATATATATATATATATATATATATATATATATATATATATATATATATATATATATATATATATATATATATATATATATATATATATATATATATATATATATATATATATATATATATATATATATATATATATATATATATATATATATGAATCTACCTTTCTGTTTTTTAATTTAATGAACCTACAGTTCAACACAAGAATTACGAACTCAACAGTCAATCTCAAATCATAGACAAACAATAACACTCATGCCTTCACTATGCCTCGATCCCGAATCATACCGAACCAGAGTTAGGTGTTTTTCCGTTTACTAAGTTAGATAGGCGCCTTTTTTTGAGTTATCACCACAACTAAAATAAGTTTTGCCTGTCTCTGTGGCTTGGTCGGGAGAAAACCATGTAAATTTGTTACAAAACCATTAATTGAAAATAGACCAATTTGTACAAGGCTCTAATGAGCTACACCATAAGATAAGTTACATAATAAGCTTTTGTTTGAAGCAGGAATTGTAAATATAATGACTAACGTATAAAAATATGTGTAATAGTATAATTATCCTTTATATATTTTTATATGTGTTTGTATTGCCTCTGTAAATAATTTGTAAATAAAGATTGTTGACTTGACTTGACTATGGTACGGTAGAACTCGGGTTCGAGCCCCGGTAAGGCATGTGTGTTTGTGTTTGTCCTGATTTAAGTATTTCAAATAATGATATATGCTGGGTAATATACATTGATTACAAGCCCAATGGCCGTTTGGAACCGGCGTTAAACTGTAGGTCAACTGATGAAAAAATAATAATAAGTTTCAATTCAATGCTGTTTTCTATGTGCACTCGTGGTTATTTTTGATGTTAAGTGAGTTCTCATCTTATCAAACCCACAATTTTTCTATCGGACAAAATGTCTTCCGGCCGAAGCGAACAAGGACGGAATATATTTTTATAAGCTTACAACTTTTACGTGCACTTCGGGTATCTGCAGCTTCGATAAAATTTTTACGGTCGCATTTCGTTTTATTAAAAATAATTTTATCGACGAAAAAATGCACAATATGGCGAAAAAGGGACGATATAACCTCAAATTGGCTTATTCGCAGACGCCGTTCGGTCTCGGCAATTTCGTATGCATGGCGCAATTTTGATGGTGTTTTTATTTTTATCTACGGGTTAGCGCTGGGTTGATTCCATGGTACGAACGCGAATGAATATAATATAAGGAAGCAGCATTTTCATTGGCCTTTCGGACTTTGCGGATCTGTGGGCTGTCTAACTTCCAAATTAATTTCATTATTCTGCGGTAGACGCTGGAAAATTTTTCATTGCTTTTATAGAAATGTAAAATGGAGCATGTGTGAAAACAAATACTAGAAAAAGCTTTCTTGAATTGAAGTATTCGATGTATACAATAACCAACCTCTTATTAATTTTCGTATTATATATATATATATATATATATATATATATATATATATATATATATATATATATATATATTTCAATGCTTTCATTGAATGTTTGACATATAGTTATGTTTTTGATAGCGAATATCTACAAGTGCGATGATATAGCACGAGAATCTATATGCTTTTTCTTGTATGCATTTCTGATACATATATTATATATATATATATATATATATATATATATATATATATATATATATATATATATATATATATATATATATATATATATGCATATATATATATATATATATATATATTTTTTCAAATTGATTTGTTGCCTGTTTAAGATAGTTTATTTTCAATGTTCTTAGCAATAACAGGCTTATTTTGATGTGAAGAACTTTATTCTTCTCGTTTTTGAACTTTATTTTCGTTGACGTCTCGTTGTATATCACAACTTTGTCAAAACTAATGAATAATTGAATTTTATGAATTACTGAAGATATCAAAATGTCAAACTTAATTTTCAAAAAAAAATCAAATTAGGTTTTTTGTATTTTCAAATATTGATTTTTAGTATCAGAGTATTTCTGGCTTAGCATTCGCTTCGGAGTTTAAGTCTTCTTCACCATGATGAAAATCTCTGAAAACTCATAGTAAGCCAGAGTTTTTGAATTTTTTTGACAACTCATAGAATGAATAGATGGATACACCTACTCAACAATCACCAAACATCACATCTCAAAACTTATTCTTTCCAGATATACCTTCAATTTCAGAAACATAAACCAATTAATAAACATATTCTGGATAAGTAAAAAACTCGACTATATGTAATTATATATATATATATATATATATATATATATATATATATATATATATATATATATATATATATATATATATATATATATATATGTATATATGAAACACACTTATAAGAATCACCTCGCTTACCATGACTTTTTCAGAGGTTTTCTCATGGTGAAAAGACTAAAACTTCGAAAGCGAATTAAAATTTCGGAAGCGAATGCTAAGCCAGAAATATTCCTCTGATACTAAAAATCAATATGTGAAAATACAAAAAAATTTATTTAATTTTTTTCAAATAAGTTTGACATTTTGATATCTATAGTTATTCATAAAATTCAATTATTCATTAGTTTTGACAAACTTATATATATATATATATATATATATATATATATATATATATATATATATATATATATATATATATATATATATATATATATATATATATATATATATATATAAATATACAGGCACACACACACACATATATATATATATATATATATATATATATATATATATATATATATATATATATATATATATATATATATAAGAAAAGAACTATGGAGTAAATAAATGAAACCCGTTCAATATTTCCTGGCTTCAATCTGTGAATCTGTATCATATAATATATTTTTCTTTCATCAACAGCACTTTATAAAATGGCCACTGGATGTTTTTATTATTTTAGCATTTATTGAGATATTGAGTAGACGGACAATCTACTTTATGAAAGTACTAATCAATGGAAAAAGGTCAACATCAATTTCAAGAGACGAAGTTTGTATAAAGTCGATAATTGTAAGCAGGTAATATATCAAGACAAATTCAACATGATAATTTAGAATAATTGTCTGGTTATCTTTTCGTAGTCAACAGAATTGCAAACAAAAAAAACACGATTTCATTCAAAGGAAATTGCAAACTCATATAGACAAGAGATGTGAACAGTTTGAAAAGACATGACAAATAACCAGTAATTGAGAAAGAAAATTGTTCACTAACAATAGTTTGTATGTTCGATTATTTGTGAATTTTCATTGGATATCGTATATTACTGAATTTTCCCAATCGTAGGAACTTGTCCATTCCGAAAATTTCATTCGAAATATAGAAATAATTCGACTAAAACTCTTAGAGAACTGTCTACACAAATACTGCCAACGAAAACACAAACTGTCAACTTTCGAGTGGGAATATTTAGTGCATTCCGAAGAATATAGAACTCGGTAGAAACACCATATCGCTGTTTCATATTTATATGAGAATCATCATTGTCATGCATTCAAATAATCAAGTTTCGATGTATTTTCTTTCATAAACATCAATAAGATTTCTCATTAATAAACATTTTGAAAAAGTTTTCAAAAGTAAAGTATTTTCGAAAACTTTTTAGGAAGTATCCTTTGCTTCAAAGTTTGACTGTTCTATATTAATTACTTTCAAAACATCTTTAATTTCGATAGTCGAACACTATTTACTTCCTCAATTTGCACATACACTCTGTAAAATACCAGACTCTCTCGCTGCAACGCACTCTAGATTCCTAAGCGCGATAATAACGTGCTCTGGCTAATTGCTACGGTTATCGACGTAAGAAATGACCGAGTCAAACTTGAACTTTATAATGTCACCATCGCCATTATTTTATTATAAATAAATAAAATTACGTTTAATTGAGGTGACTGTGCGTGCATATCGATAAGACCGGGATGGAGAGACCACTGAGCCAATTATGAAGATCTGGAAAGAGAGAGCTGTCTGATTGCGAAAACAGTGGCGTACTCTATAGAATTATTACACATATTTACCTCAACACCAACAGAAACGAAAAAAATCATAGTCAATAGTTACAAAAATGAATGAGAAATTTTCATTATTCTACGAAAAAATGGACGAACAATCACTAATATATACACGTTTATTTACCACGTCACAGTCAATGAACTCATTACAAATCAAAAAGTTGATACTTCGTTCAATTCGTTTAATATTCAAACATATTGAAAAACAAAATATAAAATTTCTTCAATTCAATCTAATTTGAATATTCAGCTAAGAATCTTCCCCAATGTGTGTTTTCACGACCAAATGAAATAAAGTTGATTGATTTTTCGTTCTCAGATTGTTCGCCGTAATCTCTTGGTGAAATATTCTTGTATATATTGAATAAATGACACCCAAGAGTAAATATTAACCTCCAGATACTCGACACCGAGAAGTGTACGCCACTGATGTAGTAATTCCCTTGGAACTTGCGATGATTTTGCTGCTTATTTGCGTAGTATCTTTCTGGGATCAAGTTATGCAAATGGCGTAATACAGATAATTTCTCAAAATCGATTAACTGTACATTTGCAATTTATCGGTTGATTTTTTTCTGGACTATACCCACCAACCGACCCTGATGAGGTACTCCAACAAAAGCGGTGGAAGTGAGTTTCATTCGTAATTTAACATTATATCATTTCCATGATATAAATTTTTCATGAAATTGACGGATATGACGGAAATACATCTCGAGAGAAGGTTTTGTCTGATTCAAACAAGATAAATATGAAATTGTGTAGGTAAGATTCCTGCTTCTGATCATCCCACATGGTCTTATTGAGATTGGATAACTATAAAATATTCGACTGAATATTTTTACTCTGTTCATTTTCAAAAGACCACTGAAATATACAAATGTACGCACATGATTTGAAACCGTTCTTTTTACAGGGAGATAAATATTTTCGGCAATTTAAAATAAGAGATATTACTGAAACGCACATTATTGAAAATTAACAGCATAGATATATATATGGCCTACATACAAACATCCTAACTATAGTTTCAGTAATTTTCGGATTTAAAGACAATTGATAGACAGTGCTGAAATCCAAACAACTTTCATGAAAAACATTCATTGTCTGTACAAATGCATCGAAGACACACCGCAAAATCGTGGGCAATTGAAAGCTATATTTCTAGTAATCAAAGGCACTTATATAGGTACCGGTGGCCTCTTGGAATTGAATAGAGTAGGTATAGTATAATATATTTTACTAGCTGTCCCATATGTTCTACTATTTGTGCTACACTATCTTCTTTTTAATATTTATCCCGTGTGGAGCCAGGGACTTACTTACGAAGGGACTGCAATACTTCCTGTTATTTCAAATCAGTCTCATGTAATGAAAGTAATAAACCTATCCGTTTTAGAGTTGCACGACATGTTCCTAATTTCGTAGCAAATACTTGTCCCATATATCTCATCGTTGATTATATGAGATATTTACTGGATATAAGTCAAAAAATGTTCAGAATTTAGTCCATTCCCGGAAACCAATGGATATAGTGGATCTGGTGGCTGTACCAATAGCGTCTATTCGAATTGACCCTTCGCGCAATATTTTGTAGCATCATTGGTAGTATTTTCTTATTAATAACAATGAATCTTTGCCTTGCAATATTGACACACAACGTTCATTGGTCCAATAGCAACGCCTTGCTGTGAACTGTAATCTATTTCAACGTTATAATTGAATGCAGATCGATAGGAGTTAAACACAACCTTTTCATGTTGTTGATTTCTATGCCATCGATTTCGTTCAACTTCATTTCGAGCTTCGCTGCATTGCGAGTTCTGCGACATAAGTTTGTACATCTAATAGCTATCATTTTTAAAAACGAAATTTCAACTGAAAATTGAAGAAACTATGCATTCTTCTTTATAATCAAAAATACCACGTTCTATGTTAGTAACGTGTATGTTAGTTTATTCAAACTTACTAAAATTTCATATTAAATTGAAGTTTTAATATTAGTCGTGATAGCTCTGAACTAACCGTGATGTGTCATAAGATATTCAGTTTCTTTACATCCTCTTTTTGAGAATTAATAATTATTTCTTACTTATATTAATAATTAAGTATTCTTAAATTCTCTAATTTTACACGCAATTTTTAAAATTTTTTTCCTGACAATAACAAACACAACAAAAAAACTAGTGAAATCGGTCCAGCCGTTCACGCGTGATGGCCTGGCAAGGGAAATAGGGATTAATTTTTATATTATATAAATAAATTAGAAACAAAATAACATTATATGATTGTTAAGTATTCTCAAATAAGTATTCATGAATTTTGTAATTCTCCGCGAAATTTTTCAAATTTTTGTTTCATAAGAACCTTCTCCTGACAATAACAAACCCAACAAAAAAATAGTGATTGGTTAGACAACAGGGATATGAACTTTATTGAATAGCAATGAAGTTCAAATTCGCTCTATATTTCAGTTACAAGACGTTTTTATGGGAAAAAGAAAAGGGCTGTTTTAAGGGTTTTCCCAGTAATTATTCGAATTTTTTTCGCCGTAAAAACCGTCCTTGGACTTCAACGAACAATTAAAAAAAGAATTGACACAATTGGTCCAGGCGTTGTTGAGTTATGCGCTTACCAACACATTTTGCGATTCATTTTTATATTATAGATTGTGTCCAGAGCCAAGGATTGGGAAATGAAAGGCGCTCAAATCTCAAAAATTGAACAGTTTTTTCGCTGTTATCTTCCAATGGAAATATTACGAATTAATGAAATGAGGTAATACGAGGTTAAAAAAGAATCATTTGATTATGTCGTGTGATAATTGTCGAAATCCGATTGACTCTTTCTTAACGAGGCTCTTTTTTTTTTAATTCAGTGGACCTACAGTTTAACGCCGGTTCCGAACAGCCATTGGATTTTTAATCAATGTACATTACCCAGCATATATCATTATTTAATCTTCTCAAATCATAGACAAACACAAACATCCATGCCTTCAGCGGGGCTCGAACCCGAGTTCTACCGCACCATAGTCGGGTGTTTTACCGGCTAAGCTACGGAGACCGACCACACAGTAAAGTTTTATCAACTTTTTATGTTTTATTTTATTTTTGAATAATGTTGAAATTTTCAATTCATCCAATGAACAAATTAAAATTTCAGAGCAGAGATTTTGATTGATGTTAGGTTGTGTATTTGAATATTTATTAATAAAATTGTCATCATCATCATCATTGAAATCAGCAGTTTCTTTCTTTCTCAATTATTTATCTGAAAGGAAATAGTCTCGAGACTGAACTCATAAATTGGCAAGGGTCTGAGTGCAGTATCGGAGACAAGTCTCAATACAACAAGTGTTCGATGATAGTATCTTATGGTAAATGGAGAGGCACAAATCAGCCAAGCAACTAGGTCTGCAGTCTTCAGTTTCTGTTTGAAGACTTCTACAGATGGCAGAGACTTGTGTTCTTAGTGTGTTTCTATTATTTCTAATCTTTACAAAATGAGCGATGACTGAGACAGTGAAAAAAATGGATTGATGAAGTGATGGAGTTATCTATACACTATTTACAATAGGGGACTTCCTATAGAACGTGGAACATAAATTTTATCGAAATAGAGATAATAATGAAGAAATTTTTCTTCATGTTTTTCGATTGTTCAGTCATTTTGTGGGCTAAGATGAAACAAACGCTTGCCGCAAATCTATGCCAGAATATACTACATGATCACACGGCTACAAACTCTTCGTACATAGTCTCAAGTGGAAAATGAATACTTCAGGACTCGAGACTGTTGTGGCTGTTGAGTCTCACGAATTTGTCTCGACAGTCACAGCAATTTCAAGTAGATGACCCCGATGTCGACACTTTGTCTCAGATGGACACTGACCTTTAACCGTTCTTACAAAACACGGATTTCTAGTTTAGGTCGATATCGCAGTGGTGAACAATTTAATAGCCATTATTAATATACGTTAACACCCTATTCGCAACCTGACGTCGCTGCATAATATATAACCCTTATATTAAAATTAAGTATTGAAACTAATAATGTCGTTCAATTAATTGGCCGATGGTATTGAAACGAACGGATAAACCGCTTCTTTCATTAGTAACTTAATGAGGTGGTTTTGTGTCGTATATTATTGATATGTGGTTGTTATCCGTTGCAAGTAATGTGAGATTAGAGATGTAAGCAGGGAATATATTCCGCATCTCAATCTTGCACCTGCTGAATGACCGTCGAAATAATTAACGTATGATGCACTAGGATATATTCTTCAGTATATAACATCGAAGTTTTCAGGTTACATCAAGACTCGACATCATACAATATTTGAAATCGCTAAAAATTAAAATGACACGAAAATCTCATTACTGTTGGATAAGACAAAAAAGTTATCGTTAGTTCACATTAATGTATAGATAACTCCTATTTGTTGTGAAAGAGCTAATTTAAAATATTTACTACTCGTTATTTTCCCACACCCCAACACTCCATTAATGCAAAGAAGAAACTAGTAATTAAGTCAACATATACCTACCATGATTTTCAACAAATTTGAACAAAGATATCCAATATAATGATAGCTTGATTAATAGGCTTGAAAGCAGGATAAAAATAATCTATAATATAAAAATGAATCGCAAAATGTGTAGGTAAGCGTATAACTCAACAACGCCTGAACCAATTCAGCCAATTCTTTTTTAAAAATGTTCGTTGAAGACTAAGGATGGTTTTAACGGCAGAAATACGAATAATGACCGGGAAATCCTAAAAACAGCCCATTTGTTTTTCCCATACAAACGTTTCTCAAATAACTCATACTAACTCAAATGTGGAGTCAACAGATGGACCAATTTCACTATTTTTTTTGTTGTCTTTGTTATTATCAGAAAAAGTTCAAAAAATTGCGTGTAAAATCATAAAATTTGAGAATTCTTAATTAATAACATGAGTAAAAAATAAAATTATCAATTCTCAAAAAGGGTATGTTAAAAAAGTGAATATCTTATCACACATTTCGGTTAGTTCAGAGCTATCACGACTAATATTAAAACTCAAACTTACTAAATTTTGCTAAGTTTGAGTAGACTATGTTGCTAACATACACGTTAGCAACATAGCACGTGGTATATTTGATTATGAAGAAGAATAGATAGATTCTTCAATTTACAGCTGAAATTTCGTTTTTAAAAATGATAGCTATTAGATGTACAAACTTAAGTCGCAGAACTCGCAATGCAGCAAGTCAAAGATATAAAAGAGAAAGTCACACTGACGATCTACGCGAAGTTCGAAATGAATTTGAACGGAATAGACGGAATCGAAATTAACAATATCAAAAGGTTGCGTTTAACTCCTTTCGAACTGCATTCAATTATAACGTTGAAATATATTACAGTTCACAGAAAATCGTTGGTATTGGACCAATGAACGTTGTGTGCCAATATTGCAAGGGAAAGTTTAATTGTTATTGATAAGAAGATACTACCAATGAAGCGGCAAAATGTTGCGCGAAGAGTCAATTCAAGAGTCAAAAGGAATGGACTAAATTCTGAACATTAATTCACTCATATCCAGCAAATACCTCATATAATTAATGATGAGATATATGGGACAAATACATGATACGAAATTAAACATGCCGTATAGAACGGACAGGTTAATAACTTTCAAGACTTATATCAAACGTGTTAATATGGGATTTTTTGATAATTTTACTGATTTGAAATAACAAGAAGTATTGCAGTCCTTCCGTAAGTAAGTCCTCTGGCTCCACGCTGGATAAATATTAAAAACAAGATACCTAGTGTCTTTCCGCCTTTTTGAAAAATATTCAGATAAAAATGAATGGTCGTACAAAGTTCGCCAGGTCAGCTCGTATATATATATATATATATATATATATATATATATATATATATATATATATATATATTCACATGCTGTTCTGATCTATGGAGGGTTCGGATTACAGTATATAGGTATTTTGAGAGGTGTTACATATGAATTATTACACTTGTTCAAAATAATCTGTTATAGTAATTTGCTGAGTTGTATTATGTGACATAGAAGGTGCTTTATCCTTCAATTTACGCAATAGCATTTTTTTTGGAATGGACATATCTACTTGATCCGCCCACTCCAAGAAATCATACCTACTCGAGTATGTGGATTGGTTTATTATACCATTGTTATACCATTATTTATACCATTGGTTTCATTTCTTCAAATACTTCTTCGTTTTCGCAGTCATTCTCATTTAGTACCTACTCAATATGTTGTCATCAGTTAAAGGCTCCCGACAATCAATGTTATTTATCATCGCTGGATGAAAATTTGTTTTTCTCCTCTTCTGAATAACCTCTACTACGACAAATGTTCAATGGAAGATCATCTTCGGTATTATTACAATATTTGATTGCGTACATAATCCCGTGAGTAGTATTTTAATGTTTAACTACAAAACAAACTTTTCTAAAAATTGTTTTTTTTTCAATAATAAAAAATAGGATAAATCAATTACGCATCCATTTTTTGAACAGATTTTAACATAATAAATCTTGAAGAAGAGTACCTACCTAGGAGGTCGACCGATATACGTATTTTCCCAACGGAATCGGTTAAATTTGCAAAATAAACGGAGAACGTCATCAAGGAAACCAGAATTTTGAAACTACATCAAGTTTTTTTTGAAACTAATAACAGCAATTGTTTACGAAAGTAGGAATTTACGAAGTAAATTCAAAGATGGAGCAATCATGTTGAAATTCAAATTATAGTAGTTATCAACAAAACTCAGTCGTCCACCATGACGATGACTCTAGTCTCAATTAAATTCCCGAAGAGACGTCAAACATATCAAAGCAACAACTGACCGACCTTCGACTTGATTCTAATAAGTAAACGTCAAACGGACCATAGCCCCAGCGACAAACACATTTAATTGGATACCCTTTATCATATCGACCTCCATTTCCTCAAAAACGAAATGACGACAGTATCATCAGCTTTAACGCACCGAAATAGACGGTCCAATTGCACCTTCAACCTCTGCTACGGTCCGGAGAGAGATCTTGGACGGTCGGGATGAGAGGTCTACGTTCGCAGTTAATTGCGCCCAAATATGTGTGCACATATGAAAGAGTGAGCTGAACGATTGCACCAAACAGAGATGGAGACGGTGGGCGCCTCGGGACACAAGGAAATAACTCGAGGACAACGTGTTTATCAAATTACCCAACAGGGTTCGTAATTCAACAGAAGCGGTCGATAAATGCATCACACACGAGAGGAGTTTAGAGCGTTCAAAACCGACGATTTTTTAACCTTCATAAGGACCAGAAAGTCGCTAACGGTAACGGTCTTCGGGTCAAATTTGACCAAGCAGTATGTTACTTAATTTTGCATCAATTATTCAGTGATAATTATTCTGTCAGTATGGGTCATTATAAATAAAAAATAATTAGTTATATATAAGGGAAGTTCATTAAAATTTTTATGAATTTAATTATCTAAAATCTTATATATCGTTACATTGAGTACGCAAAACAATAGTTTCAGAATGACGTTTACAAATATATTTCTTACAGATAAGGCAAATCTTCTGATTCTACTGTAATTGACGGGCTAGGCTGAGCCAATTCACGTATTTTCATTTCAACATTGTGAGAAAGGTGCTCATGGTAAATGTTTCGTTTTTGCATATACCGTGTAGTAAGCTGCAAACCTAAATTTTCTAAAAATAGGCGGAGGTTTAGCGAAACAACCTTCATTGCAATTCTAATTAGCCGAGGTGAATAAAATTTATGCATTATATGCAGATATATCTACCATGTTACTGAATACGACTTGAGGCCACCGGTTTGTACTTTCTTGCAAGTACGCATAAAACAGCCTTATCCAATTTATCGACACCACCTTCTTTTACACCGATTTACCGGGTTTCCTGTATTTCTAGTAGTTTTTGCCCAAGTTGATTGAAGCAAAAATTATCTGTATTTTTCTGATACTTTTTTGAATATTTTCAATAACATCACTGCCCCAAAAAAAGGTCTATCTTTCCCGCAATTCTATGAATTTTTAGTACTCTTATTGTCTGACCGATGAATAAAAGTGAACATATCTGTACTGTTCATGTCAATCTTATTATTATTGAACACACGTTTACCCTCAATGTTGGTATATTTTGAAATAGTATCAGAGGAGAAGGAAAATGCAATTGGCAACTAGTGACTTCCTCCGTTGTGATTCTTGAACAAGAATAACGTGACAAACCTCGAATTATATTGATTATATTTTACCCTGAAGTCCTTCCGTGAGTATTGTCAAAAGGTACTTTAGTGCATTTTATTTGGCCATTTTTTGTTAGTTCTTGAGTTGGAGCTGTTTCAGTTTCTATATTTTGCAAAAAAGCACGAAAGACTTAAAATAATTCAATTTTTGAGCAAGTATAACGAGTGGAATACAGAGCATAGTGTTGTAATAATATTAAAAGCACAATGAAGACTAAATCTTCGCATAATAATTGCAATGTTTATGTTATCCAATTTTCGTAGGGGATTCTGAAACTATGTACGTATGCTGTAATGCAAGAACTGCATTTTTTGTCATTGAAATTGTGACTGAACGAAATACGATATTTCGAAAGGATCGTTTGAAAACTGTGCGACAATATAACGATTGAAAATATGGGTATCGCCCTAAAATATTTTAACCAATATAATTTCACTTCGAATGACACTACTCATCAAAATGATAAAAAACTTTCTAATGTAAGACGATATTGTCGAATTTTTGACAGAGCAACATTCGATTTGATATAAACAATGAAATCTACGAGAAGTGCTATAGTGTAAGGAAAGCTTTACTCTCGTTCGCTGCTTTGATTACACCTGAAGCGCCATCTACTGCATATTAAAAGAAACTAGAATTGGGATAAGCTCTCAACGATAAGAAAAGTCGCTCCAAATAAAATGCAAAGTAATAAAAATTTGTTTATTTCTAAGGAAAAATTCATTTTATTATTTCACATAGATACATACTTACGAAAAGATTTCTTTGCTTAGAAGTATGTCGATTATTTTTGGGGACGCAGTAATAATAAAACATCTTATAAGCATATCGTAAGCTTTGGAGATTTCTTTATCTCTTCAGAATCAGAAATTTTCAATATCTATTCTTCCAATCTCTTCTTTCTTCATAAGAATCATTTCCAATATATTTTTTTAGATTGGTTCTTAATTATGGAAGTCAAAACAATGTACTTGTTTCGAATACGTGCTCCTATGTACCTATAGACCTATGTAGACCTATGTACAGAGTATTTGTCTGCATAGATCCTCTTATATAAGATATTGCTTTGAGTTGCAAATGAATCTCGAAATAAATTCTTTGCATTCTATTTTATGAACATTGTTTTCCGTTTTTTCCCTTGTGTTTGGTTTCATTTTGTTGAAAACAGCATGCGTTGCATTTTAAAGTTTGTGGCTTATCATATCAAATTGTAGTCCTTTGAGACATCAGTAATTCTGTTGAAGATATTTAGTATAAACTCCACGGAAACATAATTCTTCTCATTCTAAAGTCAACTTTTTTTTTGAAATAAAGTCAAGTGTTATTTGTTCAATATATTTAACATCGTTTCATCAAGAGATCAACGAACAATCAACCAACTTTTTCAATTCTTCTCATTGTTGTTTTAATTGGTTTCCTAAGAATATCTATAGTAAATTTGGTGTATACTTTTCTTTAGTACATGCTCGTAATCGTTTTCTTACTGCAGGTGTTACTGCCATTTTCATAAATAATCGATAAATCACATACATGCCCAATTTGGTTTATAGAGTCTCTACATTCAATACAGTTTTTAATAAATGTGACATTCACTGTGACTCCATAGCAGTTACTATTAGGAGTTATGTTAACAGGGAAGATGACTAAAAACTGATAAATTAATTGAATTAGATTAAGTTCTTTGTAATATTTCATTTAATTTTATTGTGCAGTTTCTAGTTACCTTTTAGTTTTGTCAGATTGAGCTCTTTGTTATATTTCTTTGTTTATTGTTACTTACTACCTATATGTAGGGGTAGCAGTAGTGTGCAGCAGATGGGTATGATATCTGTCAGTGAAGGAGATGTGCCGGATTCTAATGAATAATGACGAATTTTGATGCATAAATGTACAGTAGTAACAACCAGTAATAAACAGTTGTCAACTGATTCGTATTCTTCCACTTCAGTGGCTACCAATAATTAAAAACTGTATAAGTGTGGTTACCACATCGATGTGTGCGATCAGTTAAAAAACGTGTTTTCCAGTATTTTTGTCTTCAGAAACAACGGTCTAATTGTTTTCCGAATCGATCTTCTCTTTTCAGAATGGAAATTCCGTTTTCTGCTTCTGTTAGAATCAAGTTTATCGGTTCAAACATTCATAGAAATCCTACCTCATTTCATCATGTTTCCGACTGCGGCACTGAGTCAACCGGTGTCTCCGATAATCTCCTCATAAATATAAATTACGCTATATACATATAATCAAATCGCAACCGATACAAGTCTCCCAACAATATTAAACGCTGACTATAGTGGCCGTTAATGCGTTCCAATGAAGCGTAACAACATAATCGAACGTTTTCATTTTACTCTGAATAAAGTTTCTATTACCCATTCAGCCCTAACCTTAACCATACGTAAACCGCTTTTCAATTATTGCTGTATTAGAGAAAAAACGGGTGAATAATTCCAATGTCCCATTATTAGTTACTTAATCAACTTAGCCATGGACAGGTGATACTGTGAGGTAAAAGTGAAGGTCGGTCGCGTATTGCTTTATTCGCTTTATCGTATCTGTAGTGGATGCGTTCGGATAATTTACAAAAAGCTACCGTTTTACGCTTATCGTGGATGCGGTAATTGGTTTGACTCAATTTGTCGATGAACGTGTAATTTTTTGTAATTTTCGTTCGTAAATTTAGAATAACTACATTTGAGAAGAAAGCCGCAAATTGATAACACAATTTTTTTTGAAGGTTAGAAACTCGAAGGCTTGAAATATTTTTTCATTATTTGACGGAAAAATATTTTGATAATTTGACGGAACAATATCTTGTTGTTAGAACCATTCAACTAGGTAAGTACAAGTGAATAAAGTTCTAAAATATCGACCTAAGATATTAGAAAATCGTGAATTCGAAATGAATTTCAATGTTTGATGTTGAAAGTATTTCTTTCTATACTTATCATTATATCATTACTACTCAATGAAACTTCGACGAAGGCAATGATTGTGGAAAACCTATAATAATATAAGAAAAATAGATGATTTTTCAATTTCAACATACAAACCGAAAACTATTTAAGAGAATAGTGAATAATGCTTGATTTTCGAAAAATCTTTGAGTTAGTGAAACTCAATGTTTAAATAACCGAGCCAGTCTGATGATTTCGTTGAGAGATTATAGATTCTGTTCAAGCACACTCCAAACCAAAAAACTAATTTTATTAATTACTTGATAATTACAATTTGATGCACTTTGAAAAAAATTTATGAATATAAACATTAAAATTATTTAATAGAAGGAAATGTAATCAATTAAAAAACCTTTCTTTTCAATTTCTTGAGTTTCTTGATAATGCCGTAACAGGCGAAACTAGTCGAATAATGAATTTTTAGATTGTGATTTTCAGACAAATATATTTTATTACCTCTCATTTAATTAAAAAACCGTCGAACAGTTCATAATTGTTATAACACAATACAGTCAATCTGATGCGATAAATTAGAATATAGAATAAACGATAATATAGAATTACGAAAAACTTACTTTTAGAATACGTCAACTTCAATCAATTGCATGGAGTTTGTTTATTTATCAAAAGCACGATAATATTTCAGTCAGAATCTCGAATATGTTCACCCTTAATAAAAGCAATCGATTCTATGTTCAAAACTGTGCAATATTTTCCTAATTAACTAATAAATAAGTCATTTAGAGTGTTGACTTCAGTTCACGCAATGATTATATTTCAATAGAAAAAAATTTAGTTCGAATCTTCCGATTGTTATTTTTGTATTTAATCATAAGTAACAGCATTGAATTATTTTCGCTTATTTATCGCACAAATTGGTTTCATGGTTTCGCTGATAATTCGAACTTCTTGTCGAAAATTTCAATGACTATTTTGAGTAGGTACATCTGAATTTCATTGATTTCATTTCCGAATGTGGCGTTTTCTGATATAAATCCCCGACTTCAAGTGATCTCATCAAAAAATCTGATGGTTTCAAATCACTGAATCGATAGAATAGGTACACGACTAGACATATCTAATGCAGTAATTAAACTATGTTAGAGATTTATGGCACTGTTTTGTTAAAACAACTTAATTCAATTACGGTGTGAGTTCATCATTTACTGATATCGAAAACTGGACTAGTCTCATTTTTGTATGGTCCAACGATGCGTGCTTCCAAAATTTGCAGCTACTCATCAATACATAAAATCAATGCATAAAACAAAGTCGCTTTCTCTGTCCTTGTATCCCTATGTATGCTTAAATCCTTAAAACTACGCAACGGATTTTGATGCGTTTTTTTTTATTAGATAGAGTGATTGAGAAGGAAGGTTTATAATATAAACTTTATATGTATAATAACATCCATTGAATAGTGGAGAAATACTGTTATTTATGAGATTTCTAATGTGATGTACCTAGTAAATAAATAATTAATTTTTTCCGCTTACATTTCAAACGCAGGCTGAACCCTACGAGATTTATCAAAATAATGTCATCTACTTTTTCGACAAGTAATGGCTAATTTTCGAAGCGATTTTAACCAATACAACAATGACCCTTTACCTACAGCATATCATTCAAATGAATATTTTCGAAGATATTACAGATTTACAGAGAAAGCGACTTTGTTTTATACTATATATATGATAATATATATATATATATATATATATATATATATATATATATATATATATATATATATATATATATACATATATAATGGGTGATTTTTTAAGAGCTAAGTTTTTCAAGTTGGCGGGACTGGTTGTTAATGTCATACAAACGTCATCTGTCAAAGTGAAAAGTTTTCAGTATACTCTGCAATTTTATCATGGAAAGACTTACAAACGAGCAACGCTTGCAAATTGTTGAAATTTACTATCAAAATTCGAGCTCTATGAAAAATGTGTATCGTTTGTAACGATCATATTATGGTCGTCATAATCCACCCGGTGAACCAACAATTCGTGCTGTTATCACCAAATTTCGCACCAAGTTTACTTTGTTGGACATCAAACCATTGTCTCGCATGAGTACAGTGCGTACTGAAGAGAATACTGCAGCCTTAACGTACATGGTCAATGAGGATCGTGAAATGTCAATTCGTCGCCATTCTCAGCAATTGGGCATATGTTACTCAACCACATGGAAAAATTTACGTGTTGATTCGGGTTTGAAAGCCTATAAAATTCAACTTTTGCAAGAAGTTTTATAGAAAAAATGTGTTCAGCGATGAGGCTCATTTCTAGCTTAAGAGATATGTAAATAAACAAAACTGTCGCATCTGGAGTGATGAATAGCTAGCTACATGCCATACAAGGATTACCGATGAATCCCGAAAAAACGACAGTTTGGTGTGGTTTATGGGCTGGTGGCATCATCGGTCCATTTTTCTTCAAAGACGACCGTGGAAGAAACGTTACCGTCAACGGCGAACGATATCGAGCCATGATACGCAACTTTTTTTTGCCCCAGCTGGCCGAGTTGAACTTCATTGTGGTTTCATCAAGACGGTACCAGATAGCTCGTGAAACAATGGACATGTTGAAGGATGAATTTGGTGAGCAGCTTATCTCTCGCATTAGCCCTGTAAATTGGCCGCCAAGATCATGCGATTTGACGCCTCTGGATTATTTCTTGTGGAGTAATGTAAAGTCGTTAGTGTATGTGGACAAGCCGAACACGATTGAAGCCTTACAGGATAACATAACACGCGTAATTCGTAGGATAGAGGCCGAAATGCTCGAAAAAGTTACGCAAAATTAGACCTTCCGAATGGACCATTTGATACGGAGCCGCAGACAACATTTACATGAAGTTATCTTTATATCAGCTAGTTGGATTATACAATTTGAATACGCATTCATTAATAGAATAATTTCATTGATTAAAAAAATTTGTTGTTTAATGATTTCGTTTGAAAAATCACCATTCCCTTGTTTATGTTAAATAATTCATTTAACGAATTTTTTTCAGTGTACATTGCCATTAGGCGACGTTGTTCTGTTGAAGGAATTTTCACTTACACTCTCAAGTTCTCCTTCACATTTGAGTGGACATAGAAATTTGAGTGTGTTCAGTTTTTCAAATGATCCCGCCTTTGAGAATTCTCTAGTTTCTTCAGAATTAACGAAGAAACAACAGCGATCTGATCATTTATATATGGAATTTTTTGAACTGCGAAAGACATATTTGCATTCTCTTCCATTTATTGTTCAACAATGAAAACATGTTTATGTATTATGGTAATACTCCATTTTTTGAGGCTGTAATACCAATTTTTTTTCAGTGAACAATAATTTTCTGCGCAAATGATGGAAGTTCTCCTTCACATTTGAGCGAACATAGAAATTTTAGTGTATTCAGTTTTTCCAAATGATTCCGTCTTTGAGAATTCTCTAGTTTCTTCATATTTGCATTATCTTCCGTTTATTGTTCAACAATGAAAACATGTTTATGTATAATGCTAATATTCCATTTTTTGAGATAATAATACCAATTTTTTTTAGGGACTAATAATTTTCTGCGCAAATGATGCCATATCCAAATCTTGCGTTAATTTTGATATAGTTTCATTTACAAAGTGTTTCGGTAAATGGAATGACTATCATGTTTTCCTGATTTTCACCATTAAAAATCTACAATATATGTTTAACTCTAGATCTATTATTGGAAGTTAAAAACTCAAACCGAATGCTTAGCTAAGTCAATGACCTTCGGTTATCTTTGTCATTTATTTATTTATTTATTAGACATAAATCTACAAATCATCATGTGTGATGTTAACATAGATATATTTTATTAGGTACATATGTATTCCATAATATTAGCTGTGTGAACTTAAGAACGGTGAGTTGTTGGCAACCGTTGCGAGGTCAAACCATCCATAATGTGTTCCCTTAGTTTTTTGGTAAACTTTCTTATATCCTGTTGCTCTTTTATTTCAGTAGGTAATTTATTGTAGTAGGTGGTAGCCTGGTAGATGGGGGAGTGTAACGCTTTGTTAGTTCTTATATTGTTTAGCTGATAGTTTAGGTTGTATCTCGTATTATGATCATGTATTTCTACTCTTTTTTTGAGCGAAATATTTACTTTTAGTAGTTTATTTTGTATTTGATGAATCATTTTCGAGTCTTCAATTTTTTTCATTTGTTTAATATTCGGCAGATTGACAATTTTATGTAGTTCTTTTGAAGAGGTGTTGTAAGGCAAGTTGTATACAGCTTTTATGGCCCTGTTCTGAATGCGTTGAACTCTTTTTATATTAGAAACTGAAGTATTTGACCATATACTCAACAAGTAAGTTAATGTGGAGTGTATATAGGAAAAGTATATTGATTTTTTGGCTCTAAGATTTAAATATGGGCTTACTTTTCTGAGTGCTCCTATCAGTGGTATTAATTTTTTAGCTATATTATCTATGTGTTTTGTCCATTCTAGTTTTGTATCTATCGTTAGACCCAGATAGTTGTATTCATTGGATTCGTTGATATTTGCTCCATTTATTTTTATGTTGAGTGTTGTTCTTTTCATATTTTTTTGATGAAATAGTAGAGCTACTGTTTTATCCAGATTGATAATTAATTTATTGTTTTGCAGCCAACTTTGAAATTGTATTAGATCTTGGTTTATATCACTTTGTAGGGTTTCTAAGTTTGGGCTTTCATAATAAAGGGCTGTGTCATCAGCGAACATGTAGTGTTGGGCACTAATTCCTGATGTTTTCAGGTCTTCTACATACAGAAGGTACAGTAGAGGACCCAACACTGAACCCTGAGGAACTCCTTTATTTACCTTTTCTTCAGAACTTTTTGTCTGATCTATTTGTGTATATTGCTGCCTATTTTTCAGAAATATTTCAATAAATTTGTGTGTTTTTCCGGAAATGCCCATGCATTCGATTTTTTGCAGCAGAATTTCATGATCAACAAGGTCGAACGCCTTCTTTAGATATATGAAGATAATGATTACATACTTTCTTGAATCTAGACTGTAGCATATGTTTTGTATTAAATCTACCGCAGCACCTAAGGTGGAGCTATTTTTTTGGAAGCCATATTGGTGATTTGAAAATTTTAGAAAGGAGCATATTCTGTCTTTTAAGACTCTTTCAATAATCTTGGAAAATGTTGAAGTCAGAGCTATTGGTCTATAATTACCTGGATTTGTTTTAGTCCCTTTTTTGAAAATTGGTATTACTTTTGAGATTAGGCATTCTGGTGGTATATCTCCAGTCTTGAGTATTTCATTTATGAAGTTGAGAAGTTGTGTTTTGATTTTTGTTAGTAGTAGTTTTATATCATGTGTTGAGATTCCGTCATTTCCGGGAGCAGTTCTTGATTTTAATGATTCCATTATTTTGGTTAATTCTTTTTCGGTGCATTTTTTTATATAAATTGATTTATCACTTTTGTCAGTTTTATCGCTGCAGTAATTCGATTCGTTCTTTTGTTGCTTCTCTACATTTATGAAGTATTCATTCATTTTGTTGCATATGTTCTCTTTTTCTGTATACTCTTTTCCATCAACAATTATTTTTTCAATTGCATTTTTTTTTGGTTCTTGATTATTAATCAGTTCCTTAATACTGTCCCAAATCTTTTTCGTGTTGTTATTTGCATTTAGGAATTTGTTACTGTAATAGTTATTTTTAGCATTTCTTATCTTAATCTTTGCTAGGTTCTTTAATAACTGAAATTTTCTACTTAGGATTTCATCCTTAATGTTCTTTTTGTGTTTGATATAAGCTCTGTCTCTTTCTTTGAGCGCTTTTTCTACTTCATCATTAAACCAGTTTTTACCCAATATTCTTTTGAAAGTTTTAGTATATTTACTCTAAGCCTAACAATATAAGATAAAAATACTCAATTTTGTTGATATTTGAAAAATTGAAAAGAGCTTTCCACATATTTAATACTTTTGTAGGAAGTTTAAGGTTTAATCTGCCTTTTTTACTGATTTTCCAATCGAATTATAATTTTAACCAACTACCAATAGCAGTATTTCAAAATATGTAGATAGTGGCTTACTTATTAAGTAAGTACCTACTCTTAATTGCTCAGGTACTATCACAACTGTTATTTCACTATAAACAGCTGCTCATAAACACTCACACTAAAAATAAAATTTTCCATATCATACAACGTATTAGATATAAGTATTGCGAAAATGGTATCAGAGGTTGCAGTCGTATTGAAAATTTTCAATAATTGTTACTCAAATTTCATAGCAAATAAAGTACATGCACATTTTTCAATGATAGTCCTAGCAAGAATAATAGAATAGTTATTGTTGTACTCTAATGATAATTGAATGTTAGCAATTAAAAAGAAAAACTTTATTGACAAACTGTCGTGTTCACACTAATTCGCACACTACTGCAGCTATTTATTGTTTTCTAAAGGTAAAAAAACCGTTACCGACAACCTTGCAGTAACACGCTATCGTTCAAGTAACTGTTAAGTCAACTTGTCGACAATACTGGACGATTATATATGGATGTAATGGACAGAATCCAAATGCCTAGTTGATATGGTTAAAAAACTGTTCAGAACAATATTGGCACTGCAGATTATTTTGAAGACACCTAGGTACATATTCATCTCAAGATACTGACAATTTCTATTTTGAAATAGAAAGATGTAACATTACCAAATTGTTAACGACTTTTTTCCTATTTGAGCTTTCCGTTCAAAAACATAATTATTCAAACAACATAATTAACTGCCAGCAATAAAATGTCACAGTGCTAAAAATTCGTTCAGGAATATACGTAAACATATCTTCTGTAAAATAGATAATAATTATAATACTGAAAAATTCAATTCGAAATATTCGAGCCCATTTCGAAATCTTACTTCAGTATAAAAATGTATTGATCTTTTTTCTAAACAGACAACTGTGCTAAAAAATTATTTATTTTCCGGGAATTTAGAAATTGTAATATTCATAAGTTACTGAATCTAGGATTTTTCAGCTCAGAGCTCCTTCAAATCGAATAATTTCGATATGAATAATCAAATTTTTCGAAAATGTAATGAAAATGAGTTATTCGATTCATTTTCATTATATATAGGTTGTTATACCTTAAGATTCCCAATTTTTTTCCAGTGTTTGCTCCAAATTCATGTTATATATATATATATATATATATATATATATATATATATATATATATTTGAAAGTTTTTAGCAATAACAGGCTTAAGTTTATTTTTGTTGACGTTTCGTTGTTATATTACAACTTTGTCAAAACTTAATATAACAACGAAACGTCAACAAAAATAATCTTTTTCATATCAAAAAAAGCCTGTTATTCCTGAAAACTTTCAAAATGAAATATCTTAAACAGGCAATAAATCAATTTCAAGATATATATATATATATATATATATATATATATATATATTTATCAATTTCAAGAAGTATATATATATATATATATATATATATATATATATATATATATATATATATATATATATATATAATCCTGCAGGATATTGCTTTTTTGGAAATATTCATGAAAATATTCATTCCAAAAAAAAACTATTTTGCACATGCGCTTCATTTTTCCTTTTAATACAGTACAGATCACAGATATTTACTGTACCAACCCTCATTCCAAAGTTTCATTACCACTTTAAGCAAAGATCTAAATTTGGTTTGTGTATACGATTACGAATTGAATTGTTATCCTAATGAATTTTTTCTCTACCTATTTTGTAATTCGTTTAAAATTGTTTAAAATTCTACCAAAATATTTCTGACTTGGGTTCGTTTAAATCTCTTTTTTGTAACACATTTTTTTTTTGAACGTTCCTCCTCTTTCTTGTTTTTCTGTTGTTGGTTGACTGAATCATCCTTTTCAATTATTGCACCAACTTTTCATTTACAAATTGATAACCTAGTATTATTTTGACAGTTTACTTTTATTTTATTTTCATACCTTCAATTTTAATGAATCGAATATTATTCGAATATCTTTGTACATAAATAGCCATATTAACCAAATAAAAATTATTTTTTATCAACAGAATATGCAGATTTAAGGAAATATTGAATTTATATTCCTTTCAATTATATAAAAAACAACAATCAAAGTTAAATTATCAATATCAGGTTCGTTTAATATACACATATTATCAATTTGATAAATAATTGAACACAGTTTTTGGTAGGTTCTGCCACAGAAGTTTCACCGATTATCATAAAATATTATAATTATGTTTTGCGTGAAGACTTACGTTTTTGTTTAATAGTTATAACGACTCTTATTAATAAGTTAGTAGATCAGAACATACTCGTATATCCAGTGTATGGAATAATTTGCTGGAATTTAGAAAATATTGTTTAAAAATTTGAATCAAACTCTTCATTTCATTCAAATTGCTTCATGTTTCACAGATATCTGTGAAATATTGAACCAATAGTTTGATTCAAATTATATTTTTTATTCAATCATGTTTCACCAAGATGTAATCGAGAATACAATCTCAGTTATTGAAAATATTTTTTAGTTATACGATAGCAATTCTTTCATTGCTTGGTATTTTATTTTTAAAATTCTGTGATTCCTTGAATTTATGAGATCTCGAATGGAGAACTAAGAATCTGAAAGGTTTCGAATCAACTGAAAAACTTGTAGAAGCTTTGAGAATATTCCATTCTTGAAAATAACTCTCTCAAAATTTTAATATTATTGTTCAATTCATACCTACATCCTTCATTTTATATTCATATTTTTCAATAGGATAATTTTATTACCATTCGTAACAAACCATTAACTCTAAACAAATATATTTTTTAATTCTCAAAGTATCTGTTATTGCTGACAAAAAATTGCAAAATATTTGAAAGTATAATCGCATAATTTGAATACGACGGGCTTGCTTGATTCCATAAAAAATTATTTATTCTTGACCCATTATCAAGTGCTTCACCTTTTTTCCCAAACGTTTGATAGTAGATGGCCTATTCACCTACGAAGGCCGCTTTTTCTGATTACGCTCACAATACATTTCTCAAGGACCTTCTCTACTTACATCATCCTGAATAGTTACAACCTATTTGAGCGATTACTAGAAGTTTTCCAAGAAAAAAGCGCCAAAGAATTTTGATGTGCAATCACAATGGGAATAGTGGCCTCTGATGAATAATACATCGAACGAAACATTTTCACCTTCGTCTAAGTTGATTAACTTCCAGGCTTCAACGTTAACCGTAAGGAATCACTTGAGAGTTCTTTAATGTCAGCGAACTCCATAGAAGAAAGATTATTTGCTATCAATAAAAGATGAGTTGAAACCTACTTAGCTGAATTTCAGGGAATCAAAGGAAGGAAAATAATATATCTTGTACCCACCTATAATCTTGAATATCTGTGTAACACCACAAGAAATTTTGTACAAATGTTTTCTGGTCGTGACATTTTCTCAGTGCATTTTTCTCCACTTTATAAGATTTCTTGAATTTTTTTTTATTAATAAATGAGTGGCCTCGACAACCATTATTAGCCAACATAATTCAGTCGATCTGGTAGATTTTAAGAAACCAGAAGATAGGTTGATAGTTGATAGGTGATTATACTTCAAATCTTCGACAATTCAGAATTACACAGGGGAATAGACATGGATATATTATGCAAGAGGCTCGTCGAAGAGATTTTATTCTTCATACACACACAAAGAATGAGTCACGGAGAGGATAGGTACACCAAATGGTTAAATACATGGATTTGCAACGAAATATCAAATTTTTAGGCCAATAGAAGTAACGTGACTGAAGTTGTGAATCGTTATAAAAAGGCTACGTTGAAAGGCTGATTATACTTTATCGTTTTCTGTATATTCTGTAGTAGTGTTATGCACTCACGTCACAAGAAATTACCACTTCTGAGTCGACTCACTGTCTTGGTAGAAGCTCTTCCATACTGGGCGTCTTTGAACTAAACTTTTGTTAACGGATTTGGCTGTATAGACTTGTAAAATTTGCCTTTATCTAATGATTGAAAATCATCTGTCCATTTCCTTATTATGGAGATCTTATGTTTGTGAAATACATCTGTATATTATAAATATATTCGTACTCCATAGGGATGATTCTGTCTTTACAGGCAACTTTTGCTACGTTGTCTACTATCTCATTTCCTAACACAACTTGATGCGATTTAACACACATGAAGTACATCTGGAAATCTCTCTGATTTGAGTTGTGCAAGCTAAGGAGTATTTTTTATGAATATAAGAGAAGGAGTGATTGATTTAATGTTCCTTAAAGACAAAAGCACACTTTGACTGTCTGAGATAACCACAACTTTGCGATTTGCTTGATCCATGAAGTTTATTCCTATGTTCCAATCCTACCGAAATGGCCAGTAATTCCCCATAAAAAATTGAAAAATAATTTCACAAAAGCACTAGTACTGGAAGTACATGTACTCGAATCATAAAATGCTACTCCAACTGCTGAATATCCTGATGGAAAATGGGAATAATGTTCACTAATATGGCGAATTCCTCTCGAACATTACACAAAACAAAGACATTTGGACTAAAATTATCAATGTATCGAAGTTCAGAGAAAAGAACGAAAGGTTCTCATTTACTGCCATTTCTTAAGTATCTTTTAGGATTTCATAACATGCTATCAATATTGGATGTTTTTTAATAATCCAAAACTTACGAGTGAGAGTTAAAATATACAGGTTGTTTATATTTTTTATCAATGTTTCTGAAATTTATATAGATTTTAAAATGAATTTTGTTCCCAGTAGGGGCAACTATCCAGCTTCGGAAAGAACCCCATTCGAAGGGGTTCTATCCGAAATGCTCAGGAGAGCAATACAGAGTCTAATTGCTTTTATTTGAATGGCATCTAATGATGCTGAAGTTGTATTTACAGCGTTACCATAGAACTTGCGATTGAGGTAGAGATGGACCAGTAGGTGAGATGGATCATGCGCAGTTATGTTAAACTACGTCAACAAAGTGCCAATTTCATGTGTTGGATATATACGTATACGTGCTTCGATATATGCAAAGAAAAAAGTGGAAGTAATATTTTATTTTTATGGAGGTATAGTTATATTATTCGCCATGAACAACCTCTAAACATCTCATGATATGCCAGAAAATGAATTAATGGCATTTATTTATAGCATTAATTTTTTTCACATACATTTGGGTATTCATATACTAATCCTTTACTATTAGACAATTTTTGAGGTAATTTTTGAGCGTTTTATTGGTTTGATGTCATATCATTAGTACCAATCTATTATTGTGATGAAACATTTATAACCTTCCATTTAAAATTCCAGTGAAAAATGTATGTTCAAGTGAATCACAAATTTTTGGTAAATTACTGCAACTGTTTACTACAGTTACATTTTGCAGTAATGGCTTACTGTTCCTTAGCACAAATAATTGTCTAAACTGTTAAATGACAGTTCATGAAATTTGTGAATTAAGAATTAGCAATTATTTATAATTCGGAATTCCATCAAACAGTTTTCAACAAAGTAGAGGGGAATAATAAATTCATATTCTGTAAAAATCTTGTCCTGATTGGTGACGTCAATGCAGAACATCAGCAATTTAGGTGGTAAACAACAAATTTTTACAAGATAATAGGTGCATACAACAATTCATACTATCCACAAAACACACACACACTATCTGAACAACATACCTTTGAAACCATCAACAATAGATTTTGTACTTCTTACTAAATACTCACTGAAAATTTTACCAACTCTTGACTAGAAATAGCCAACTCACTTTTAAAAATCCTTATATATAAAGCCGCAATGATCTATTATTCTATATCTTGCTTGATTTGAAACAAAACATTAACATATAATTATAAAACACTCCAAATCTTTCAAAACAGAATATTAACAACCAAGACAAACTGCAATATATACACATTTATCCATGAACTACATCAAAAAGCAAAAATATATACTATCCGCAAGAAATCAACTCATATACTCTGATCTTTTTTCAAACAAAAAGTTCTAAATTCAATATTCTCCAGAAACATCTACACAATTCCATTTATATTGATCCATGATATAGTCCTAAACGAAATTCAAAAACTCAAAAATGAAAAATTATATCGAAACATTATAAAAGTTGATACAGTTACAATTGAGTTGCAACGTGTTATATTTACCTAAAATCTCATCGTACTACTCAACAAAAATGAAAATCAGAAAATAAACCTAATAAAATCAAATTTATTATATGCAAAAAAATACAAACAATATTTGTTTATATTTATGTAGTAAATGTTTTAAGTTTCAAATATAATGTTACAAAAAAGTCGTTCGTTTTATTTACCTAAAAGTCGAAGTTCTTGGTACAGTGAAGAAAACCTCAGAGTTTTCAGTTAATTTCATGAGAACAGATAAACTTCAATTGCATTTGAACCTTCATTTCTACCTCTTTAATATATTTAGGACGCGGCATAACGTATATAAATCGAAGTGAAATTTCGACTATGACAAATTATTCCCATTAAAAAAATTATTGCCCCATATTTAGCTTCACGATATTTTCTGGCCCTAAAAAAGTCAGACTAGCGTGATATCCGCCCGTCTATACTCTTCGATCGTCAGGGTTGAGCTACCCTAAACTTCCGAGACGAGGCCCTGTGAAATTATTTTTTCGTCCGTAGTCTGTGTGCCCCTTTTTCTCCTGGGTGAGGAAAATCGATAGGACAAGGCCGGTCCTTGACCCAGGCGAAATGAGCGATGGCTGGTATATAGGTTCGCACACCTGAATTTAGGCGTAGGGTAGGGTAAAATGTGTCTAAAAAAAAATACTCAAACTTTTTCGCTATTTATCGGTATTGTTGATTTCCACAAAGTATTGCGTCAATTTTTGTATGAATATTGCATCTACTTCATGTAAAATCATAATCACTACATAAGAAGAAAAGCGAATAGTATAATTTCCATATTTTCATTCTGAATTTTCCGGCTTGTTAGCAAGTTACCTACTAGAATCGACATCAAATATCAAACTGTATAAGGACCATTCAAAATGTTTAGTTCAGAATACGAACCCATCCTACTTCCATTTTTTCCTGGTTAAATTAAAAAAATTTAAGTGAAACAAAACAAACTGTAAAGAATCGATAAAATATCTCAATAAATTCCAAAGCTATGTGACTACAATGTTATGCTTGCAAGAATTATTTTGTCACAACCATCGCTGCATCGTGTGACGTCATTTGACCTAGATGACGCAGCACGTATTAGACGAGTATACGTACGGATGTATTGTTGTGTAGTTGCTTACGCCATTCGATTCGTATTCTGTTGGTCTCAGGTATCAAAGCACAACAATTAAAAATTCACAAAAATTTGTTCTGTGTACCAAATCATGTGACAATAAGGAAAAAGTGGTGCAAACTAACGAAGAGTGATGTGATTGACCCTAAAGCAATTTTTGTGGAAATCATTTTGATGTAGGTCAATAGTAATAATAGCTGCAAATTTCTGATATAAAAATTCTAGATATTTCTATATAGAGTCACGAGTAGGTTCGGAATAACTTATTCAGCAAAAATAAATATATACTTTAGAGAAATAAATTCACGTTTTTCAAATGCTACGTGCAGACTATGGAGTATTCTTTTTAATATATGTGTAAATCAGATTAACAATTGTTTCATTATGTTTATCGATTTACATCAAGTATCGGCCTCATCAATCATTTATATATATATATATATATATATATATATATATATATATATATATATATATATATATATATATATATATATATAAATACATGGAAAGAAAACCGAAAAATAAATCTTCTCTTATGACAAAACATGGTGAAATTCTGCAAGTAGGCCATTTTAATAACAAAAAGTGCATTTCGAGAGGCGCCAAATTGAGGCATTATAACACAACGATTCTTCCAGAAACAATCTACGCAGCTGAAACAATGGTTATTGGCGGCTATTCATGAATTAGAGAAATAGAAAAACAGGAATGAAAAATTCTCAGAAAGATTTACGGGCCAAACAATAGAAACGGCATTTGAATGAAAAGACCTCAGAATGAACTGTATCAAAAGACAAATACGATAACCGAAGAAATCAGAAAACGACGAGCGAAGTTCTATGCACATGTTTACAGAATGAAACAGTCCAGAATACTGAAGAAACTACTCGATATAATTATGAATAGTAAATGCGGAACAGAGTGGCTAAAAGAGGTCCAAAAGGATCTACAACAGATCAATATAAAAAATCTCGAAGATCGCACTGAATGTCGCTATAAAATCGCACATGTGAAGTTTGAGCAAAACTCAAATCGTCAACCTGGAGTAAAGTGGACAGATGAACGGAAGAAAGAGTTGCGAATTCAAGTTCAGTCGCTCTTCTCATGGGGAACAATCGTAATTATAATAATAATAATAATATATATATATATATATATATATATATATATATATATATATATATGTGTGTGTGTGTGTGTGTGTGTGAGTACTGTAAAAATCGAATTCATTTACAGGTTGAATATGACAGACAATTTTGTCAAACATCAACTGATTGGCGGAACATTAGAGTTATAATCCAACATGATCTTCATAAATTTGTCTGTTAAAAGGCTGTGGAACCTCAAAAAGTACGAGAAACACATTGAAGTAGACGTAGAATTGAAATCGGCGTATTACCTTCGTTTCAATCTTGAAAATGAAAATTGCGTCAATTCATGAATTATCACTTTGAACTTTGACCAAGCCTTCTTCCAACAAAGTGAAATGAAAACACACTTGTAATAAAAAAAGAAGCAAACGACTTTACGTAAATAAACATGAACGAAGCAAGAGCCCGAATCTGAAATTGATACTAAAATGATTCGTGGTGCGATGACATCTAATACTTAGGTCAAATGACGTCACATGCGAACCAGACGCAACACACATTTCGTAAACTTTCTCACAAATTTTTTCACATTAAACTTCAAGTCACTTTCATTTATGAACGGATTTCATAATTCTTCTAGTGATTGATTAGTTTGGTCTGTATTTCTATACGACTTAGTTGAATAAAATATTAACAATGTCATGGAACTTCTGTACTGTCACTGATACAATTCATAGTGCAAGAAGACCTTCAATGAAATCGTGATCTCTTTCTCGTTTATCAACATTCTACGAGAGAAAAATCAGACATCGATTGCCAAGGAATTTTCCCAAATATCTATCCTTATGCGATAGCTTACGTCTAATTTATTGGCCGGATAATCGCAGCAGCCGCGCAAAACAAAAGAACGCAAACGGCACACATCTGTCGGAAACAAAACAACGACGACGACGCTGACCCATCGGCGAACAAGAACAAAAGGTCCGGAGAGTTGGCGGTGCCCGCGAAATGACGACCGTCTGGTCCCTAAGTATTTCTAAAATTCGAAGTCGAAATATAAATCGACGAATTATAAAGATCGCAAATATTTAAGCGTTCGCGTCCGAGGGGAAAAATAAACGACGACGTCTGTCGGCACATCCGAAAACAAAGGAATTTTTGAGGGACTGTCGCTGACTTGACGGGCCGCTGTCAAACGTGCGGAGGACGATAAAAAGTTGTCCGCCAATTTCGAGAGTTCCGTCAACTTAGCCGATAGTGTGGCTTAGCGCGATGATGTTCGAGATGATGGCCGGCAGGCCCGACGCCAGTGGCGTATGTTACTGCGGAAAATGATTGTGGTCGGTTGAAGTTAAACGTTTTGTTTGCTAGTTCAATGAAAGAACGAGATTTGTTCTTCTCGATTGACCAGATGATTATATCGTGGAATACTTTATATTTAATATCAATTCACTTTCATGAATCTTGATCTTTTGTCAGATGGTTCTTATATTGCCAAATAATCGATTCCCAAATTGGTAGAGATGGACCACCAGGGGTTCACGAAGACTTCACCGAGGTCTAGGTTAATTAGCAAAAAATGGTGCTTCAAAACTTCTAATTGCAGCCCGATTTATGAAAAGATATCTGGCACCGATAATAACGGACAAATTATATTGGCTTCACCTTAACTATTAATATGGGCCCATAACACAGAACTCAATATATGAATTTCTCATCGTTAGATCTGATATTCAAATTTTTTGTTAAGATTCATCGTGTAATATAGTCCTACAAATGCACGAAATCCACTAAAACTTTGAAAGTGGTTTATGAACAAACAAAGTTTGGGAAGTTCTGGTCGAGATACATATGAATACTTCTAGGTACCTATATTTTTCAAGAAAAATAATTTCATTTGCATTGACAAGTCATATTCACTATAACTAAATTTCAACAGATTACTTATTGAACACCTTTACCTAAATGAAACTAATACTAATTCCTGAATTTTAACACGTAAGTATAACTGATTTATTTTAAATAAATTTTTTATTGAATATTCGCTGTGTTTTGATGAAACATGGTGTATTTTGAATTGAATGAGAAAAACTTGGCTTAGTTTCACAAAATTATACAATACAGCTTGAAAACTGTTTCAGGGTATTTTTTTTTAATTCCATTTTTTGAGTTAAACAGACACTTGGACTTCAAAATTTGAACAATTTAACTTTTGAAAATGAGGTTTCAAAAAATTTGTGAAACTACGCCAAATGTTTTTTTATCGAACATATGGATTTATTTTATACATACGTTATATTAGGAATATGTAGTCTTAATTTATCACTCAATAATCTTCATTTACGAAGTGTACATCATTTTGAAAGTACTATTTCTACTGAAATTATGGACCTGGATATTGTAATGTTTGTATATAATTATTTTTAAAAATGCATATACGAGTATGTAATGTAAAATTAAATATAATACAAAAATTTTTTTGAATTTGTGGAAATTACAGTGTAATTGGCAAAGGCGGTCTCAATCTGCCTACTCCACGAAGTTTAAGAGAAAAACAAGTATTCATAAATAATCTTTCATTTCATGTAACTAAGGCTTACGCCCTCTTATTATTTATTTACCAAAAAACAAAAACTATAAGCGTAAATTTTTAAGATTCTTCTAAAACAGTAGAGTAATGTTTCAAGACATTTTGAGAAGATTGCTCTTAAATATTCAAATATTTAAGAGCAACTTCAACTGAAAAAAATATTCTAATCTGATTAATCTTCGAAATGGCACATTTCTTGTAAATTCTCATCCTATCTATTCAATGTTGACTGTTGATTTTTATTATTAGACCGTTAGACCAGTAAAATGAGCCAGGTGGTCGAATTGAGTTTTCTTTATAAATATACCAGTAATTAATAGATAGCTACTAATGATTATTTCAAAGAATAGGCAGGCGTAAATCAGCATCATTTTAAATTGCCCAAAAGTAACGAATAACCAACTACACCAGCATAAATTTTTCACAGCTTCCACCGAAAGGCTATATATGGACATTCGAGACAAATTTATTCCAATGCAAATCGTACGTCCAGCATTAATAATAAAAACGTGGGAAAATATACACGCCTAATCAAACGTTCGGACAGAATCTAAATTGTAAAACGCTTCCAAGACGTTAGAATTAAAATAATTGCCCCGGGATGTCCATCAACAACGAGCTACCTCCGCGTCTCATCGGTAGCGAAAACGTCCAGTAGGCCTCGACTTGTCTCCGCGCGATAGTCTCCTGTTCGACCGAAGCCTAATTGATGTGCTTGCGCATGATTTATAAATAAGTCATTAATTAATATAATTACCTCGCAAACGAGCTCGATGCCCATCTTTTTTCGACGGTTAATTATTATGCTCGCAATTTAGAAAACACTTACGGGCGAAAATTAAGCGACTGTCGATTGTCCATCGAATTACGGAAACATGAGATGGATTCGATGCTAGATCTGCGTGTGAGGTAAAGGCACAAGTTGATGGTTCTTTGAGTCCCATGATTTGATATGATCTATTCCTTTTTTTAGTGGAATACATTTCATGAGTAATTTACTTGGCCAACTACTGAGATTTCCGCGAATAAATTTGAATGTTATTAAATGAAACAAAAAAATTTCCATCATTTTTTACTTTTCCCATTGCCCCGATTCCAACTGAAAGTATGGAAAATTAGAATATTGTGAATAACAATCACAAATTCACTACCTACCCATTTCCTTTTATATATTTGCACACAGTTCTATCCGCTCCATAGTTCTATCTAAGTTGATAAGTAATATTTTTCAACCTATTGATTGAATTGTGAGGGGAACAACGCAACTCAATTGAGTTGAGTTGTTTCCATCAATTGAGTTTAATCGTGCAATTCTTCAAATAACGTCATCTCTACATTTTTCACTCATTCACTTTTTACTTAATATTACGAACAATTCTTTTCGATCCTTCATTAAAACTTTCGTTGACAGCATCACATTTCCTTTGTAGGAAATTCATGTTTTTGCAGTTCCCTGATACCATTTCATTAAACCTCAAAACCCTGAATTCTTCAATAACCTTCCTAAGCTAGAGGTACAAAATGATGCAATGCCAACATAATTGGCATTTAGTTGGAAATATCTCACACAAATGTATTCATTCATTCAAGTAAATATTGGTACTTATTTTGAACCGGGTTGAGAAGGGAACTGTATTAATGACTGCAAGGCTCAAGCCAAGGCCTCCAAAGTCATCTGTATCCATTGGTAAGAGCTGACATCAACAGGTAAGCGAGCTCATAGCTGTCCCAAGATTCTTCTCTGCAAGACGATTATTCTGTGAACCAAGACTTATGTTTCAAAAGTTTAGAGGTACTCAGTTGGAAACTATATTTAGACGCTATATATAGCTTTCTTCTGGTGGCAATCCTTGGAAATTACGAAGAAGACGCCCAAAGAAAATACAAAAGGCCCATTAATCGATTGAGCCGATACTTGATGAAAATCTAAATACATAATTCAAATAAAACTAGGTAGTTTTTCGATTTTCACTATAATTAATTCAAAACATGACAATATCGTTTCGCCAACACAGTGGTTTCATCAGATAAACTTTATCATCAACTTATGATCAGACTTCATTATCAACTTTATCATCAGTTTATCATCAACATGTGATGAAGCCACTGTGTTGGCGAAACGATATTGTCATGTTTTGAATTGATTATAGTGAAAATCGAAAAACCATTTAGTTTTATTTAAATTACAAAAGGCCCAGATTGGTAGGTACTTCAGAAATACTATGAGTAACTGATCAAGACGAAAGGTTTTCATAATTTCAAATAATCGTATATATTTAAGCAATGTTCTGAAGTCCTACCATGGCTTAGGACTCAGTGACCTTCAGTGTCACTAATTATTGGAATTCAATTGTAATTTCATAGGGTTATTGTGTTTGGTAGTCAAGAATGAAGACTATGTCAAAGTCAAGCCTTGAAATGCTAAATTGGAAGGCTCATATCAGGAGCATTGCGACAGCTGTAGGTACAAGAAGCTCAATAGGAGAAGTTTACCAATACTTACTCAGAATGCACAAACTATTCAAAGTAAAGGGTTCAGTTTCTTGCTTAACTAACTATAATTGATGCTCAAGTGAACAAATGATTATTTTGATTGAAGTTACGAAAAAGAGTTATAATAATTTACTCTCAATAACGACAGAAAAAGTGTTTGAAACTTGAGCTTCCCCTTCAAGTGTCGCCCTGTTATAGCTCGTAAATGATATTGCCGCCGGAGCACTAAAAACCACTCCGGGTGAATCGAAAAAGTCGATTTTCCTGGCCAGACAAAACCGGGGTAACTGCACTCGAAATTTTCTATGTAAAACCTTGACTCGTTGCAACCCCACGTGTAACAACCCCATCGACTCAGCGAAGTCCCATCCCTAAAAAAGCCATTATTTCCACACCGGTAATGATTTTGTCGGGATACTATCGAAAATTGGAAGTAAGGGGGTTGGAATATGAAACCTCCAGAGACAGGTTTGCTGTGGTCAGGTTTATTTTTTGGGTTTTTGGGTCAACCGAGCTGTTTTTCATTCGTATCATGGTTTTTATCGGAGATTGTTACGGTGCCGCCGTCCGGTAGGTGAACTGAATTGGGGTTAGACGAAAACATGCAATAAATAATTCATTCGTTTTTCATATGAAGTGGGGAACATATTCCTAAGTTTAAGGGTTATTCAACTTGTTTTTCATTAATTCGTCATTAAGACTACTTAAACCGTCTTTAAAGTATCAACTTTGATAATTAGATCTGAATTGAGAAATATTTAGTTGTATAACTTCTTTGAATTATCAAACCATTTACACTTTGGCGAAAATTTATAGGAGGCAAGCACGTAACTTTTACAGTAAATTTTAAGGTGAGACATAAAAACAATGGGACAGGAATGCCTGAATGACATTCTTGTACATTTTCAAATCAAAATGACTGAAGACGAAATTCTTCAGAGAACCGTGGAAAATGAGAAGCGAGTAAGATATTCTGCCTAGTTTGCCAATTATTTCTAATACTGTTTTAGAATATTGAATAAAATTATGATATTCTGCATGACCAAACGTAATAGATGTTTTATTTATATCTTTATTTAGTTCTTTATAGTTGGATTTCCAAATATTATATTTTAAAATATTAGGAATATAATACCCGGAATTCAATTCAAGAACTTCATAGGATTGATCAGAATGACTTCCTTGTGGACCCGCCACTGATGTATATGGGAATATGGGAAGGATTAATTTTTATCTCAAATATAAGTGGTAGGCAACGATAAATTCCTTGAATTTAGAAATTTTATTGGAAAATATTATTCAAATGTTTGATTCATCGATAATTTCTAATTATGGGAATATGGGATAAAAATATTTATTGACTTAAAGCACATTCTTGCTAACGTAAATAGACTTTTCAGAAAATTATTCGACATCAAAATTTGTCTTCAACAATTCCTATACCAAAGGAACCTTCGGCTCTATAGAATCGTTCAGAATGAATAGATAGGAAATATTCAATTAACTAATAGGTATGTATTGTATTTACTCATTTATTGACGCATAGAAGTAATTTTGTATATTATACATTGAGCGTATAGTCTACTTCAATTGACAATATTGAGTTATTTACTTTCAATAATGAACATACTTCATACGTAAATATGTTTCAGGTATAATTAATATAGAAGATGATTAATTGCATTCAATTAATTAGAACAAATACATTAAGTGCCCTTCTTTGCAATTCCATTAAATTTCCAATTTGAAAGCTACTAGCGCCACCGTTCCATAAAACTCAAAACTTCTCCCTAATTCCACCCTAAACAGAAAGCGATCGATGAAGTCCAAATTCACTCGGCTCCACAGCGAGCGCCCCTGTACGGGTGGTAGTCGAACTAAATTTAGGGAAGTTTCAAACTGGGTGAGCAAAATTCGGCTTTTAATGATTTTCGGCAGAGGGTAGAATTTGTATATAATGTAGGGGGATGACTATAGGTGTCGCTCTCAGAATGAAATTAATTAATTTGGTGAAATAGTGTGTAGTAGGTATCATTCCGATTTGATCACATGGAATATATTTGAATTGATTGATGTAATCCCAAAACTTGACGTAACTATTATATTCACTACTACCAATAAAGTGATATAAAATTATGACATATTTTCGTTAGCTAAATTACAAAACATTCTGCATTTCTTGCATTATCTGAACTTTGAGGCTATTGAAACTTGTCAAGTGCGCAAAGGAATATACGATTATTTTTATTATCAAATAATATCATGTAAAACTATTATTGAGTACATGAAACTATGAAAATTGTACCATGTGTCAATGACCTAGCAGTTAATCGATGTAAAATAATAAACTTTGTTCTTTTATCACTATATTTAGATATTAATATTCAATAATGTTGGCGTTTACTTGATGTAAATCCATTATAATTGAATATAAACTTAAATTCAAACACTTGAACTTATGATTTACACTTTATTCACTACATAGCATGGCCCGTCATTATTCCATAAGCATCTGAAGAAGTCGTTTGTAATGACGAAACGCGTTTCGTAGTATTACTACACTTTCAAGCACATGAATGAGGACATTGGAATCATTTGAAAATAAGTAAACTTCGAAAAAAATTAAGTTCGAAACTAATACTTTCAGTTCAGCACGAATATTTTAATTTACTAAAATTTTACATAGATGGCTCAACTATTTCTTTCCAAAACTGCGCACTTTACCTGGGCTTAAAAATCGACAACACCCATCGCTATCGTAGTCACGTCTCTAATTGTGTAAAAAAATCTTATGCCACCTTAAAGCTTCTATTTTCTCATAGGCATAGCCTACCTAGGACTACAAAAACTTTACTTTGTGAATTATTAGTTTTAAGCAATTTTAGTTACTGTGATCCATTAGGTACCTTCTCTATAGCTCTTTAGTTTCTCAAACTTCGTACTTAGTGCAGATAGTCCAGAATTCTTGTGTTAGATTCGTATTCGGCATAAGGAAGTTTGATCATATTTCCCATAAATTAAACGATCTGGTGTGGCTGAATATAAGAAATAGGCGTCCTCTGTAAACTAACTGCCTATTTTTAAACATAATTGCATTCAAACAACCACCACATTAATACAATAAAATAACTTTCCACGAGGATGTGCACAATATTAACGTTCGGTCCAAGGGTCTCATTTCTCCTCCTGTTCACTCCACAGCTTTGTTTGAAAGTTCATTTTCTTTTACCATGTATAAATTAATCAATAACCTACATGCCCTTGTCCCGAACCATAAAGAATTAAAAACCACAGCTATCATTGATAAAATTTGCAAACATCTCATAGACTGCAAAAAGTGAGTTCACGTTTTCATTTATATATTTGCTACATCACAAAGCTCTGCCAGAGCTCGCTCGCGCCATGCTCTACACGAACCAGTTCTTATTTTTCTTATTTTGTTTTTCTATTAATTTTTTTTTAATTTTTATTTCATTTTGTATGTTAGGCATTCCTCTAAACATAAACTAATTATCTTTATTTCAAGGTTCAATTGAAGAGCAATTTATCTGAATTACGCTTTGCGATTGTTCTCTAGCTTATGTCTTTTTGTTTTTAATGAATATTTTCTGTTTTTCCTACTGTATACATATTTTTATTGTTCTCTTATTTTCGATGCAACTACTCTGTATTGCCGCTTGAGAACAGTAAAGACATATATTATTATTATGTATTATCAAATACGAAAAACGTTTTCTCTTAACAGGAAAAACATGAAACAAGTTTCATGTTTTTCCTTTTAAGAGGAACAGCTGTTTCGACGAACAGTGCTCTCTACGGATTGTATTGCCCTCTAAATTTTCAATATTTATTCATTCAACACCTTCAATCAATTATTTGCATACATAATTGTCATTTGTACATCCAATAAGAGATCTGAATTTACAAAGTTTAAAAATTAACAAATAAGCTTACAATTCTAACTTCTATCATTCCTTTACTTTACAGTAGGTACCTATTAAATAAAGACAGTGAAAAAAAATGTTTCCACTATTTTCGTGATATAGCGAAAATTATGATGAACAAACTTGTGTCATTCTTTTATCAGGCCAAATGATCATTTGGCCTAAGTGCAGTCTGCAGGCCAAATGCGGGACGCAACTGCTGTGAATGAGGACGGCGATATCGATACGCTGTCTTTTTTATTGAAACTTAAATGAGTAAATAGTGAAATAAATACCTATTAGTTGCAAGTCAGTTACTTTTTTGTTTCAATGAAATTATAATTGAAAATTTATACTAATATAAAATTTGGGATATATCACTCATGAAAAAATGAGAAATAGTTTAATATCTATATTTAATTCAGAACAAATCGTGATTATTGTTTTGATTCTGAACCGTTTTCTTTGGTCCCGCCAAAAATTTCGGTAATATCAAATCGGCTCGCATAAAAAAGTTCAGAAATCTTGCTTGATAAGAATCAAACAAACGTAAGTTCCATTGGAAATACTGGAATACCTATTAGAAATGAAAATGACTCTGTTATGGATATGTACGTACCTACCTAAGATTTGATGTTTCCTATTTTAGGGGTGATATTAATTGATTCATTCTTTCATTTCATTGATTTCCATTATTGTAATGAAAATTCGTATAATTTTCATCTTTACATAGGTATGTATGTTATGTCTTATATCTTAATATTCAATTATGACATCAAAATCTTAGAAGTGTTAACGTGCATTGTGAGGAAAAGTTTGAAATATACTATATAAAATATACACCAATTTACGCGTCGTTAAGCATTTCCTTGAATATGAATCCAACATTTTCTGAATACATAATTTTATATTTGACTTAGATTAGCAAGCATAAAATGTTTGTAAATGTGAAGAAAATTAAACAGAAATAATGGAAATATATGCGAAATATTAAAATAAATCCAGAGCAACCGGTAGGTATTTGTAGAATTCTCAGGAAAAATTCCTCAGATATTCGATATTGATAGAAATAGTCATTCTCAGCTGGAGAGATGAAATACAGTAAACTAATTATTAACTTTTATCGTAAACTTATAATCATTTCATATTTTTCTGAACCGGTAATTTAAAGTTCATAGCATATTTCCTGTGAATCGAGTTGATATACCTACGTAGGTGTTGCGGTATTTATAAAAGAGAAAAAATGTTATGTTGGAGAAAAATTGAGAAAAGTTAAATTAACACATATAACACGATATAATTTATTGTGTTGATGTCTTGAAGACCTATTTCTTTTAAATTTGATCTAAAAACCTGAAATTTCGGATTTCAATAGCTATTTTCAATTGTTTTTCTTACGGAAATTCCTAGATTACCTATACTGTACTGCAGCGGTTCCCAACCTTCTTAATTTGTGGGACCATCTATTTTGAAAATTAAACTTTGAGGGCCACTTACTAAATACACAAGAGAAATAAATCAAAACGGTACCGGATAAGGAGAATATATCATATTATAACCAATATACCCTATCTATGGCTTATGACGTGTAACTCTTAGTTAAATATGTTACCATTTCAATTCTGATATTAACTTGTTGAAACTCATGATAGTTTTCTTATTTTGTTTTTATTTTTCATCATTCTTTTGACCAGAACCCGCGGCACAGTACCTACAACACTGCCCGCGGCCCACAGGTTGGGAACCGCTGCTGTATTGGGTTTGCATCAAATTACTGTCTTCTTCAACAAGTAGGTAGGATACCTACCACTTGTACAAATGTTAAATATTTACGGAGTTACAAATTGGTATTCTAGAATAGAAGTTTTAGGTGTTAAGAATGGACTACCTATTCGGTAATAGGAAGCAAAACATAATTTACAGCTTATAAATTTTTTGTGTTGCTTTCGTTTTCAGGCGCATGTATTATTAACGAGAAAGATTAAATAAAAAGAAAGATTCACTGAAATGAATATTTCAAAGTGAAATAAATCTACTCATTCAAAGGTTTTTTATAAGATAAACTGTTTCCACTAAGATTGAGAACTAATCAAAGCTAGATATTTAGATATTATTCTTAGGTACCTACAAACTGAGAATTATGTCAGTGAAAAAATTACATATCTGTACCAAATAACTATTTTAATTTCCATTTGAAAACATCTCAAAATGTGAACTGAAACGCTCGAAAATGAAATTCCTGCTATTTCTTCAGTTACGTCATAGGTAGGTAGCTAGTGTTAGTTATGAAGGAAAAAATAAATCAACTGTTTTCTCGATTTCTGCAGAATTCGCAGAATTGCAGTGGTAATTCAGGTCAAATGTTACATCTAAAGATGAGTGGTTGCCCAGATAACTTATTTGCCGTATCTCAAGCAAGTGCGAAGGGTTCAAATCTCAGGTTAGATAGCTACGGATGTTTGTGTGTATTCCTATCTGTAATTGTTCCCTATGTTCCTATGGATCATTAGTTGCATTAGGTTATGATTCTCGTCACGTATTATCTGCCCTAGATACTGCAGTTTTTCATCTCCGGTCGTAGGTTCCATTTCATTTTCTTCGCCGATTTTGCTAGCACTTCAATCCTCATTAATCTATCTACAAGCCATAAAATTCTGAAAATGTATACATATGTTCGCATTTTGAAAGAGACAACTAACTAGTCTCACTGCGTCTGTCTTTAGTATCAGTTTCTACTACATCACTTTTTTCATACTTAACGCCAGGTGTTCGCTACATGGCTCTTTATTCATTTTTGTAAAATTCACATGAAAATCAGCATTTTCGAATGTGATTTGCATTTCTGTGGTGTTGATATTCAATCTTGTAAGTCGAGATAGGTAGGTACTAACCTTTTATACTCAGCTACTGATCTCCAACCATTAAGTTTTCATTTGTGTCACAAATCAAAAAGCACATACCTACTTGAATGAAGCATTGGAAATATTATACCTACCCACCTATATAAGGAATTTGTATGAAACTGTCTGAATAACTATGGTTAAAAGAGTGCAGAACATATTCATACATAACGAACATGCCTATACCTTTGTTAAACAATATGCAATGAAGTAGTATTCAACGTAGTATATTTACGAGTAGTCACATTTGTCCCTGCATTGGCATAACACCTCAAAATTAGAATTTTTTCATGATTTCAGATATTGTTTACCTGACAATTGTTTTTAGGTATCACGTGAAACCCCCTTAGACAGAATCAATTAGCAAATAAAAAATAACAAATGAAAATAACAGCAAATGAAAAAAGTAGGTAGGAGGATAACTACCATGATTTGAACTGAAGAACCATCATTAAATTTTGATAATAGCCTTATTGGCCCATGTAAATTCTTATTCAACAAAAGAAATGTTCAAAATTCGAACGAATGAGAAGTATATAGTGGTTAAATCTGCGGTAACGGATAATTGGAGTGCATTCATCGAAAAATCGAGGAACCAATTCGGAAGACTAATAAAAACGCAGCTTGTCTGGGCTTTTTCTGGTACCTTTCTAGTAAAAATCTGAAGATTCACAAAAAATTTGTGATGACCTATTATTTCCTGATTAGTGACGCTTTTGTGGTGATGATAGGTATCTCGAGAATCTCTGAATGGAGAAATCGATTACATTCCTTGGCGTCAAAATTTTTGTAGGTACCTATAACAATGTATTGTTGAATAACTATGGAGATGGCTTTCAACTTCGGGTCACATTGAGTAACCTAAAGTAATCACTTATTTTTTTTTGCAGTTAGGTGGGTATTCGGAAACCTATTGTTCTTATTAGGTTCAGCAGCTTCTGCAATCATATAGTCATTATAGATTCAACACACTTTTCGTTCTTTCATAGTGAAATCCAGGAATCAACTTTGGAGGAGTTTTCGTTCTTTAGGCAACCTCAATGAACACTACAGACGTCGTGCTTTACAGTGTGCTAATACGGAATTAGGTCAATTCCTGTCAATTCATATCTGATTTTATAGATTGAGTAACGAGTATATCTTAAATTTTACACGGAAGAAGTAGGTAATTGCCGAATGCACATTTTGTTGTTTTTGGACATCTCGACCTTGGACCTATGACGAAAACTTTTCGGAGATAATTATCAGCGCTGGGCCTTTTCAGTTTTTTTTATATGAAGTAGAAATAGAGGTAGGTATCTTGTGATTGCAAATGTTATCATCGGTATCCGATGATAACATGATCCGCTGATCGTTTGAATTCAGGCGACATCATAAAATAACACAGGATTCACTTGTTCCTAGAACCCAATACTTCAAAACGCACGTTAACCCGTATCCATCTAATCAAAATATGCAAAAACCGTTCCAACAACTTCCTTTCTGAATACGAAGGCACACCCAAAAATAATATATCATCCGTTGAGCCACATACAACCATGCATTCAATAAACAACTCCCACACCACCCCACTCCCAACTCGTCCATAAAATATACACGCTAATATCCCAACTCTATGCGCAAAAACTCCACACAGATCCATCATATCCGACGGTCGAGCACCAGCAGAACGGCGAAACAGGCCGAAAAAACTCAGCTACCTGTGCGCCCATCCGTTCGGACGTGTCTACACCCCAGGCTCGCGAACTCCCGGTAGAGTAGGCGCGAGGCGGGACGATCCACCCACACAACCAATCGCCACGAGTCTAGGTTCCGCCCACCGTACGTCCGCCGAACGGCACGGTGACGTCATCGGGTGCTCGGCATGCTACCTGTCGGTGACCCCTTTCGACCTCATTTCGCAGATCGTCGGATGAGATCGGGCGGTCGCAAGAAGAAGGCGGATTGGAGGAGCGCTATCCGGCTCGTAGTGACCAGAAATGAACCGCCGATTGAACGTCGTTGCATAAATGCCTACTACAATTCATTATCTGATGAATGTTTAGATATTCGAAATGATTGGGTAATTATTTTCGTTTTTAGATAAGACATACCGAATACTTGAAATATTGTACATTCGACAATACGAATAATCATTTTGAATTGAATACCGTTCTTTAGAAAAACAGTTCAATGTCACTGTTTGTGAACGTTATCTAGCAAGTAGTTAGTATAGTATAGACATTTAGGTACGTGGGTTACAAAAACTGATAAGTCAACTGATTCAAAATTGACGTTCAGTCTAGCGTCAGGTTATTTTTCAATTAGTAGTATTTGGTAATTAGGTAGTATGTACCTCAAGATCAAATTCCTGAAACATTGCTTTAGATTTTGAATTGTACGAATTCTGTATGTAGGTACCCTTAGTTAGTAGCTATACCTACCAACCTAATACCTACTGGCTATCCAATACTTATAACAAAGACGTATATTCTATAAGCTTTCTCACTTCTGTGTAATTAGAATTTTTTATTTATATCCGGTTATCACAAGTCTAATAAGATAATATCTTATTGATTAATTGAAAAATATAAAAATTTAAAATAATATCTTATTAATAATTAATGATACGTATATTATACGTATCTGTGGGTGTATTTTCCATAGATACCGGGACATGTGAAGTCCTGCCTTCTATGAATGATAAACATTCCATTGAAGTAGGTATTACTTCATAGTAACTTTAAACATAATTAGGTAGATCTGTAGGAATATATACCCAATATACATATATGTACCTACACAATATATACCTTCATATTTACGAAGCTAAATTCTCCATTATTATTTCGTTTCTGAAACATCTAAGCTGTCAATAAGTGAAGTTTTGTTGAAGTTTCAATTTGTATCGAAAAGTTAATGGAAAATGAATTTTTCAATGTTTGGTGTCTGATATTGGTAGTAAAAACTAGAAAATATTCATGAAACAATTTTTCTCAAGGATACTATTTATACATACTTTTACACTAAAATATTGAGAAGTAGGTCTGTAAATGCAGTTACCAACAAGTGATTTCATATCCATATAAAGAATATTTGAAACAAATACCTACAGACATCCCTTAGGACTTTCATTCCATTGTTACTTGTCAGAACACTTGACATTGAAATAAAATGAACAAGTAATAACATTGACTCAAATATATAAAGATAGATATAAGCATTTCTTAAATAAAAATTGCGTTGAATATAAACTAAAATTCAAACACTTGAACTTTTCATTTTCACTTTACTGACAACAAAGCACGACGCGTTTCGTCGTTACAAACGACTTCTGAAGCATCTGAAAAAGTCGTTTGTAAGGACGAAACGCGTCATGGTATGTTGTAAATAAAGTGTAAATCAAAAGTTCAAGTGTTTGAATTTTAGTTTATATTCAATTATAATGGATTTACATCAAGTAAACGCCAACACTATTAAATATTTAAAAATTGAGTTGTGTATACCAGTTAGGTAAATTGAGTTGTGTATACCTACACCTACCTCATCTAGCCTGACTGTAAGGTGATATTTCATTTTACGGCAGTAGAATTCATCTACTCAAAACGTATACTTAGGTATCTACACTCTACTTTGAATTTTTCAGCACACACAATAATTAGCACTATCAACAAGCGTATTTCAGTATCATTTAATGAAAATAGATATGAAGAGACCTTATTAATTTTCTTCGTGTAATATGTTACTTAAATATATCATGATAATAATGATTATATGTTAGCACGTTGTAAATGCTCTGCCACATCACATTTTTGCATTGATGTTTTTCGTTAAAAAACAGGCATATATGTATGGCAAATATGTATGGCATATATATATATATATAGGTAGTTATATCAACATTTCTTCAAAATTTATAATTTAGAATGGCCACAAACGCTCAACGCTCCATCTCTAGAAGAAACGAGCGATTTTTTAAACTAACAAACCCACATACCTTCTTTTTAATCACTTTAACTTTAATTTTTTAATTTTTAATTTTTTTTTCTTATGTTCTGTGATCTATATACCTACTGCTCTGTGGTCCATAAGGACGTGAATTGCTATATGTAGGCAATATAGTTGTTTTTGTTTAGTTGAATGTTTCATTTGCACCTGTCGAAGATAGATGTAAATCCGAATCGGGCTTATATAGTGTTTTGATCAAAGTTGTTGAAATTCACAAAAAGAAGTTTATTTTGATTATAGGTATTTCATATAGTTGAAGAGCGTTGGTATACAATTTCAATATTGGAACTTAAATCACTAAAACGACCTGTTTACAAATCATAATGATTACTAACCAGCATCTTACTACCTACTGCGAAAACCTTGAATAGTAAATTCTTTGAAAAATGCATCATTAACACTTCATTACTTTCTATGAATGTTTGAGTTTATGTATTTAGAAAAAAGTGCAATATCTCATTACTATAAGCAATTAAGCTCATAAATCGAGTTGCTTCGTCTGAAAGTACATACAGTTTGAAATTATTATACAAATACTGTAATTATAAATGAACAAGAGTTGACATAAAATATCCGGTTTATGATACCTTATCGAATTAATTGCGAAGAATCTTTAATTTATTTGTTATTGAACATTTATTATATAATAAGGTCTATTTCAGGATAGGCATTTACATTTGTATAATTATGCTGAATGAACTGAAAATAAAGAGCGAACAAATATAAGGTTGAGGTGGCGTTTATATAAAAATCGTTGTCAATTAAGACAGCAACGTTGACAACAGACAACAAGCTGGTGTTAACGAATTTTGACACGTAGTAGTCGAAATTTTATGTATTAAGATAATAAACTATATTTGAGCCGAATATGATTGAGATTCTTTCAGTAGCAAGTCTTGGCATTACTCAATAGGTAGCTAGTATATTCTGTCGAAATTCAACGTCCCTTGAGCAAAAGCATCGAATTGAAAAATGCTGTTAGGAAGGTCCCTCAGCATGCCCCATATTTGATGTTGCTCTCAACGTTAGATATTCTCGTATATACACCAGTGGAACCATCTTCTACAAATCGCTTAACTGCTTGCATGTACTGATATATTGACTGATATGAATAGGTAACTGTTTTGACTCTTACAGCCTACGAGAGTCATTTGCATCACTGTGAAATGCTGCTGAACACTTAAGGTTACAAGTCAATCAAACTTCGACGAAACTCGGGATAGCACACAAGATCAACAGCATAGAAACTCAAGATAGAATATCAATATTCTATCTTAGTGAAACTGACTTCAAGGTTGCTAGTGAATTACTTAATCTAAGGTAGATGAACTCTAAAAACTCTAGTAGCAAAAAATCCGAAGGAATAAGAAGATGCATCCTGTTTGCCAAGCGATTCAATTTCGTACTACAAAAAATATTTTGTAGCTCAAACATCAATAGAAATCTCCAAATGCAGCTTTATGAAATTCAGATACTACTCTTTCAGCATTAAGAGCAGGATGTTAATCTCCTATTCACCTTCTAATAAAAATATTACAAACCATTTTTGAAGGAGCGCAAAAGAACTGACGGAGTACTGAGAAGAAGATACCCTTACCAGTTATACGAGGCTTACTAGAATGCTGCAGGTATCGATATACTATATACAATAGAGAGTGAGCGCCTTCAATATGCGGGGTATATAGTCAGCAGACACCAGTATGTTGAAGAGAGTGTTGAGCTTCCAGCCCACTGGAAAAATAAGAACTGGAGAACCAAGGTTTTCCTCGTAAACAACGTACCAGATGACACCAAGAAACTGGGAGTAGAAAACTGAAAAGTCGTGTACAGAACGAGAAAATTACAACAGCCAGGGTTCTAAAATTGTGGAGCTCCAGATGATAGCGATGATAACAATATATTTGAATATCAAGTGTATTTGTGTATGATTTCAAATGAGATAAGATGGTATATCTGTTATTGTCTTTCAATGTTTCTATAATTTTGACAGGTTTAAATTAACTTGCTCCCTGTTTCAACTTTATCACGATAAAATAGGGTACTGTGGTTTTGACCCCACGACTTATCTCTGGTAATATGGTTAATATAATTAGGTATAACAAAGAAGATAGAATAATTCAGATTATTCAACATTTTCAAGATAAACTATTTCGTTTCAAAAGAACGCAGTAGGTATATAAATATTAAAATTGGGAACATTGTTGGAATTGTGAATGATTTAGTCTAGAAAACTGAAAATTGTCCTACCCTTTGAGATGCTGCGTTTTTAAGTACCCACCTGAAACAAAAAAAAGAACGGTTAGCACATTTTTAGGAATCAATCAATGAATACATGTGGTAAGAACATTTGAAAAGAGCATTCATTGAAATCTCTGTGTGATTAAAATGTTTTCATTCGTCCAAGTTTTACGTCATAAATTTGGGTTCATTGAACACGACTCAAATATAAAATCTTATAAAAACATGTAAGTATTCATACGAAAAAGAAAAATTCAGGTTATATTATCTGATAGTAAGACGGGCTTTTTATTGAATTGTTTATTGATTATTTGATATCTAATTGAAATTTAAGTGTTCAGTACGAAATAACATTCTAAATCACCTTTAACAATCATTACAATATTTTCAACTAAAGCTGATATAAGCGAAAACTTAACACTCTTAAACGAAAAATATAAAAATTCTACTCAATTTAACCAATTAGTAAGATCTTTTGTTCCTGATTAACTTCAAGAAATTACATGAATTTAAATGAACGACCCTTGCCTTTGCTACCAGCTGTCAATTATAAACGCCATTATAGAATTTTCAGATTTCGAGATTGCAAATACTTGACAGGACCTCACATCGATGGAAATATTTTATTGAAGGCTATCTGCTACCATCCATTAAATAATAGAAGGCTTGTAAAAAATCATATCTCAATTGAGATCAAATTCTGCATAAGTTGAAGTCGATATTACTGAAAACTTGATGAGTTGATATGTATTATCCAGTCATCTTATCAAGTCTTATAAATTCAGTAGTCCAAGATTTTCGTAATATGAACACGGATGTAAATAATTATTACATAATTACTTACAGAACGATTTCATTATTACATATTGTAAATATAAAGGGCATTTTTTTTAGAAGTATAGAATTTTAAATTGCAATGAAACAACGATGGATCATTCGATGGACAAGAATTTTTTTTTATTCGAAAAATAATCTCGTGGCATTACATTTTAGATATGATTTGTGGCATATGACCGCCACGGCTGGCTCGGATGAAGTCCAATCTGGATGTCCAATTTTCGATGACTTTTTCCAACATTTGTGGCCGTATATCGGCAATAACACGGCGAATATTGTCTTTCAAATGGTCGAGCGTTTGTGGCTTATCTGCATAGACCAATGACTTTACATAGCCCCACAGAAAGTAGTCTAGCGGTGTTAAATCACAAGATCTTGGAGGCCAATTCACAAGTCCAAAACGTGAAATTAGGCGGTCACCAAACGTGTCTTTCAATAAATCGATTGTGGCACGAGCTGTGTGACATGTTGCGCCGTCTTGTTGAAACCACAGCTTCTGGACGTCATGGTTGTTCAATTCAAGAATGAAAAAGTTAGTAATCATGGCTCTATACCGATCACCATTGACTTTAATGTTCTGACCATCATCGTTTTCGAAGAAGTACGGACCAATGATTCCACCAGCCCATAAAAAGCACCAAACAGTCAGTTTTTCTCGATGTAATGGTGTTTTGACATGCACTTGAGGATTATCTTCACTCCAAATGCGGCAGTTTTGTTTGTTGACGTAGCCATTCAACCAGAAGTGCGCTTCATCGCTAAACAAAATTCGCTTATGGAAATCGGAACAACGACAATCTCGTTTTGGGCCCATTCGACGAATCTACGCCTTGCTTGATGATCGTTTGCTTTCAATTCTTGCACGAGTTCGATTTTGTAAGCACGCAAACCAAGATCCTTCCGCAAAATCTTCCATAAAGGTGGATGATCCAATTCCTGTGCTCGATGGCGGATGGACTCATTCGGGTCTTCCTCAATGCTACGCTCCACAGTAGCAATAGCTTCTTCCGTACGGCGTCTCTGGGGATGCGAGTTATCAATGAGAGTATACGCGGTGCGAAAACGTTCCATGGTTAATCGAATTAACTGCTCTATTGGACGATTTTGTCGACGATAAAATGGACGTAGTGCGCGATACGTATTCCGCACAGAACCATTATTTTCGAAATAAAATTGCACTATTTGCAAGCGTTGATCAGGCGTGAGTCTATTCATGATGAATTGCCAAACTAAACTGAGAATAAATCACTTCTCAGCTGTTAAATCGGTCGCCATCTTCAACAGTAATGCCAACTTAAAGTTCTATACCTCTAAAAAAAACACTTGTTATGTCTGGACTTGGAGACTGATTATGTCTGTAATATTACTCTAATAATATTAGTAATAGAGTAATATTACAGAGTTCTCAGTCTCCAAGTCCAGTCATATGTTTACAATATGCTTTGAGAGATGAATGTGGTATTGTTCTTTGGAAAAAGTTTGAATACTTTGAGTATAATTGACAATAAAATTGTTATTTCTGTCACCTATGAATTTTAGTGTCTCAGGTGTTTATGTTTGTGCGATCATATGCCATATATATCAATTTGATGAAGGTTGAAATAATAACCGAAACGTAATTGGAAAAGATTCAACATCATTTTGTTTTAATTGAACAAAAAAAAACAATCATCGAATTTTCACAATATAAATAAAATGCTTAATAATCAGATATATATTCAAATGTATATCGCGAGGATGAATATATATATATATATATATATATATATATATATATATATATATATATATATATATATATATATATATATATATATATGCGTGTGTGTGTGTATATTCAAGAATGTGAATGCAGTGCTTCAAGTTACAAAGCTCATTACAAGATTAGGAATTAGGTAGCTATCGGAAAATTCGTTTTGGAGTTACAAGTGAAAACACGTTTTTGTGCCCGGTAAGTGATTTTTTTCAATTTGCGATATTTGATTGCTGTTGCTTACTGTTTATAGATTCCAGCATGTCATGAATACATATCCTCAGTGTAATTATTCTTATAACCTTTAGGACAGGCAGTTTTCACTTAAAGATTATAGTTTTTTTTGTAAATTGAATAACGGACTGCTTGGCGTGGGGTGGGAGACATTACCATGGCGACGGGAGGAGACTTTACCCAGGGTAATCTCTCCCTCTCTTTCTCTTCCAATAATATTTTTTGTTTTATTTCAGATACAAATAATGTCCTTCAAATGCAAAAAAAAAGAAACGACAAGAAACAGAAGCAATTTAGATCTGTCAGTAATAAGAAATGCTGTAAATGACATTGATAACGGCAAGTCTATTAGAGTTACTGTTTTGGAGTATGGAATAGATCGAAACATTTAACGAAATTATTTAAGAAACAGGACTGAATTGTCAACAATAAGTGAACATGAAGTCAGTTTAAGACAGCTTTGTTATTTATGATAGAGGATGAGAAAGCTGAATATGTTCTAACTTGCAGCAAAATGAATTAGAGCCTTGCCAGACAGGCGGCTAAGAAGCAGGCGTATGAATATGCAACTATTAATTCCAAAAAGGTTCCAGATTCATGGACTTCTAACAACTGCGCAGGGAAAGATTTGTTCAGAGTATTTATGAAAAGAAACCCTGAACTGAGATTGAGAAACCCAAAAGCAACCACTTTATACAGATTCACCAGCTTCAACAGAAAAAATGTTACCTACTGATTTCTTCGAAAACCTCAAGGTAGTTAGAGAAAATATCAATTTGGAGCTCATAATATCTACAATTGTGATGAAACAGGGTGTACGACGGTCCAAGAATGTCCTAAAGTTTTAGCGAGCAAGCATGTGCATCAAGTAGGTCAATTTACTTCACCTGAACGTGGCAGTCTTGTGACCGGCTGTTGCGCAAGCAAAGAAGAAGACAGTAAAAAGACAATTTTTACAGTCAAGTGACAGTGAGACAGACCCTGAAGACAAACCCAAGTATGATGATAGCTCTGATAGTCCATCGAATGAAGAACCAGATGTTATTGATAATTATCAATATCCAGAGAGTTTTCTCCAGAGATGAAAAATTATAATTTTTGATCTCTGGAGAAAACAAAGTTATGGACGTTATCTCATTTACTACTTATTATTATGAGCCATGTTTTTTTGATTAAATTTCTTTATTTAATTATAATTTGTTATTTTTTTGCCTAGTTTAAAACTCGGGTAAAGTCTCACTTCTTGGGGGGTAAACTCTCCCACCCAGGCGGGAGATATTAGCCAAATCTCACTTCGGCAGAAATCGTCTATTACTCATAAATGATGAATGATTTATAAAACTTTACTAAGAAAAAATAAAGTTTAATAATGCATCTTAGGGTTCAATTTGTAGAAAATAGTTTTTTGTAAATATAAAGCGATTTATGAGCATTTTAGTCAAAGACGGGTAAACTCTCCCGGACTCCCCCTACATTCAAATTTCCAGCAAATCCTCAATATAAAATGTAGTAAGCTTATGTTGAAGATTGTCCTAATAGCTCAATCGTACTGTAGGGTACGGTAATTTTCAATAATCATACATTCATGTCGACTTCCAAATTGCCATCAGGCAACGCTGGTTAAGTATTTACACACCTTCAGATTTACTGTAGGTTTCAACTGACTCATGCGACTGTGCTTTTGTAAGAAAACAATGTCGAACAGCGTATTGGCAAAACTTATTTCTTGAGTGACCAAACGAGCATTTTCAAATAAACCCCGATTCATGGAATTTTTTGGAAATTTCTTTAATGTCCATTTCAACTGCTATTACATATAGATAAATTAAATTCGATTAGTTTTTTACTTTGCATTTGCCAAAGAAATAAACAATTTTTGAAATGAAAAACTGAAAGAAATTGACTTGAAGTTGAAATTTTCAGTGAGTATTCTATTCAATCTATTTTTGACTGCATTTGTCATTAGTGATCATATAAACTTGGATATCTGAAAAACTTCATCCATAAATGTCTATAAGAACAATTTCCTTCGAGATGTATTTCCGTATCAGTATTCAGTTCAAGAAATCAGGTATCAATGAATATCGAGTGGAAAGGTCTCGCTAATCTCACGTTGAAAATGGAGTTAGTCTGTTAGTCCAATGCATTCATTTTTCTAATTTATATATTTTACTTTTCCTTTCGAAGGAACTCGAGAATCCAAACGTGAATAGTTTTATTGAAATTCACTGATAGTCAATATATATAAAATCTTTCAATCACACCCAACTGATTCAATCTACAAATGAGTAAAGCAAAACGCAACGTGCGTGGTCAGCTTTAAAATACAATTTTTTTACAAGTGCGTTTCACGGTAACCGCTCGCAAAGAACAGGTGTATTTAGGTCTAATTAGGCTTGTGTGAGTTATATTTGCAAACGAGAATTCAGATTGGTCGATTTGGCGTTTTCCTAATGATATAATATAGCAACCTACTGTATACTCCCAACAGCATATTAGTATAGAACTGTACAACTGCAAATTATTCCACCGAAATGACAAGCTTCGGTAAAGAGCCTTTATTACTCAACTATTTGACCGAAAAAGAGTTAATGGCAGTAACATAATGAAGTTTATTTCAAAAATGTTTTCTAGTAGATGGTCCTTTGAATCTAACATCAACAGTTCTTTCAAAGAAGCATAGGTAGGTACTTAATTGAAAACTGATTTTGAACTGGGGGATCTTTTACTGATCTAATCATCAATATTTTTTAAGCAATTGCTATTTGTAATTGGTTTCTGTTTTACCAATCAGAGAGTCGATTTTTCCAATTGAATGATGGTTATTTTTCAGTCTGGCCTTGACATCAGTTGTCAAATGATATGAAAGCTGAATGTTAAAATTTACAGTTAGAATCTTTGCATGCTAGAAAATACGAATGAGACGTACTTAAATATATTATAGTGGCAGACTCAGAATCTGACAAATTGAATCCTCCGATCTGCTACTCTTATGACCTAACCTAACACGTAACGTCATAAACTATTCTCCCAAAACTTACTTCATATATATATATATATATATATATATATATATATATATATATATATATATTCGGAAAGAAATTATTGGGTTTTCTGGTTCTCAAAAATATTTATTAAACATCTATATCACATTACGTTTCGGTCCTTTTCTTGGGCCTTTTTCAAATGAAATTTCATCAATATATTGTCATCAACAACAAACAAAAACAATACTTATTATTATACTATGAACCAATATTTAAATGAAGAAAGGTTTTCAAAAATTGTTATATTTCTAATATAGATTTCTCTCAATTACACTCGATGCGCTGTCGTTCACGTTCGGACAAAGACTTTATGAGAACCAGAAAACCCAATAATTTCTTTCCGAAAATATAAATAAAATGGTTCAAGATAGCAATGAATATGAATATATATATAAATATATATATATATATATATATATATATATATATATATATATATATATATATATATATATATATATATATACGTATAACTTTGAATAGGTCGCTTGTGTTTTCAATGTACTTATATGCAAGTGTAACATGAACATTGGAGTAAATTTTAAACTAAGATATAAAATGAAAATATAATATAATATGAATAATACGTGGTGGTTTAGGTATGTGAAAGTAATTCATAATTATACAGATGAATAAATTGAAATTCAACAACACTGGAACATAAACGCCTAAATGGTCTAGCTTCTTTGAGTGCCTATATATTCTTAAGTCGAACTAAGTGCAGACGAATTCTTGAAAAAACAGCAGAAAATCAAAACGAATGAGATTTCCTCTCGAGTTTACCCATCATTTCTAAAATTGTTTTAGTATATTTAATAAAATTATATTCTGGACGAGACAGAGTAATGGTTATTTTAAGGATTAGTGAATAAAACACACAGTGATTTTAAACTAAGATATGAAATGCTTATATGGTGAAATATGAATAATATTTATGCGTGGTGGTTTATGCAAAAGTAATTCATAATTATAAAGATGAATATATTCCAATTCAACGAACAGAAACGTCTACATAGACTAGCTTTGTTGAGTATAGATTCTTAAGTCGAACTGACTGAAGACGAAGTTCAACAATTCTTGAAGAAACAGCGGAAAATAAAAACAAATGAGATTTTCTTTCTAGTTTACCCATTAATTCTGAAATTGTTTTAGTATATTAAATAGAATTATATTCTGAATGGGACATAGTAATAATTATTTCATTTATACAAATTTTTTTCATATTTTGATTTCGAAATATTATATCAAAATTTAAAATGATAAAATTCAAAAAAACTTTATTCGAGAACTTCTGAAGGGCGATCAGATAGTGTTGCCCAAAGCAAGACTTAGGCATCTTGGTCTTGTGTGAAGCGAAACTGGTCGTGATCTTGTTTTTGCACATTGAGTATTGGTCTTGGCCTTGCTGCAAGAGAATTGCAAAGTCTTGCAAGTACCTGATAGATTGTACTTTTTCATTCAATATTTCAATTTCAGTAGAACGTAACAGGATCGAAATTTATAAGTTTATGTAGCCATTAATGATAGTAATGATATAAAAAATCGGTTAAAAATTTAAATTGATAATTGAAAAATATCCAATATAAACGCCTAAACTAAATGCACCAAATCGATATAACATGCACATTTCAATAACGTAATTATAAATTGATTATATAGTCCATAGTAAAGTAAACAAATAAAACATCAATTGTAACAATATATATTATATTTCTTACAATTTTCTTGAGATAATTTTTGGGACATTTCTTTCAAATTAGGTATAAATGCTTTCATATAGGTATTCAAACTATTTTATTTTGAAAGTGTAATTGTGGGTTCAGAGCACGAAACGGAACTATCTGCATTGAATTATGTAATAGCTGGTAATAATAAACATTATTACTATTGAAAAAAATCAAATTATACGAAAAAGCACAAATGTGAGTCTTAATAAACTGCAAGACTCCAATAGTCTTGCAGCTCAGTCTTGCAGGATGAGTCTTGGTCTTGGTCTTGTATCCACTTGCAGACCAAGATTGCAAGACTGGGAGACTTTTTGGGAAAACTATGCTCAGATCGTATTGCATGACCCCATCCCCTGCATAACATGGTTACCACTTCTAAGGACTCTCAGGTAATACACTTGTTAAGGGTTATACCCAATATTATACCTAATTCAGCATTTCTCAATTTTTAAACAAGGTGATGTGGCAGAAATTGTACTGATTGTACAATAAACGATAATTTTTCCAATTGTGAAAGTTCTATGTGAATACAATTGATATTCGCATATTAGTACAGGGAACAAGACTTTATTTTATGACTTCATAATTTATAGCCGTAAATTAGCAATACTAAGGGATACATAAGTTTGAATGAATGCAGATATTCATTTTAAGGGTGGCTATGGAAGTAATTTTAGATTGCTTCGACAGTTTTAGATAATTTTCACAATATTCAATGAACTTTATTATTTTTACTGTTATTACTTCATTAAGAGTTAACGTTGAAATGTTTGTTACGCTTTTATATTATATTTTTAAGTAAATACCTACTAATATTCTCGAAAGTTTTTATTTGGTGTATGAAGTATGTAATTGATATTTTATGGAACTCTTCGAAAATGGTTCCCTAAGTTCTAATCTAAATTGAGCAATTCAACTGACCAAACATACCAGCCTGTACCTTCTTCATTATATATATTTTCTCTTTTTATACTTTTTCAATGTTTTGGAACGTAAGCTTCTTACTTTAGGGGGGTCGCGACGAGAAATGAGTGATTGGAATGTGGTCATGTCATGTCATCGGAATGTGGGCGACGGAAGTCTGATACAGTAGGGGAGCCGAGAAGGCGCGCCTCTCTTCGCCGAGTGGCTAGCATCTTCCGCCTGCACGCTGTGTCTCTTTCTCTCTTTCACCGACCTTTCTTTCTTTGAACATAGCAGTGTCGCATGAGCCTAGAGCAAACGCACATCGAATATACAGCCCTGTTATATCAATACAATTTCAATAATTCAAATTTAAATAACTCAAAAGTGAAATAAATATATAATACATTAGTCAAATTTTATTGTGAAAATCATAGAAAGTGTTTAATAAAAAATTGTTTATACATTAGATACATTGATTTCAATTTAAAGTAAATAAAAATATTATAAATGACTATGACGACTTATTTATTGCATAGATAATATTTACTTCTTTTATAATTATCAACTGAATAGTAATTCTTGAAGGAATTAAGGTTCCTACCTTGTGTCCCCCGACACGGTCTCATTTTTTTATATTGAAGGAGGTTGTTACTTAGTGTAACATTTCGCACTAAGTGCAGAATTTCATAAATAGAATGAAGAATTATCCGAAGTTTTATCATTCAGAGACTTTTATGTGTATATTTGGCTATGACTGGTTTTTTTTAACAAATCTATTCTATATTTGTTATACGTACTTCCGATTTTCTGATACTTTTTGAATGAAATAAGAATGATGTATAAATGAAAAATTGTTTCAATATTTTTTCAGGAAGAAAGAATTTAGCAATACATTTATTCATTTTGGGAAGCAATTAACAAATTCTACTAGTGACGTCTATCATCTGGATTAACAATCACATTAATATAATTTCTACTTGTTTTATTCAGTTATTCATTCATTAAAAAACTTGTAGGAATAAAACCGAATGTAATTAGTATGTACCTACGATGCATTTTTTGTAGCAACACAACTTGCGAGTGAATATAAACGTTTCTGTTTGTCGATTATCATATCTGCTATAATTTTTAACCAACGAATTCATGCCTTTAAGTCGTTCATATAATTATTACTACAATGTTGCGCGATAATTATTTCGTCAGCTCAAAACTTACCTGTTATTTTATGATATCATGAAATGCTTGCATGTTGAAAACTAATTGAATTTCTTTTCGTGAAGTTATATCAATTCCATTTGTCTACAAATTCACCTTTTTCATAATGGCTAACAGTGGAAACAAAGCGTGAGAAGCTCATACACTTATCAGAATAATCACCATAATTTTTTAGTTTTTCCAGGTACCTATAATAATTATGCAGGCTCATATAGACATATCATAATAATTCATATGTTAATATAAATTGATTATTCAAAATTCAAATATATATATATATATATATATATAACGGGTTATTTTTTAAGAGTTAAGTTTTACAGGTTGGCGGCACTGGTTGGTAATGGTATCCAAACTTCATCTGTCTAAGGTCTAAGTGAAAAGTTTTCAGTATACTCCGCCATTCCATCATGGAAAGACTTACAAACGAGCAACGATTGCAAATTGTTGAAATTTACTATCAAAATTCGTGCTCTGTGAAAAATGTGTATCGTTTGTTACAACCATATTATGGTCTTCATAATCGACATGGTAAATCAACAATTCGTGCTGTTATCACCAAATTTCGCACCAAGTTTACTTTGTTGGACATTAAACCATTGTCTCGCAACGCGTACAGTGCGTACTGAAGAGAATATTGCAGCCGTAGCGTACAGTGTTAATGAGGATCGCGAAATGTCAATTCGTCGCCGTTTTCAGCAATTGGGCATGTGTTACTCAATCACATGGAAAATTTTACGTGTTGATTTTGGTTTGAAAGCCTATAAAATTCAACTTCTGCAAGAATTCAAGCCAAATAACCTACCACAACGTCTAATTTTTGGTGAATGGGCCTGAGAACAGCTTAATGAAATTCCGCTGTTTTATCGAAAAATTGTGTTCAGCGATGAGGCTCATTTCTGGCTTGACGGATATGTAAATAAACAAAACTGTCGCATCTGGAGTGATGAACAGCCACATGCCATACAAGAATCACGATGCATCCCGAAAAAACGACAGTTTGGTGTGGTTTATAGGCTGATTTAGGAAGATTTTTTAAATATTTATGGTTTTGCTCTGACGGTGTTTAACACGAACGAGCTATAGCTCATAAGTTAGGTACTACTAGATTTAATCTTCAATAACTTGAAACACGTAGGAAATATTTGGAATAAAGTTCCTGTACAATTTATTACATGTTGCTTAGGTTTTTTGTTGATTGTTTTCTTCTTTCCCTTATAAATTTTCGTGTTCCGAGATTATCTCTGTCGAAAGAGGAATATTTTTCATCCACCTTTGGCTTGTAGGTACTGATGTTAGGACCTTTTCACCACTTCATAAAATTCGTGAGTAAGCTCCAATATGAATTTGCTGACAGAGCTATATCGTTCATACCTATGTATTGTCTGTAAGTTTTTGGATCTGTTTCTAATTTTATTCCACATAAGTTGTTAATTGTATTTTATTTTGCACACTCAGTAATTGGCTTAAGCTGTTGAGCTGTTTATTTCTAAATGACTAAATAAATGAATAATGCCTGATCATCATAAAATTCAAAGTGTTCATTCGAAATAGTACAGACTCTAGTCGAATAAACATAATAAATGAAAATCATAGGTTTACAACAAATGCAAAAATTCAAAAACACAACACGACTACGAGGCAACTTAACAGTCCTCTTCAGCGAGGAACCTAAGTACGAGATCCGACTGCAGAATCAGTGCATTCATCGAGTGTTTGCTAAAAACCAAATTTTTACGCATATTTATGATTAGGAGAATATATATCTACCAAGTTGCCTATCAAAATGTAGCCGTTAATATTTTCAATTAAATTATTGCTAATACTTTAATCTTCGTTATAATCAAATATACCACGTGCTATGTTAGTAAAGTCTATTCTAGTATTAGTCTATTCAAACTCACCAAAATTTTATATTGCATTGAAGTTTTAATATCAGTAGTGATAGCTCTGAACTAACCGAGATGTGTGATAAGATATTCAGCTTTTTTACATCCTCTTTGAGAGAATTAATAATTCCTTTTTACTTGTATTATTAATGAAGTATTCGTTTTTACACGCAATTTTTCAAAATTTTTCCCTGACAATAACAAATACAACAAAAAAAAATAGTGAACAGAGTTAACGGTTGAGTTTCAGTTAAAAAATGCTTGTATGATGTGAAGAAATGAGCTGTTTTTAGGTTTTCCGGCAATTATTCGAATTTTTCTTGACGTAAAAACCATCCTTAGACTTCAACGAACATAATAAAAAGGAATTGGCATAAGTAGTCCATGCGTTGTTGTGTTATGCGCCTATCAACACATTTTGCGATTCATTTTTATATTATAGATATGTAATAACGCAAAAAAATATGATTGAGAAAAACAACTTGTGATTTTATCAGTTGAGTGTAATGTTTCCCCGTCCAGGCAAGATTAGACGGGGAGCTTACCACACAGATACCAGTGAGAAGTGGTATTCGTCAAGGAGATTCGTTAAGCCCCCTTCTGTTCAACATCATCATGGATGAGATAATCAAAAAAGTAAGAGGAATGAGGGGTTACAAAATGGGGGACAAAGAGATATCCACTCTGTGTTACTGTGTTACGCCGATGACGCTGTGCTGATTGCAGAAAATGAAGACGATTTACAGCGCCTCCTACACCAGTTCAACCGTACAGCCAAATCGTTTAATATGATAATCTCTGCTTCTAAAACAAAGTGCATGACTACATCAAAAACACCATTGAGATGCAAGCTTGAGGTTGATGGTAAATCTATACAGCAGGAAATGAAATTTAAATACCTCGGGATAGAGATTTCGAGTTATGGTGATGTCGAAGCAGAGGTAAGGGAGCAGGCAACAAAAGCAACAAGGATAGCAGGATGTCTGAATGACACAATATGGCGCAATAAGCATATCGGAATTGAAGCCAAGGCACGAATCTATAAAGCAACCGTAAGTCCCATTATGACATATACCGCAGAAACTAGACCAGAAACAACGAAAACCAGGCGACTACTGGAGACAACCGAAATGAAGGTACTTCGCAGGATAACCGGAAAAACACTTCTCAACGGAGAAAGGAGTGAAAATGTTAGAAACATGTGCAAGGTGGACAGCATTAATGACTGAGTATTGAACAGAAAACAGGAGTGGAATGATCATATAAACAGAATGGACGACAGAAGAATAGTAAGAATCGCCCGTGATAAATATCCACTGGGGCGCAGAAGCGTGGGACGACCACGGAAAAGATGGAATGACAACTTGAACGTTCCGTAACAGACAAGCGACCGAAGAATAAACAGGCGGCTTTCGCCTAAAATAAAGAAGAAGAAGAAGAAGAGTGTAATGTTAGGTATATTGCACTTAACGTGCAAACAATTCGCTGAGTTTGGAGGGTAAACAGGAAGGTGTTCAAGTGAAAATTCACATAAAAATCTAATGCTAAGGAGCTGAGGTAACAACCAAAATTTCATTATATTGAAAAGAATTAATGTTTAACAATAATTCAGCAAAATAATATTTATTTTACATCTCTAACTTTGAATAGTGAAACAATAGCATACAATAAATAATTCAGTGGCAGAAAAACGCTATACAAACTAGCAAAAGAAGGATGTTGCATGTCACACCTAATAGACCGCTATTTGTAGCGTTAATTTCTCCGCTCAAATTTTTTTTCACGCTCGGAAATACGGACTCGTTACCACTTTTTTCTGTTTCAATATTTGTCATCGACATTAATCTAACTGCGTACACGCCCGCTTGATTTTCCGATCGGAGAAAGGCGAAATTGGGAAATGTATAATACAAAATAATAACAACGTTAGCCGGTAATTTGTGAGGTGGACGCCGGCGGCGTTGTCGGTCGCGGCGAATCAAAAAAACGTCCGTCATTATCCGCACGAACGTTTGGAATGTTGACATGTTGACAGATTATTTGAAAATTAACGTGGAAGTCAAGAAACTTGAATAATTACCGGCAGTAGTTGTATGCTAGAACATAAATAATATTCTTTCGTTGTAATAATAAAGCATCGAGACGCGGGATTTTCATTTATACCTATGAGGGACAGGTAATAAATACACTTATTTCAACCTGACATTCTATTCTAGCATTATTTATCGTGTCGTAGGCATGATAGTTTCGTGTTAATTCAATTCGTATCATTGCTATTCGACGTCATTCAGAGCATATAATTCATGGTTCTACATTTCACTCAATGAATTAGATCTACCATCCTACACAGAGGAATGAAAGTCATGCATAACAGTGTATTGAGAATACATTTATGTGATATGGTACTGAATTCCAACATTATGCATCTTCCAGATCTCGATAGATCAACAGTTTCAATCTAAACGGTGGAATATTTTACATTATCGAGTCTTTTTACTTTATATTATGAGTAACACCTTTCTATAGCGTTGATGAGGAAGGTAATCGAATGAGGAAGAGGTCAGTCTGAATTTAAAAATACGTCACCGCTGCTGCTTTTGATGCTAACGAGAGTATTTGAACGATAGGTCAATGATGATTAGGTTATTTGACTGTTTCCCCAAAATATCTCAAATTATTCGTTAAAGCTGATGCAAACTTTCTCATTTGATTAATTCTCTTTGAATTTTTCTAATTTTTATGAAAATGACAGAGAACGTTTGAATGAATAAGAAACCCGCCAAACCACTGCTGGACAGGTTACTCAATGTGGTGACGTCACGTTGCAATAAACACAGTTACCGTCACATTGTAATACGACTATCGACTATTAAATTTAGTGATTGTTGACGATTTCATAACTTTACTGCGATAAAATGTCTCATTAATGGTGCGTAGTGCCACAATGTACTAACACATCTATTAAATTCCCGGAGAAAATGTTTGTGAACCTTCCGACAAACACTAAATTTCGGAAAAAGTGGTTAATTCTCTCTCGTAGAAACCCGAAAGATAAAGCTGTAAAATCTCACGCTTTCATGTGTGAAGATCACTTTAACGTAAGTAAATAATTCCTACCCTATATTTCATACATAAATAACGGGTTGGTTTTATTTCATATTCGTTTTACTCTTCTCTATACATTCTACTATATTTTGAGGTTATTAATTACGTACGTATTTTATTGTTGATCTTGAACGGAATAAACTGTTAAACTTATACCTATCTTTGTATTTTTATACTTTTGTACTTATAATAAAAGATTTAAAATAATAAAACTTCAATACTTTATTTTATGTGAGTTATATTTTTTGTTTTTAAAAAATTGTACAACCATAATAGCGTCTATTCTTGAGAGATTTCTGCTATCAGCTTTAACAAAATTGCTCTCCATCATACCTTATATAATATATACTTATAATTATCCAAAATAATTTCTCTATTTTGTTTCTAACAAATAAAATAGCTGATAAAACGAGAAAATAAACACTCAAACACACACGTAAAAGACATCAGAGACATAAACGTTAGCCTTTGTTGGCTGTTGGCTTTGTTTCCTGCACGGTGACGTCACTCGCGATTTAGCCAATCCAGTGCGTTTTCAGTCACGTGATCAAATATAAAATTTTAATTTTTTCATTATTGATTTCTTACGAAAATCATATGTATTTCAAAAGGATGTAATGGCTATATTGGTTTAAAATAATATTTACTATCAACCTAACAACATTTTGATCTATATTTTTATTGCAGTCAAATACCCTATTGACTGAGGTAAAGCTGCAAGTACATAGTTACTTTTATCAAAGTCTCAAAATATCGTGATGTAGTGATTTTTAGTAGTCATGTTGGAAGTATTCTGTTACCTAGTTAATGTTATAATATGTATAATAAGACTATTTAGAAAGAGAATTAAGTTCATGTTTATGATATAGAGGTTTTACTGGATATAGATTATCAAGGGCATATTCTTGTTGCTGGTAAATACTTGTATTTCTAAGTGTTGCAATTGTTGAAAGTATATTTGATGGTTGATTTCGACAAAAACAAGTTCAAGTTAAATATTTCTTTGAAAAGGAAGGGTTGTCATGAGACAAACCTGAAAAATTTCATGTTAAAACGAAAAGAAAGACAATCTAATATAAAACAAAGAAAAAAAAAGGAAATAGAGCACAAAACTATATTGCAAATAGTGTGAGTAATAGGTACACAATTAGAATTTTTTTCTAGAAATTTAATTAAGAAATTAAAATTCTTCTAGAAATTTCTAGAATAGAAATAGATAAAATGTTTTTTATCACTACAGATTTTATTTGTAAAATGAACAACTATACGCCCTGAAAGTTACGTTTTCCTCATTCAGAATACAACTTAAACAATCGACTAAGCTCAATGATATATTGGCAGTAAAATTTTGAGTTCTCCGTGACGTTCTCAGATCTCTGTCCATGTAAAATTGTCTGCCACATTTTCAAATCGGTCACTGATGAAACTAGTTTTAACATATATCTACTATAAATATAAGAAGAATTATCCCAGATGTTCATTATCTGGTGAATCCAGATATTTCTGTTATCATGAATTTTGCGGAATTTATCAGTGTTTTTGAGTATACCGACCTATAATAGGTAAATCACCAAATGTTCCACAAATTGTTCATTGTAGTTAACGGTCACAAATATTTTTGCAGTCAATGAAAATTTTCTCACTTCAACATCAACGAATTGCTAAAAGATTGAATAGCAATAAAACTGAATAGTTTTTTTAATTTCCGCTATAATTCAGTCAAACATTGCACATATTCAAAAACGTTGCAGCGCCGCGCCGCGCCTCTCTGCCGACATAATGGACGAGGCCTTTCGTTCATCATTTCAACAAATTTTCTTTTTTCTTATAACACTAATACCCTTGGAAATTTTAAATTTAAAAATTAAATGAAACGTTTATTCACAAATGAACGCCCCAAATAATAAATCAAAGTAGATTGTTCTAGCTCGTATCGTTTTCGAGGAATTTGATTCTAAAAGAAAATTATTATTCCGTTTTGAATTAAATTTGTTCGAGTGCCGTTGTTTGCCGCGCCGTGCCGCGCCAAGTTGCCGACCTAGTGGACGACCAACTTAACAGATCATTTGTGATAAGTATTTGGATTCCTAAGTAGGTATAGCTACTTATTTTTGGAGTGATATGAAAATAATACAATCTAACTGACGTATAAAATTCAAACATTCAAAAATATTGCAATACAATAGAAAATTTTATATCAGGATTTCGGAGGAAGTAAGAAAACATTGCTTGTCACAATTATTGTCTCAACAATGTTGCCTCAAAAATTAGAATAGCATTTATGTTTCCAAATAACAATTGTTCACTGAGTATAAAAATCCAAATTCTTCTTCAAATAAGAAAAACGATTAAGAAACACATGCTTTTGCGTCAATTAATTCAAGTCACCAATCGATACTTTTATTACGAAGTCAATTAAAACGATAGATCGATATAATATCCATTTATCGGTTAATCTCTTACGTACCCTCGCCCAATACCTCATAATTTCCAGGATTTCCAACGAGCCGGCAATTAAGACGCATTTCTTCTTTTTCTTCCCTAATGAACGTTCGCGTATACCGATCGACTTTTAATAATAATACAATTTATATCGTAGGAAATTAAGGTGGTTTCCCTTCGAACAGGTTCCGGACAGATGTTTGCGACCGCCGAGTCATATGCTGGAGTCGCATTCGCGAAAAAGGATCCCTTGCACGAATATGTCATTAGAATTGATATGTAAATCGATGAAATTTAAATGAATCGCTTATGATCTTGGATGGAAGTTTAGATGACACTTGCAGAGAATCACCAACAAAACTTTATGAAGGACGACTGTTTACTATAAACGAAGTTGATAGTTTATGCTGATAATGAGGTTATATAAAATTGACGGTAAATGATATTCACGAGTTTGTGAGTAATTAAGATAATTAGAAAAAAAGTGCTAATGAACATTATAACTTATTCAAGTTACTTTTTAATAACACAACAGCTGAACTGAAAAAATGTTTGTAAAAATTATATTCAAATTTCAATCAAAATAAAGTTTCCGTTTTAGAGTTATAATGGGTGATTTTTTGGGTGTAGTTCTTTTAAATCGAATAAAAAACTCAATTTGCATCATATATTCAAAATTTTTATTGAAATTGATAACTTGGCCTTTGCCATTTACATTTTAAAGATAACTTTATGTAAATGTTGTCCGCGGCTCCATATCAAATGGTCCATTCGGAAGGTGCAATTTTGCGTCTCTTTTTCGAGCATTTCGACCTGTATCCCACGAATTACGCGTGTTATGTTATCCTGTAAGGCTTCAATCGTGTTCGGCTTGTCCACATACACTAACGACTTTACATAACCCCACAAGAAATAATCCAGAGGCGTCAAATCGCATGATCTTGGCGGCCAATTCACAGGGCCATTTCGAGAGATAAGCTGCTCACAAAATTCATCCTTCAACATGTCATTGTTTCACGAGCTTTGTGGCATGTGGCACCGTCTTGATGAAACCACATGTCAACAAAGTTCAACTCGGCCAACTGGGAAAAAAAAGTTGCGTTTCATTTCTCGATATCGTTCGTCGTTGACGGTAACGTTTCTTCCACGGTCGTCTTTGAAGAAAAATGGACCGATGAAGCCACCAGTCCATAAACCACACCAAACTGTCGTTTTTTCGGGATGCATCGGTATTTTTCTATGGCATGTGGCTGTTCATCACTCCAGATGCGACAGTTTTGTTTATTTACATAACCGTTAAGCCAGAAATGAGCCTCATCGCTGAACACAATTTTTCGATAAAACAGCGGATTTTCTTTAAGCTGTTAAGGCCCTTTCACAAAAAATTAGACGTTGTGGTAGGTCATTCGGTTTCAATTATTGCAGAAGTTGAATTTTATAGGGTTTCAAACCCAAATCAACACGTGAAATTTTCCATGTGACTGAGTAACACATGTCCAATTGCTGAGAACGGCGACACAGATTGTCATTTCACGATCCTCATCAACACTGTACGCTACGGCTGCAATATTCTCTTCAGTACGCACTGTACGCATGCGAGACAATGATTCAATGTCCAAAAAAGTAAACTTAGTACGAAATTTTGTGATAACAGCACGAATTGTTGATTCACCAGGTCGATTATGACGACCTTAATATGGCCGTTAACAAACGATACACATTTTTCACAGAGCACAAATTTTGATAGTAAATTTCAACAATTTCCAATCGTTGCTCGTTTGTAAGTTTTTCCATGATGAAACGGCAAAGTATACTGAAAACTTTTCACTTTGACAGATGACGTTTGGATGCCATTACCAACCAGTGCCGCCAATCTGAAAAACTTAACTCTCAAAAAATCACCCTTTCCTATGAATTTATCGATATTTGAAGCAAGGGTATAATTTATGTCATGTCTGCTATTGGATGCTCCAAACTCGATTATGTGACATCATATTTGTATATGTGGTGTCTCTGAGGTGAAAATCAGCTTCAGACTTAGTTACATGTTTCTAATGCAGGGGTTGGCGCCCTTTTGGTTCCTAAGGGCACAATACTAAATCTGAAAATCAACGAGGGCGCATATTTTTCAGGAAACCAACGAGCATAAATAGGCATTGAAAAAAGAACAGATTGAAATTTGCAACTTTATTTTTTTATTGTTTTTGTGTAAATGATAATGATAAATATAATTCATATTTTTCGAGGTTTATGTCGCGATGTGACACAGAATGAGTAAATTGCTAATTATCTTCACTTCTATGATCTCGTATACATCAGCCAACGAGAGGGCATTGAAAATCAACCAAATATCTTTTAATGAAATTTTTAAATGTAGGAGTTCTGAATATTTGTGTTGTAAGATGGTCATGCTGTCGCGAATCCATAACGGTCGTTATAATAACAAAGTTATTATAACGCATTGTACGTATAAATAATAAATAAAAGTAAATACAAGGGTATTTATTTTTATCGTGTGGTACCCTGGTGAATGTTCACCCATTTCCTACTAGAATTCAACTACTTCTCTTCAACAAGAATATTGAGTGGGAGTTATTACCTTTTTTTCACTTGAATTTTTTTCTGTTTTCTGTAGCTATATCTATTGCAATTGATTTTGAAGGGATATCATGTATACAATTCGTAACAGGATGGAAGATGTGTTATTACTTTCTGCATTTGATTGTTGGGATTTACAGAAAGAATTCATTTAATATTATTATTATCACAATAATATAGGTTACTATTTGATTTTATGAATTTTTGGTAATCTCGTCATTGCATAACTGTTCTCCTTCAGTGAAAAAATTCTATCTGTTATAAAATTTAGATATGAAGATATTAATTTTTCAATCGAGTACTGATCACTACAACATTAATCAAAATTCAGCTCAAACTAACTTGAAATTGACATTTAAATACATTGCTACGATAACATTTCAGTCAGGAATGCTTATAGGTAATTTTATTAACTGAAGGTTAACTACAGAAAACTTTCTTATACTTGCATTAGACAAACGGAATCATAAAAACATTTTGTAGAAATAATTAGGTGTTTTAGTTCACTGCCTCCAAGCAACGAATCTAAGAGTTGCGAAGGATATTGAATGAGTAGGTGCCTAGGCACTTCAAGGGAAATTGAATCGCTATGGAGGGTTACTCGATAGCAGAACAAAAACGCTCATTCGATAGGTAGGTAACCTAAGCTACTAAATTTTGAAGATTGAAACTGTTTGTCACTTTAATAATTCCTTTCGAAATTAAATTGAAACATTTGAAGAGTATTATTAGAGCCAGACCAACGTTGTGAATAGATGAACTAGAATAGATGCGAAAAAAGTCATCAGAAATTACAGAAAATGTTGATGTCAGCCATGCTGTTTGCAAGAATCCGAACGTATCAAGTCAAAAAATCGAGTTCAAATATCAAAAAATCTCGCAAGTGATTAGATACGAGTATATTCATTGAATAGAAATAGGCCCACAGATGTAAAGCCGCACATTGAAAGGGGTTGGATTTTCTACACAAGGCAATTACACCATTTGGACGTATTACAATTTCTTGTTTTAGGATAAAGAGCAACTTCATCTTGATGGGCACATAAATAAGCAGATCATTTCTCTTATCAACCTCTAATGGGGTTGAAACGAATCCGTAATAAGTATGAACGATCACTTCATTCATCAAAAGTGATATACATTGGAGCACAATAATATAGATCCTTAGTTGTTTGATTGTGCAAAGACATGCACTGTTACAGAGAATTCATAGCATGTGGAAATCTTAAAAAATTTCTTCGTTTCCGAAATACAGAACTTTCCTGGCAATAAAAAGGAATCTATTTTCATCAGGACGAAGTAACCTAATACGTCCGAAAGGTGTGTTTTTTGGCGCATTGATCTCCAGGGAAGGCTTCAATTGGCTTTCACACAGTCTTGATTTAACTCCTATGTACATTTCCTTTTGTAAGTATTTCAAAGTTTGGAATACTTACTTTTTATTTTGTTTGAAATTATCACTTAAGCTATACTTTCTTTTGAAGATTCAAAGGGCCACCCACCTTCTTCGAGAATTCAAACTTTTCCTTCCTAATTTTGTGTCTTATATGAAAAGATTCGTCAAATCGTTCACAACTATTTCCGGCTTATCCTCTCATTACTGTCCGATCTCACGGTACAAAAGTTGCACATATTAAACGATTATCTTAGAAATTTAATAACATTGTTCAGCCTTGGCCATCACTACGTCGGCTACCGGTGCTACCGGTTCCAGCTGTATAATCAATATCAATAAAATATGCTATTAATGGACCAGAACACTACAACAACAGTTAATCGATCGGCGAAACCCATACGGGTGTAATTTCAAAGTGAGATTATAATTTCCAAGATGATCATCTAACAGATTGAATTCAGTGACTCGTCAAGATACGAGTTTCGATTCCAAAGGTTAGAGTGCTGAAATTAGTAACAAACGTCGACAAAATGAAAAGATTCTTGAATACGTAAGAAAGAAGCGGTCTTAGTAGGTATGAAATATGCATGGACAGACGGAAGAAGCAAATTGAGTGAGAAATTTTCGCTACTGTAACGTGCAAATAACTGATCATGAAATTAGAGATGATAATTAATCGGTAAACAAAATTCGGGAAGAAATAGTCATTTTATTTGAGAACTGAAGAAAAGTTTTCATTTTCAATAACTGGAAAGCAAATTCACTTTTTATGGGTTCGTTCACATCAATATATTCCTGAAATACCGTGATAGAAAGGTGTTCCAGTCAGAAAAGCAACACAGGGGCTTGTATAATAAACAACTGAACAAACCATGATTTCATGAAATTGATAAACAACGTCATTTATTTTATTGTGTTGATAGGAGGAATGAGGTCTTCATTTATATGTATGTATATGTACATAAGAGTATATATAATAATATTTTGAATGATATTAATTACCAACTTTATTGTTATTGAACCACTGTTAAAAAGTTGAAAGAATGATATTAATGATATTCAATTATATTGAATAGGGCTCTGAAAGCTACCTGTGTTTGTTGAGGAATTTTGTAATTTTAATTAATTTACGTATCTAGAAGTTGAACAATAAGTATATTCTGGGAAAATCGGGTGAAGAAGGTAGCTACATATTCGTTTTAGTCAATGGCCCTAAGAATTGGAGGATGGGAATAAGGTTAGCTTAAGCGTTCAGATCAAAAGAATTGTATTCTTAAAGCACATTAAAAAATCCAAATTTTCAAAGAGGAGGTACAAGCTAACCTAATCGAATGTTTAAGTATATTGAAAACATGTCCTCTAAAACCATAACCTCTGGTCATTCACCAATTTATGTACCTATTTATATACCCCTTTTTCTCATCGCAGGACTCGGAAATAGTGGACGTTGAAAACATTCAGGAAGAGTTCCTTTATATGGGGATGAAAAATGTTATAACGGCGCTGTTTCAATCATATGAAAATCATTTCCTATATTATACATATTTACCGTATAATTTCAAAACATATTCTGTATCTTTTGGCTCTAATCAGAACATTTGATAGTGTTGGTGTTTACTTGATGTAAATCCATTATAATTGAATATAAACTTAAATTCAAACACTTGAACTTATGATTTACACTTTATTGACTCTTTTCGTCGTTACAAACGATTCTTCAGATGCTTACTGATTATTCTGTAAGCATCTGAAAAAGTCGTTTGTAACGACGAAACTCTTCTATGTAGTCAATAAGGTGTAAATCATAAGTTCAAGTGTTTGAATTTAATATTGAGTTGTAGGCAAAAGGCAAAGTAGTCAAATTTTATCGTTTACTGAATCTCGTTTTTTTATTTAAATACTTGATTCTACTTCAGCTTAACTCTAAATGTTGGCTCAAATTCTAAGATTATTAAAAATAATCGTCCTCTCAAGGTGAATCCAAGAATGAAATCTACCAATATGAAGAGTTCATACGGAAAAGGCCAAGTTTTTTCTTCTTTTGGGTTGTACATTGAGAAATTGGGAATGTCATTCTGATGTGTAATAAAAAGTGAGAAACACGTGTCAGCGTCTGTTTTTCTTTTCGGAATCCTAATACCAATAACTATTCGACAGATTCTAAAATTTCACCCTCACTTGCAGAAATCCAGTAAATACCTACATTGAAAAATATTTTTGAAAGAAATTTATCTCGTTCCTTTTCAACAAAATCCACTAATATCCCAATATCCAAACATGTTCTTGACTAAACATTTCAAATTAATATATTATTCGATTGATAAGTTTTGAAATAATAATAATATTCAATGAGATTGAATTCTCGCTTAACTCTTGGTGAGACATAATTGAATATTAAAATAAATTAAACATGTTTCACGATTTAAATCGTGAAACATTAAGCCAAGAGTTTAATTTATTTTAATATAATAATATTCATTTATTTTAGCATTAGCTATTAAAAAATCATATATACATTTAGGTTCAAAATATATTATTTACAATTATATGTTTAAAACGAACTTAGCTAATTTACGCTTGAATACCTTAAGGTCACTAATTGTTTTTAAGGAGCTAGGCAATTTATTGAATGCGTTGTATCCTTCATAAAATATACTATTCCTATGTTTGGAAAGTGTACAAACTTGCATGTAACAATTGTCAGCATTTCTTGTATTATAACTGTTCACATCACTGACACATGTTACATTTTTTATTATTCTATATGGGAACAATTTGTGTTTAACTTTATATATAAATATATATGTAGCAAAAAGTATTCTCTGTTTGACTGACATTAGTTCTAAACAGTTAAGCATGCTTTGGATTGGAGTATATCTATTACATTTCAAAATTGTTCGCATAGCTCTATGTCTGTAACTTTTGTAACTGTTGAGTTTTTTCTTTACTCAATCCTAATAACATAGTGGAACAATATTCGAAGTGTGGCATTATTATTGACTTAAAGAGCAATAATTTCATATATGTCGTTAGATTTTTCCAATTCTTTTGAGAAAGTTGATTTTCTTTGAGATATTAGACGATATGAAGTCAACATGATCATTGAAACTCAATTTCTCATCTAACATAACGCCTATAAGTATTTAACAAGTGTTACCTTTCAATGTTCTGGTTTTCAATCGTAATACTTATATTTTCGTTACTAATTACCTTTAGAATTTTACTTGTACCAAAAACTATAGATAGATGAAAAATAATATTCTGCTGAGAGTACCAAACAACTGTGCAATTCGCCAATAAAGTGATACCTGTTATGAATTTACTAAGTTGAAGGCGTAGGAAATTTTTGAATTAATGTTAGGCCTCATTACTTTCAATCTATGCAGTTCCCACTAATGAACACCAGAGAAAAAACTAATATTGACAATCACAGAAGTTCATCATATGGCAACACAATGAACTCTTTGTGCAGTCGACTAACCTACGAAGACTAATACAAGCGGATTGTAAAACTGCATGTCAGTTGAAGGCTTCATCAGGTAGCCGCATATGAGCCCAATTTAGTCTAATGGGTTTTTAATCGCGATCAGTAGTTAGCTCTGGAATCCACATAAAGTATAACAATAATCACTCGGAATTATACTTTTTCTAGGTTATTATTGGTGCATTCATTGATAATTATGTTGATGCGAGTCTAAATTGAGTTATTTTCTATAGCCGGTAATCAGGAATGTAGTACGGATTCATTTTACGCTGCTCTGTGGTTGTTTTAGTGGTTCCTTTATTTTTAGTTGCTAGGAGGAATAAAACCACAAAACTAAAAGAAGTTTCATATGTCTCGTAAATCTTACATAGAATAAACAATTGATACTGAGTAATTATATGTTTTAAGTGAAAACTTCTTGAGCTTTGTTGGGCACTTTTGGTAAGAGATAATCTCGTGCGTTCGCATCACCGACATGCTTGAAACAATCGGTGACGTATACAGCTGGCGTATTGTAGCTACTTAAATATATTTCAATCAAACATTTTCATGCTTTTCTTTAGTTACCATAAGCCTAATTATTTTATCTTTTTCAGAACACAAAGAAATAATTAAAAGTAGAAAAAGTATGAGTATTATTGGAATTAATGATGAAAATGATGCAGACAATGAGAATAATGTTGAAAATGAGAACCTTCATAAATTGAAATTCAAACACTATCAATAAATAATTTGATTGCATATTAATTGTTATCTCAATTAAATTGTATTCAGATTCTGTCATCAGCATCACATAGGCCGTAATATATTTCATCTACATAAAAAACCATATAAACATGATTTATAGAACTTATTCAAACATTACGAAATTTTAAATTTCAATATTTAAACGTTTTAGTCCTGACTTCTAATTCCTGTTCTATTTCTTCTATTACTCTGATAGTAGTTCTATTCGCAGTTCCTATATTTGCCCATTTTTGGCACCATGCTTAAAGCATACCCACCATTAAAGTATGCATCTGATATTTCTACTATATCTATATACCTACTAATGTTGATTATAAATTGTATCTAATGACCACTTCTAGGATTTCGTATTTTTTTCGGTTTATAAACTGAAAAAAATTGAATATTTCTGGATTATTATCATTGTTTTAAGAGCGTAGATGAGAGACCTATATCTCCGTTAGACCTACTGTTAAACGCTAATTCCGAAAACTGAAGATTACGGTGGGAATCGAACCGACCAGTACCAGTAAGCCGAAAGTGTATAGGGACGCTTTTCAAGACCAATTTCCCTAAATTTTATGTTTTTTGGAGTGCTGAAACCATATTTGGTTGTAGTTTTTTTATCACACACAATTTTCTCACAATATGACATCCATTATAAATTTTAAAAAATAGGTAAATTTGATATATAATAATTAAAAATTGAGCTTTTTTTCATCAAATTGCAATTTTTACTTAGAATAATATTGAATTATTGAAATGCGAATATTATGTGTTTATTTTTTCGCATTTTCTGTCCGTTTTCTCTGTGAAATTTTTTGCATAGCTTGCCATAATCTGTCAATATCATAACAATAAACCAAATCATCTTCCTGCTTAAAAAATGAGTAAACTGTGCATCTCTCGTCCTAAAGTGGTAAATGGATGTTTCAGATTTCAATAAATGTTTTTCTTGGAGTCTAGAACCAAGCAGTTCTGCTTTTTTCTCAGTCAAATCCAAATCCCTCACTAAATCATTTAACTCGGCATTTCTAAACAATTCTGGTTTTAAATTTTCTGGAGAACATTGAAACTGATCATCACACACATGCTTCACTTTCATTCGGGAGTGGACCATAAAACGTCATCAATACACTCAGGTGGCATAGGAACAGGCAGTCCCGGTCTGTGGCCTACCGACCGATCAACTGAATTAGGGTTAGGATAGAAAATTACTTTTCTATTTTTAGAATTATATCCAGAAATATCTATGCTGCAAAAATGACAATGGTTTAAATGGTTTTTCTGCTCTTTTCATGCCATAGGTACTGCAAATTTAAATGCTTTACTCTTCTTCTTAAACGACTTCCGAAGATCCGCGACACAAACATAACAAACTTTGTGAGAAACCCAACATTTGTCTTGATAACCGATTTCTACATCAAAAGATTGCGAAATATACTTTTTTTACAAAACCAGTAATGGTTATTTGATGTTTTTTAAGTACAAAGTGACCACATATGTAACAAAAACCATTGGAAGAATTTTTACACCCACGATTAGCCATATTAGAGTATGAACAAAAATCACTTAGTTTAAACACTGCAATGAGAGGTTATGTCAATTGAAAAAACATAAACAGCTGTGCAGTTCATTACAACTACCCACCAAATATCATTTAATTTTATTGCCAACCTTATAAAACTAGAATATGTTGTCCACTTAATGTATTTAAATGATTGAAGGTTGTTTGCCTACATTTTGAATATTTTTTTATTTTATTCAATATGGAAAAATTGGGAAATCACTAGGTGATACAGTTTTCATTATTATTTTCGGAATCAGCACATCCAATAACATAAGGATTAAATAAAATATACTGACTCTGCTTGAGTACAGGTTTGAGAGTAAAATGATTTACCAACTATCATTATTTTTGTTCAAACATTTTATGATGGAAACAATGTTTACCGTATGATTTTCGAAATTTAGATAAATCAAAGTCTAACATATTTCGAAGATGAAATTAATTCTTTCCGCCCTCGATTAGAAACGTCACTGTGCGAACATCCCCAATCGGATCAATTCGAGAAAAGATCATCTAGCATTCCTTCGAGGGCGGCTACAGGCCGATCCGCGGACTTAGACAAATGACGGCGGGGGAGCCCTTCTCCATTATCGTTAGCTTCCCCCCACTGTCCCGCCCGACTATCATCAGTATCAGTCATTATGACGACGACACAACCCGGACGTCGTCCGCGTCATTTAAAAGAGATGTGCAAGTATACCGCCACAGCAGCCTTGGGGACGGCGAGAGGCTATCTCGGGGTTCCGGAAAGATATCGGAGACTTCCTGTTCGTTTCCTACGTGGGAGGGTGTCCTGTATTGATGATCGTCACATCGATTTCAGATTAACGCCGTTATAATGCCCAGTTTGACAAACGATATGTGGGCGAATAGCTCATTGATGTTATGTAAGGTTTCAAATCGCAATATTTCAGAAAATCATTGCATAAAATACAACTAGATCTTATTCTCTGAAACAATGACCTAGAGTGCGATTCTTATTCGACTACGATCTGGACAAGACATATTAAATATCTTTTTGAAACGATTGAAATATGTACATAAATCAGAGTAGAAATGCAATAAAGGACCTAATTTTTCGATTTATAGATTCAGATACCCAGTAGAGGAACGGTCTAGTGATCCGGTTGTCTATTATCCATCTTCTGCGTGGTCAAGTTTTAAATAGTAAAATTTGTAACTGATAAACGAAGTCGAACAAATATGTAAAAATTAAACCGCTACACCGAGATGCGAGAATAAAACCTCAAACTCAAGAATTATATAGACAAAGTATCGAACAAATTCGACAATACTCATCAGTGAACATCAACAATGAACTGACAAAAATTGGCTTATAATGCAAGAGATAAGAAAACAACTATTGAATGAACAACTATCTATCTTTTAAGGAAGTATGTAATGAACAAAGTATCCTACTGTGGACTTTCACTCCAATAAAACTCAAGTTAACAGGTTTTTTTTTGCAGAAATATTTCTGTCTTAAAATCGATAATGCATTAATAAATACACTACTACAATTGACACTATAAAATCGATAATACCTAATAATAAAAATGTAACTGATAAAACCTAGAATTGACGAAATGACACACGACAATTCAACATAAACTTTTCGGCTGAAATCTAAGTTCAAGCAGTTTGGAATTTGTCAATACTTATTAAATTTTGCTGGACGTAGTGAAAGTGAAGCAACATCATTTAACAGAAACTGTTTGGCTACAGAATTATGAAAACAGAAATTCTGGTTATCGCAAATTTGAAGAAAACATCTTGGAGGGGTGTAAAATGGTTGAGTGAAGAATATTATAAATAATATTCATCAGGATATTCAAGATATCATTTGGTCTAGTACTCATAATTAACAAAAGTGAACAATTGTCGACCAATTAGGTGACTACATAAACAAGATTTCAAAGAACTATGCTGTGATCCAAAAGAATCTCAAGTTGACAACTTATTCCTGATAAGTGGCGCTCCCCTATTTAAAACAATTAACGAATTGGCAGCTGAAAACCTAGATTAATAGTCTTGAATTCTCAAAAAGATTCAACGATTGATCATATTTATCAACTATAAAATATGATTTAAGTTACTATTTTTTTTAGATTAGATTGAGCTCTTTGTTTAATCTTTTTTTTTATTACTTTCTGTAATTGGATGTTATACCTGTTGAGAATAAAGAACTTATTTTTATTACTATTATTAAACTTGGAAGATAGTATACGTCACTTGATTGAATTCAATTTGAATTATTCAGAATATTCAAGTACCTGCTTTTGCGAAAATTTCATGCGGAAACCAGTTGGAACACGAGTATTATTTTGAAATTGTAGTGTGTTACTTGCTTGACGAATACTTTGTAAATTTGAATGAACAATATTTTATTCCCACAATTTCTCATCAATCTACTTTCATATCACTGGCAATCGAGACAAAAATAACAAACAATTTTATTATTTTAATTATAATAATTAACAAGAATTAATATCGCCAAATTATCCATAAAAAATCGAAACAAACGAAAGAAGCAAGCAGGTTCATTCTTCCTTACCCACACGACGGGCCTCGTTTGCATTGAGAACAAATTAAGGTTATGTCAGGTGGCGATTAATAACGCCTCTAATCGAATCCGAAACAAATGAACGTCTATTTGCATATCAATTAGGCGAGATATTCTTTTATTTGTTGTGATACAGCAGACCGCTCTTCGTCTTCATTAAACTGCTATTTTTTTCGCGTAATTAGCAGCACAATCTGCATAATGCGGACGGACACGTCAGTTCTAGAGTGCAAATTCAGTTCTGCCATCAGCGAGATCGGAGGTGGCGACGAAATAAGATAAGTGACAAATTACCTGGAGTTTTATGTAAACTTATTTAGTAGCAACACAGGTCTACTTCGAAAAGCTTACGAAGCGATAATTTTCTTTGGATTTTAATTACTTTTCGTTGTAACGAAAGATGTATGAAATTTTTAATAATCTATATATTTTTCTACATATTAGAAAAATTTACTAATTTCGGTTTACTAGACACAATCAAACTGTTAGATACTAATTGTGAACCGCATGGTAATAATATGACAAAGTGTTGAAACTAACAATTAAACAAGAATAGTACCTAACTACTAGGAATGGAATTAATCTAAATGTTTGAAATAAAATTTCTCTGTTTCGTGGTTTTTCATTCTCGGGGCAGTTATATACTATGCTTAATGAAACAATATATAGAATTCTCTCATAATTTAATACAAATACGCATGACGTTTCGAAGTTCTACTTCGTTATCAAATGCTGAATTGCACTTAAGATCATTATTTCTTTTGTAGTGCAATCCATTTTTGCCAGTTGTTTATTTAAAATATTCCATAAATTCTCAATGGGATTGAGATGAGGTGAATTCCCTGGTCAATCGAGTACTTTATTTCATTCTCACGCATAAAGGCCTGTTCTTGTTTGGAATTGTGGCAGGGAGCCAGATCGTGCTGAAATGTTCCATCAAACGTTTCCATGAATGGGACAATCCTGGTGTGCAATATTTCCATATATTTCACTGAAATCATCATCCCTGTTATAGGAGCTAATCGTCCAGTGCCATTGGTTATGAAAAAACCCCAAAATATTTGTTTCGAAGGATGTTTTACTGTTTGCTGGATGTGATCAGGCCGCAAAGTTTCCCCATCACTTATTCCAACAACACTTGATTTGCAGCCTTGAACAACCAAATATGTCTCATCACTAAAAACACCTTCCTCCGAGTCGCCCACAGACCACGCACGGTACTTTTCCACCCATGCCGAACTTATATTCTTCATTTTCTGGGCAAGCAGTTGCTTTCTTTGTGGTCTTCGTGCCTTACGGTCAACCTCCAGCAGTCGTTTTCGCACAGTTGAGGTGCTCACCTCCACACCAAAAACCATTAAATCCCTTCGAAGATCAGTGCTTGTCTTTCTTTGATTAATTTTGCTATTTCATATCAACAATTTGTCTGTTCTTAGAGTAGTTTTGCGTTTGCGGCCACAGTTTCCTTTTTTTTCATGGAGACGATGAGCCACTTTTTTCGAATGTTTTTGAAATTCTCGAAACGCTGGACTTTCCCACACCAACAGCTTGAGCTGTATCTCTTAGAGTCATTGATGTGTGTTCATCAAGCGCGATAATTTGGGAATGCTTCCTCGGAGTGATATCCATCTTTGGACAAGACAATACAGCACAAACAGGCAAAATTGAAACCATCAACTGTCGCACCGATAGGCTCACAACTGAATTGCTGGCGAGGTAAAACCAGTAAAAATGTAAATGATGGTCAAGGTCGAACCCTCATGGCACCTCAGATAGTAGGTGTGAGGGTGTTTGGGCCAACCTGGTACTCACATACTCACTATAGTAACTCAAACGAAGAAAACAAATGTTTTTCCAAATTAATTCGAACAGCATAGTATATTCTTCGTCAGATGAAGGAATAGCAACGACATTAGTTCAAAATTGGAATGTGGCAATAACATACTATTGACTTAGCTACCTACCATAAAATCCATAGTTTGTATATATATATATATATATATATATATATATATATATATATATATATATATATATATATATATATATATATTTTCTTCTATATATAGCAATATACAGGGTTTTTTAATTGGGAAATATTTATTTAAATTGACGATTCGTTGCGAGTTGCAAAATTGTTCTCACTAATTTTACTAATTATCTATTAGTTTGAACAATCAAAAAGTCAGAAACAAATAACAAATAATTATGTGTTCAATTTTTCAGCGTTTTTGATATTTTCATGGGAGAATACTGGTTCATTTTTCACTTTTGAAGTATATTTATCTTCCTCAACAAGAGAAAACCACTCACACGGTAAGCCAGTTAATTTAATTGATTATAAAATCAATAACGTTCTCATTAGATAATTATCTACACGTGGTGTTTGTCTCAATCCAATTAGGTCGTATCTAGAAAACTTGCATATAATTTACCATTAATTCTGTTTGTTTGTTGGTACGTACGAATTTTTTTTATTAATTATGACGTAGGTATTGATTTTCTGGATATCATTGCAACTAGCTAATTCAGTGCTATATGTTGAATATGCTGATGACACTTGGGGATGGAACCTAGTTTGGGTATTATGGGAGATGTCTCAAGAAGTCTAGGCGAAAGGTGGTTCACTGAAAATCACTGAAGTATGATTTTACTAAAACTAGGGAGATCGTTTACTGAGCGTTTTCAACTTGAGGTCTGGTGATAGAGACAGTTAGTCTTTTTTGAGGCTTTCCGTTAACTTGGCAACGCATATTGAATTTTTATCATCGAAATTGTGTTCGACCATATTTTTAATAGGCAATTTGTCTTTGTCTGTTTCATTAGATGTATAAAGAATCTAATTTGCACTTTAAAATACCATCAGAGTTATGGTATATTAGTTTGGGATCATTCCGGGCAGGGGTAAATGTTTAGAGTAAACACTAGTATTGGTTATCAGGATTGTGTAGGAATCTGTGTTGCCAACAGTAGGATTTATACGACTTTTTCGGCTCTTGTAAGATATTCGTTGGAGTAATCATAATCGTACAATCGAAAATTATACAATCTCTTGAAATCTAATAGCCATCATAATAACGAAGCAAAAACATGTGACAAATTGAATAAATGTATGATATAAGTAATAATGATAAGTATGTATTATTCTGTGGGTTCAGACTATTGTCTAGTATGGGAATCCCCGCACAATCTGACATTCACCTAGGACAATCGATATTACAATACGTAAAGTACCTACGTATGATGCTGGTAACTTTCTTTCATTTCAATTTCTTTTTTTTGTGCTGATTCATAAAGTGTTAGATTGTAAATACGAGTTGGTGTTTTTGGTTTTTGAGAAATTATCATTTTTGTTATTATTTATGTATGATTTGACTGTTTCAATTCATTTTATTTTAATGTGTTATTGTTATTGATCTAAGAAATTGAAACTGTCAATTGTACATACATTATCGCAAATGTTACGATTTGAAGCAACTGAAATCGACGATTGTTAGCATCAAAAAGTAGTACAAAAAGTTAGTACAAAACCAAGGTAGATTACAACCTTTATCTGTATACAACTTCAAGATTTTCAATATTTATTTATGGAAATGCCAATTTTCTCATATCTAAAAGTATAAAAATTCAGTTATAAATCTTAATGCTAAATATTGTTTCATGTTCCTCAATGAATATTGACCAGTGAAATTTCATTACGTACTATGTTTTTTTGTTGGCATTTTCAAATGTGGGCAAAATACGATCATTTCTAGTCGATGGTATGATCTTCTGAGAAATTAAGTTGGTAGCACTGGTATGAATGCTTTCAAACGACTACGTATCCTGACTTTTCCGGGGTTGTTTGTTTATGTTTGTCCGTGTAATGCAAGAGAAAACGTGGAATCCGCAGTTGCAAGCAAGAACTATCATTACGTTGCTATAAAGGTAAAACACATGAGTAAAATTTACATAGGTAAAACTGTCTACTAAACTTATGGAACTACTGCTTCGTGAAATTTTTTTACCATCTTCCACTGCAGATGCGTTCAATATCTGTGACTGAATTCAAAGTGTATGTCAAGATAAAAATTGTTTTATATGATGTGCGCGATTTATTTTAGGTGATCAAGTTTTAAATTGGCTGCTATTTTAATTGAAACTGATTGTAATTTTTCTAATCTGACCTAGGTAACACTGTGCTGCATATACGATATAATGTACCTACGTCCCTATATCGATTTTAGATATGCATGAAATATTCAGTATTTGCACGAATAAATATATTATCATAATCATTACCATTCGGTAAATTCAATAAATCATCAAAGTAATTGAGCTCAGACCTTGTTTTTGGTATTTAGGAAATATAAGTCAATTCCAAAATTTACCTATATTTTAATCGTTAAATGGTAAACATCTTGTTATTTTAAAAGAATTCGTGTTTTGCATTTATTTCGTGTATATGTGTGGAAATTATCGGTTATACTGAATTTGAATATCTGAAGGTTGAGTAGTTCCACGAATTTAGGGATAATTGACCCATATAGAATTCACTATAATTATTACGCAGGATGTTTACAAGATCTCTACGAGTTTTTTTGTACTAAACGTGTTTTTTGCCTATTCCTACAAAGCTCTCTCATCATTGCTTGAAAGATTATCTCATTATTTCCATTTTCAATTCTTCCAATTATTCGCCTAATGTGTGGCTTCAACAATGGCTATTTGGTCTTTAACTTGGACGCTAAGGACCAAATAGCCTAATAATAATAGCAATAATATTAGTTACATCGGATTAGAAATATACATTACATCGGTGAAAAAATTTATTTTCGTAATCAGTGCCTAATAAATTTTGACCAATCGAAAAGCTGAATTCTCAGTTTCGGTCAACGTGACATTTTTGTGCGGGGTTACCGTTGTTATTTCTCCAGAGGACATCATTATTATTATCATTTTCGTTATTGTTCAAAGCGCGGAATCTGAAACCTGTATATCTCCGATAGTGGGTCCTTACAATTTAACGCCAAATCCGAACAACCCAAGAACATGGTGGGATTAAAGTTGATCGAATGTTCGTGATTTCTTCATGAAATATTGGCTAATATATATTGAATGAAAAAAAAACACTTGGTTTGTTTCACGAAATTATATCAGTTAGGTACATACCTACTTAACAAAGTTTCAGGATGTTACCTCATTTTCAAAAACTGAACTGCCTTTTGAACTTGAGAAGCGTTAGTCTATAAAGAAAACGTGTTTTTCGTAGGTTGCGTTCTCGATAAAGTTGACTGAATGTTTGCTGAACTCTTGGTTTAAGTTTTCCAAAATTATATTGATTGCTTCTCAATTGTTACCGAGTGTTATCGCTGTTTCAAAAGATGAACTAAGGAAAGGCTGAATTGAAATAAGAAAAACTCAGTTCAGCTTTTGAAAAAGGAAACTATGCCAAGTGTTTTTGACTCAACATCGATAATTTTGGTGAAAATCGAACCCACTGGGTACCGACAAATACCCTCCTTCACGTCTGATATTTATTCACACAATAATGGTAGTAAAATATTTTATTCAAACGACCAATGAATTAATGATCTGAAGACGGTGAATATAAAAAACAAATATTGCAACTAAGCAACCTTGATAGTTCAGTTGATGCTACTTCACATCTCAATTTTCAGATGAAAATCTTTTTTTCCGTCAAGAACCCAAAGAAATAGTGAGAATCTCCCGAAGCGTTAAACGTATTCTACTGAGATATGTAGTACGATCCGACACGCAGAAAGCGCGCGATGACGACGCAAAACGCCTGAAATCGAAAAAACGTACGACGAACCAAAAAAACACATCTATCGAACTGCAGTTATGTAATTATCGAATCCACGAACCATCAAAGAAGGCTCACGCAGCGCACGAGTGTGGTTACGAGTTCCGTCCTGCCCCCGACGCCCCGTCAACGTCACTGGGGATCAGGTCGACTGTGACGGTCGCGTCTTCGCCCATTTGTTAGCAGGGACGTGGCACGACGTCGCGTTTCTTTTCCTTTTTTTTCGACGAATGTCGCATGTTTTTTCTGTTCCGGTTTGTTTGCTGAGACTGAATGGAAGATCGCACGCGTATTCCTGAACCTGATCACAAAGTTACATTCGAATTTATTTGAAATCTGCAATGAGTAGTAATAAAATCTTCAAGACACTTCTGTTTATCAAGTCTCAGGAAGAACAGAGGCATTAATTCCACACGTAGAACTACTGTCAAAATTTTTCATATAATTATACACGTATGCATGTTCATTTTTCTATACATTTTTCATTATGTGTAACAATTTGCAATCAGAAAAAAATAAACTGATTCCTCTTATTGTAGCTTCCACTTTAGTTATGTATCGTACATTCTATTTTACATACACCCAGCAACGATGTAAGTATAATAACTATTATATATCTCAGAAAAATATAGAACCATCCGTACTTTACTCGACATAAAATCCCAAATCTTCAGGGTGTAAGTCTTATTCTTGAAGCAATGTCATACAGTAGAAAGATCTAGAAAGAATCTGGAAAGAGTGAATAATCCAAAACTTTTACTTTTCTCGCATTGTTGTCATTATCTCATTCCCCAGGAAATTAAAATGCCTTCAAATACATTGTAAAACCAACATTTTGGAATATAATTATCGCGGTATGATAGAGATTATTTTCATGAATAGGTTAAATAGAAATAAAACATTGGAAAATAGTTCCATTATTTTGAACATAGAATCATTTGTAGGTACAGTGACAGTTTATCCAAACTATTATATATTATATCGAACCTCCGCTAGTTCATCGAATAGTGAACTTTCAACAATGAGCTGTTTGCATTTCCATACTGAGTTTGATTATCTTCATATTCCTTTGAGAATTTTCTTGTCTGTTCATATTCAAACTGAAATTTGACACTTTTAGCAAATAACAGAATGTCAAAGAAAATCTCTTCTTTTCACGTTCTGCTACAAAGTCGAAATTGTAAATTTGTCCGAACTTTGAAATTTAGTTTATATTGTTTCTTCGACAAAGGGGGATGAAATTCTTTTCAGCTACAAAAGTAAAGCCCATTTCTTTTTTAAAAATTAAAAATTGTAAATTTGTCCGAACTTTGAAATTTAGTTTATATTGTTTCTTCGACAAAGGGGGATGAAATTGCGACATTTCAGCAGATAACAGATTGTCAAAGTAAAGCTCATTTCTTTTTTACGTTCTGCCACAAATTAGAAATTGTAAATTTGTCCGAACTTTGAAATTTAGTTCATATTGTTTCTTCGACAAAGGGGGATCACGTGAGTATGAACACTCGTTTGATTGCGACTTCTGAAGAGATAGGGCTTTGGTGCGTTTGGAAAGATCATCAAAACCCCTATTGTTCGGATACATTCCACTGATGATTCCCAACATTGCTGTATGGTATTTCCGAGGAATTCGGTGTTCTTCGGAATGCAATAAATGTACACTCTCGAAAATTGATAGTTTGTGCTTTCTTCGCAGCCCCTGAGTTTTGTTGAAAATATTTAGATATTCTCTTCTATTTTTTACATCATTCTTAGCTGTCAACACAAAAAAATGCTAACTTTGGTAATGACTTAGTAGCTCGAAATATTGTGTAGAATTTGGAAATGTGTTTTCGATTAAGGGATAAATTCAAGACTGTTCGAGCAAGGGTTGCGCAAGAAATAGAAAAGCTCATGATTAATTATGTTTAGGTATATACCTATCTTTATCATATAACACCTGTTTACACCTGTGTAACTAGAGATTGGAACTTACGAAACCATTTGACTTAAATGCTATTTCAAAGTATGAAAAATGGTTGCAGTATCTTCGAATATCCGATCAAAACATCACATGGAAAGATATAATTCCGCAGTCAGTTCGCATCAGGCTTAAACCGTCGACCGTCGTCGAAGAAGTAGGTACAGCTTCTAAATCTAGTCGAGGGCATCGTAAATCTGAAACGGCGACAAGTGGAGTTGTATTGCCCGATTGCAAGACCCGATAAAACGCAGTTCCGAACATACGCGGCCTACGAGAGAGAGATTGTGACACCGTCGGCAGATTAAAGAGATCAGAGAGATAGCTCGTAGATGAGAAACTAAGAAGCTGAGGTCGGTTTAACCTACGATTTGGCGTCAAATACGGAAGGCAAGAATATTATACATCTCTTTATTTTATGAATAATTTTCCGATGCCATTGAAATGTGATGCAATTACCCACAGGAAATCGTTAAAACTATGGACCTTTTAATTACACACACTTGTATATGTATGTATATATATATGGTGATTTTTTAATCGTGTTTTTTTTAAATCGAATAAAACATTCAATTTACATCATATATTCGAAATTTTTATTGAAATTGATAATTTGATCTTTCCCATTTACATTTTAAATATAACTTCATGTAAATGTTGTCCGCAGCTCTGTATCAAATGGTCCATTCGGAAGGTCCAATTTTGCGTCACTTTTTCGAGCATTTCGGTCTGTATCCCACAAATTACGCGTGTTATGTTATCCTGTAAGGCTTTAATCATGTTCGGCTTGTCCACATACACTAACGACTTTACATAACCTCACAAAAAATAATCCAGAGACGTCAAATCGCATGATTTTAGCGGCCAACCAATTCAAAGGGCCATTTCGAGAGACAAGCTGCTCACCAAATTCATCCTTCAACATGTCCATTGTTTCACGAGCTGTGTGGTATGTGGCACCTTCTTGATGAAACCACATGTCAACCAATTTCAACTCGGCCAACTGGGGCAAGAAAAAATTAGGAATCTGGGCTCTATATCGTTCGCCGTTGACGGTAACGTTTCTTCCACGGTCGTCTTTGAAGAAAAATGGACCGATGATGCTACCAGCCCATAAACCACACCAAACGGTCGTTTTTTACTGTCTTAGTTTACAGTGAAAAGATTCAAATTGTTCTCTTTTCCAGTGGGCTATATAGCAACGCATAGAAGTAGGTACAGCAATTAAACATACAACATAAATACAAACGCAATCCTCATGAATCCAACCAGAGTATCAAAAAACTATAAATTGTTAAAAGTTGGTAGGTAGACATCTAGGAGATTTGACAGTTATCTGGTTTATTTGGCTGACAGAAATTGGTCATCGACGGTCGTGAAGATAATACAGAGTTCCCACATAGGATGATCTTATGTGCGGCAATCCTAGGTTTCAACCACTGCGATGTCTGTCCCACATACTCGTATATTCCATCGCATCCACCATGTGGGATACCGCACAACACGTGATCTTTGGAGAGAAGGGTCCCGATTCTTAACTCTAGACCGAGCAGATTTGTACGCACAAACAGATTAATTGGCTTACCTATTACTGTCCATACCTTTGAACATTTTGTTGATATGCAGTATCTATATATCAACAAAATATATAGATATTTTGTATCTCTCTCTCTCTCTCTATATATATATATATATATATATATATATATATATATATATATATATTGTGTATTATATCTCGTATATAAAAATAATCAGTGGAAAATTTCGAAATGAATCAAAACTTTTGAAAAAGTAGTTTATCAAGGTCGGAAGTAATAACTGGCATTTTTGTACTTAAATATGGCAATACTACAACCAAACTTCAAAGTACCAGAAGAAAATACGCCAGAACCAATCAGAAGAAGGAATAGAAATAATCAGTGTAAAGTTTCGAAATGAATCAAAACTATGGAAAAAGTAGCTTAACAAGGTCGGAAGTAATAACTGGCATTTTTGTACTTAAAGTAAAGATGGAAATACCAAGCTGAAAAAGACCAGTACATATTAAAGGGAGTGAAAAACAAATTTGTGGAGACACTAAAGCACAAAAATTCAAGATTTCTATATGCAGTTCTATCAGGACAATTGCAAATTAAGGATGAAAACTAACTATCTGAAATAAATATATCTTTTCTGAATACACGTTCACATACTTATACTTATATAATGCTGAACTGAAATAGCATCTCAAACTGTATGAAAATTAATTTCACTTTGATATTGCTTGCATGTGTTTAGAACAATCATTAGACAATTAAAACCTTACAAACAATTCAAATTATCGATAGACTCAGTGACAGACAAAAGGATATTGAGGTTATGGTTTGAAGCAAAAATCACGAATCACAGTATTTAGGAAATTGAAAATCTCATCTACTGGACATGTTTACTCACTTCAAACCGCAGTCGTTCAAACACAGTTTAAATTGATTATTGAAATCTGCGGAGAATCCATAAACGTAGCACAATTTCGATCACTACTAATCAGAACATAGATCTGTAATGATATCGGCATAGAATGCCAAAGTAATACCGATACTATTACGATGGCGATACCAGATCATAGAGATGTAGATTGATATCTTAACGATCGATGCTCCTATCGACTTAATTAATTGATAGCGGCAACCCGGCCGCGCCCAGAAGCCGTTGTTAATTACCGAGAAGAAGAAGAAAGAACGCACATCGGGTCTCATCTGTCCGAAGTTCCCGCACAGACCCGACGCGATTGTATAGGACGGATCGTGTACCTGTAGCGGCGTTTCGAGCTTCTTGTGTGGCTCAGTATTGACTGACTAGAGCACATGTTCAGAAAAATAGCTTAATAATTACGCGTAAAATGGTTTCTTGAAAGAACTCCGTTTAATCCGATAACGTTGTTGAAGTTTCTAGATGCAGAATAACATTTTCCTCAATGAGCTTGGATGGAATTGTTTATTGTAGAATATTTTGTAATTTGAATGTACCAACAATACCTATTACTTTAATTGAACTTGATAGAATGATTTTCTTCAACAAAGTATTGACATCATAATTGTAATATTTCATGGAAAGCAGCGTTCGGAGTGAGAAAAGCTCAGTATGTCTAAAATGGATGCGTCAAAGCTTATCTTTTAGAGAAATTTAATTATTTATCTGAATACATAATTTGATAAATGTTAACATCAACATCAACAAATCGTATGAAAAACCAAATGAATAATTAAAACAAGACCAATCGTCACAGTTGATGGAAAAATGTCATGCACCACAGATCGATTCTTAACGCCCAAAAACACTTGAAAATTTTCTGAGAACCACTTATCGAATAACTATAAAATAAACACACTTGACTTCAGTTTCACTGAATATATTAAAAACTCTACATATGTTTCGGGTGGTTAACCCATTATCAAGAGTATACAATATTACTCTAATTGTAATATAAATGTCTATATTGTAATATTGTATACACTTGATAATGGGTCAAACACCCGAAACATATGTACCTAGTGTTTTCAATATATTCAGTGAAACTTAAGTCAAGTGTGTTAGTTTTTAATTTTATAGTTTTTAACATAATGTTTCACCAAGAGATAAGCCAAACGAAGATAAGTGACGAAAATTGGAGCAGCATTGAAAATTGTGTACATGCAGTTCCAGCCTATTCTTCAGATGGTGATTTAACTTTCATTCAAATGAATTCTACGATGAGGAGTATCGTGAATGGCAGTCGCAATTATACGGATAGTGCCTGCATTATGTACAATATTCACACTGCCGTCTTCCATGTCGAATTCGCTTTTCACTGCCAGGGAAATTCTTAAAATACTATATTTCTTGATGTGCTTTCGAAAGTTTAACACTTTCGTGTACTTCTATCTGGTCTGGTGATATGTATTTTGTCTAATTTTGGAAAATGATGTAACAAATCATTTGAGCCAACAGGCTTAAATCACTTTTAAATTTATTCTTCGTCAAACAGAATGACTGGAAAGAAACCAGAAGAATGAATTGAATTCTACACAATATGCCAAAAAATGACGAATGTAGTCAAACACTTACTGTTGAACGTTGATTTGGATAAACTATGGGTCAGGTTCTGAGACTGAAATTCAACCCAAAAATATAACAACTAACAGGTGCAAAACTTACATGAAAATAAAGAGTCACAAAAACTTCAAGAAGCCTCTTTGCACCGTGATTGAAAAGACCACATGAAGCAAATAAGTAGTTGCTTAAATATTTATATAGATTTTAAATCGTTACTTCTGGAGTCTTCAGCGTCAACTGATCTACTCAACTCAAGCCAAAGTATTTCCACGGAAAACAAGTTACCGTTTCGAAGTTAGGGAATCATAAAACCTGCTAAAACACATAGAGCTAGATATAAAATGAATACTAATGGAGACGATTTCAGTCCTGAACTTAATCTATAACTTTCAACTTCTGGCCATCAGGAATCCTTTTTCATCTTCTATCATTAACCTAATCTATAACCGTTTGCCATTCCTTTCTACTCCTTTCATTGACATAATTTAACCTAATCTATAACCGTTAGTCATCGAACACATTATTTTCTTTTTTTTTATTAAACTAAACTATCCTCACCTAACCTATAACCAATGACAATCCAATCGAAGATGTTCTTTTCGAAACCATCAGTCCCAAATGTCTACCATTGAAGAGTTTAGAGCTGAATGAAAAAACATAAAGATACGGTTCTTTATTCTTGATATAAAATACTATCAATTTCAAGGATTGAAAACCATTCACGTCGTACCAGCTTCATTCAAGGCGCTAGCGATTAAACTCGACTCGTAAAGGGATGTGCGTTTGTTTCTTCCAGACCGGACGTAGACAGAAGGACGACAGGATTTGTAGACGGACGAGGCAACAAGACGTCAAATATATCACCGACAGTTAACGTCAGCGGATACGGTTTGTACTCGTGCATAGCGAGGCCGTGAGGTTCAGCAGTTCACCTATAAGCTGCATTAAGATCCTATATATATATATATATATATATATATATATATATATATATATATATATATATATATATATATATATATATATATATATATATATATATATATATATATATATATATATATATAATATATATATATATATATATATATATATATATATATATATATATATATATATAGTAAATACTGAGACTCTTAATCGAAATATCGAAATATTTCAAATGAAACTCTCAGGGAGCTGTCTACACAATTGTTGTCAACGAGAACGAACCCATCACTTTCGAGAGTGAATATTAAGAGCGTTTCGAAAAATTCATCGATCTTGTTGAATGACAATAGGATACAATTGTTTCATCATTATTATGAATCATCAGTCCCATATTTAATCTATCAATCAAGAATCGATGACTTTCAAAACGAACATAGGTCCCATACCAAATTAAGAGAAGTTCTAGAGAGTGAAATACTCACGTAGGCTCCCTCTATCGGCGAAAGGACGTATAAACACTCCCTAGCGTTCAAGATTCCTACTGATGACAACAAGAGTGCGAGTGGAAGGCTTTGTAGATATTTCATTCGAACACAACAGAAAATTGTCTGAAATGTGTACGAATGATCCCATGCCTAATCGCTCCAGATAACGCCCAGGCGGGCAAAAGTGTAGCTAGATCAAAGATTCACAGGTAATTCAATATATATATATAAATAAGTACAGGATGAGTTCTCGCCAAAAATAGGGCCACTTTAATTGATACACAACCAATATATTAACCTTGTCTATATTTCGAACATGTTAACATTCTTCATCAGGACTCATTCTTCATTAGGACTGAAGAATAAATGAGTGTAAAACAAAGTGTTTTAACCAAATTTAAAAAACATCTTACGGTTAACTAGGCTGAAAATGTAGTCAGACTGTAAGCAGCAGTGAAAATAGATCGTAAAACAAATTTTGGAACTTACAGAACTAGATAATCTCATTAAAAACGCAATATAAAGATATATAAAATCAGGTGTCATAACAATCATTTGTCAAAGATACCGAACTGTCAGAAAACACAGACAAACGTCACTAAGGATCACAGAGTGTCAAGTGCATAACGCTCTGTTAATTGTCACCACAAGTGAAAATTTATTATTTATTTTTCAGAGTCCTGATGAAGAATGTAAACATGTTCGAAATATAGACAAGGTTAATATATTGCTTGTGTATCAATTATAGTGGCCCTACTTTTGCAGAGAAGTAATCTTTTACTCATCAATATCATACGGCAATACTCCTTATTTATCGTGTATATATATATATATATATATATATATATATATATATATATATATATATATATATATATATATATATAGGAAATGAACACTAGAACATTCATTTGAAAAATTGAAATTAATCAAGAGAATGTTATAGCAGAGCTAGATATGTGAACGTGTACGATGTGATGTCTCCATTATCCTTCAAGGGATAAATGTTAGAGAAATATTGAAATCTTGAAATATAGAATGGCCACTAATGGAGAAGATTTTAGTCCCGGACCTAATCTATAACTTTCAACTTTTGACTATCAGGAATCCTTTTTTATCATTAACCTAATCTATAACACTTTGCCATCGAAAATACTCCTTTCCACTCCTTTCATTGACATAACTTAGCTTAATCTATACCCGTTAGTCATCGAACACATTATTTTCTTTTTTTTATTAAACTAAACTATCCTTACCTAATAATATAATTATAAAATGAAATATTTCCTTAAATATTTCATTCAGTGCCATAAGCACAAAAATTTCATTTCCTTATATATATATATATATATATATATATATATATATATATATATATATATATATAAAAGATCCAATATATAATATATATAGAAGATATGTGAAATTTCGATACTTGTCTGCAATCTGAGAGGTGTTTTCTACTGATTCCTATAGATGGAATTGTGGAGTATTCATTACTCTACGGTCTTCCACTTGGGGTCACACGAAGATGCTTAGGGGTTGAAATCGTTGCCTCACTTCGATGGACGTGGTGCGACTGACAGTTCCTTGCAGAACGAAATATTTATGTCTCCTACTTCCATCAGGTGTGGCATCGATTTCAATATCTCTCTAACATTTATCCCTTGAAGGATAATGGAGACATCACATCGTACACGTTCACATATCTAGCTCTACTATAACATTCCCTTGGATAATTTGAATTTTTCAAATGAATGTTCTAGTGTTCATTTTCTTATATATATATATATATATATATATATATATATATATATATATATATATATATATATATATATATATATATATATATATATATATATATATATATATATATGTATATTTATGGAAATGCATATATTCAGATATATTTGTCGAAATATATGTTACATATATAAAAAATTATGAGTGATATATACTTATTTTTGAGGTTTCTTTATTTGAAATGATTGTCAATTATTATTAGTAATCATCATTCTATGTAGAAAAAAACAGATAAAAAAAAATTTGTTACTTAACATTCGGCAATGTAGCTTTATGAAATATTTGAAATAAATATTTTTCACAATGGAAATTCAGAAATTTATCATCAGTATGAAGAATAGGTAACATATTGAATAATATTTGGTTGTCACCCACTCATTTCTACGAAACTGATACCAATTTTATTAATGTATTTATTAAAGAGTTAATGTTATTTCAATAGCAATAAAAATAATTTCTCTCAAAGTTACGACAAAACAAAATTATTTGTAGGGGAACGTTCAAAATGTATATTCTCTATATTCAATGTATATGTCTTTCTAATTTTTCATTTTCTATTTCTGCTCAAAAAGACGTGTTTTTGTAACATGATATTTTTTATGGACCTTTTTAAAATCATTAATGTTGATATTCAGGTTATTATCTTCAAGATCTGAGTTCAACTGGATTTATGATTCAATTCTCAATATTTAGTCAAATTTCATTGATTTCATTGATTTCATCAGGAGATATCGGAAATTCAGTTAGCTCAAAAGTACATATATAAAACAAGTAAAAATTCTGAGAACAGGAACCTGAATATGAGATAAATTTAATTTCTGATAGTGAAACCTTTCTCTTATCGATTCATTTTGGTTGATGGGGCAAGAGAGGGGAGACTGAAGAGTCTCATACCTCTAGAGTCACTAAAAATTTAGAGCACATGCTTTATAAAGTTATATTTATTCATAAACAAGAATAGATAACTACCTGATTTAAATTCAGGTAAATAAAAGGAAGAATGAATACGCACGAATTAGCTTTTTGACAAAATCTGAATTTTCACTTCAGAATCACAAAGTTTTCCAAGATTCATATGAGTAGGTACATTAAACTATGCAATGATTGAAAATCATATCACATAAGTTTTGCTGCAAGTAATTTCCGGTTGTATAAAAAAGTGCGAAATATTCACAGAGAAGTTTCATCCCTGTTCCATATTTAATCCCCAGAAAAAGGGAAAAAATAAGCACAAATCAATATAATTATCTATAATTCCTTAAAGCGATTCTAAGAATGAATATTTCTCGTCTATGACCAGAAGTATTCTATAAAAGCCGCACATATCTCTAACCTTTCATCGAACTCATTACCACAGAATCGCTATTCGGTACGTTCCGGAACGAGCGCCCAACAAAGAATCCGCCGCCGCCGCCACCGACTTCCTGGAATCGTCGAAATTAAAATCGAAAGACAATCGGCCAACGGCGGCACACACACAGTAGCGACCAGTTCTAGCGTTCATCTCGCGTCTAGATCGCCGTGAAATTCGGTTAATACGATGCGGCATTGTTTCTCTCCGTCCCCATGGCCTGCCGCGGCATGTTTCCCGGTTGAGTCGAACTTCTCGTCGTTCGGACTGATTTTCTCAAACGCCAAGCGAAACGTCCACGGATCCGTTCCGCGAGAATTGTCTATTCATTGACGAGATGCAGGCCAGGATTAGGATCCAAAAACACATTTCCAATATTAAAAATAAACTACCAAATTGATGTAGATGTCTACATAATGAATAGATCCTTAAATATATTAAACAAATATCCCTCAACTCCAATAAAAGATATCTGCGAAATTACGATAATCATATAAATTACTTCGATTACTCCTTCAGACATGCATTCTTATGAATAGAAACATCTATAACAAAACAAGAATTCACATCGCTTACATATTTTTGATTTATAAATTCGATAGAAGTTCAAAGCAAAATTGTGAATAAAACAAAATGCTCTATAAAATTTCGTGGAAAAAGGTGTCAAAACTGGTGTGAATCAATTTAATACTACTTGTAAACGAAGAAAACACTTCTTCGAGTTACCCGACTCTTAATACCTACAGTTTTTCATAACGGAATATGAAGATTTCGAAACATATGTCGAATAAATACATTTTTTCTCGAATAAAATTAATCAATTTATATTCCGAAATTCCTCCAATTGTCGAATATAAAATTCACAAATTGTCCATTTGTGCCATCACTCAAAGTCGATGAATTTTAAAAACGTCAACTCAAACCACTTTATTGTTATTCCATTATTCTGTATTCCATTATTTTGATCATTTTTACTTGCATCATTGAATGTATCGTATAATTAAAAACTTACAACTAAATTCAACAAAAATTGTTTATACACTGAGTATATAGGTAACCCATTATCAAGAGTTTAATATATCTCATGTTTTTAAATGAAACTGATTTCAATAGTATCATACAAATGAAATCATTTTTTTTTTGAAAAATGCAAAATTTGAATGCGAAAATATTTTTTTGATCATTACCGATCGAATTTGAAAATTAACACACTTGGCTTAAGTTTCACTAAATATATTAAAAACTATATATGTTTCGGGTGGTTAACTCATTATCAAGAGTAAGTAGGTACAATGTTACTGATACGATGTTAAGTGTGTTAATTTTAATTTATTGTTTTCAACATAATGTTTCACCAAGAGATAAGCGAAACCTCCGTATAATTTATCATAAGAATTCAATCGAAACAGATTTTCATTCAACACAAGTCAAATATCAAAATCGAAAAAAACTGAAAAAATTGAAATAGCGAAATTGTCCAATACTTCAAAATTAGGTGAATGGATACAGTTTCGACATGAAGTAATTTTAAATCCAGGTTATTGGAAACATATATTTTCTAAATAGATAAATACCAGAAAATATGCACAAATTGAGTTGAATGATTTCGTTCAAATACTGAAACACCTCAAGAAAATTTTGTTATCTAACACTGATCAATTCACTCAGTTCTTTCGAGTCAAAATCGAAAATTGTTCACCAATTTTTCGTGTCTGAAAACAAATGGAAGTTTCATTTTGAAAAAAGTGTTCAGACGCCCTTTGAATTTTCCGCTTTTTCTTTGGACCTAAGAGACGGTTCTGTTCCTTATTTCTCGATGAAATGAGAGAAGGGTGAAGTGTGAACTTCGTCGTATTATGGATGACTCGTCAAAATCTACGAGTCCTTTGTTCGCGGTTCGTTTTTGAATCAATTAACTTCCTTAATTCAGTTTCATTACCCCAATTCTTCGGGGGGAAATTGAAAGACGTTTTGACATTGACTTTCAAACAATGTCTCAATTTTTTATGTCATCCTTCGTCGAACAAGAGCGTTAAAAACATCGAACGAGGAAATTTGAACGAGTTATACCAGTTTACACAAGAATGTATGCGTGAAATTATCACGCATATAAACTCTCATTAACTATGTGGAACTATTTGTATGTGTATGTGTAAATAAAAACCATGTTTATGTCTAATAATAAACCAAAGTGAAAATTTCACTTCTCTGAAGAAAAAATAACAATATCTGAAAATTAAAATATTACATATCCATTATCGAAGTTGAAATTTATAAACGTAGGGTAACTACTTGAAACTTATCATCTAACATTTATTTTTATTACCTAATTTAGACGACAAAGATGTGCTGGAAGGCCCATGTGAAAAAGAAAAGGGAAGAACTAGGATTGAAGTAAGTATAACAAATGTACTGCTATTATTTAACTCAGTCAACGAACAATAAATTATTGCTATATAAATAGATTTTGAAGTCTATATGGCTTACAACTCTAGGGCTGTATCAAAAGACCAATATCAATATCATTCAACATTTTCAGAAAAAGTATTAATATTGTCAACGCTACTTGGTACTTTAGAAACAGTGACCTCCATAAAGATTTGGAAATCTAAAATATTGGTCATCCATCGAAAGATTTGCTGCCAGGAGTCATAAACAGCGACTACTCCCAAAGGTCCCTTTAAAAGGCATCTGACTTCTCGACTTAAGATATATATATATATATATATATATATATAATATAGATATATATATATATATATATATATATATATATATATATATGTATATATATATAATATATATATATATATATATATATATATATATATATATATATATATATATATATATATATATATAAATCAAAAGTAGACACTGTCGGCATATCCCGCAATTGGTAACAGCCAGTGACACGTGTTTCGAGCTTATTGACTCTTTTATCCTCAGAACGGCATAAAAAATCTCCCGGAGAGTAAAAGCGCAGTACCCTAAAATGTGTCGACTTCCTTCAGCGGAGAGACAGCTTCTTTCTTGTTTTTGCATCTCCAGGTTCGTACAACTTGAACTTGGCTACGCCGTTCTGAGGAGAGCCAATAAGCTCGAAACACGTGTCAACGTCTGCTGCTACTAATTGAAATTTTCCCTCGCGTTGAACATTGCGGGATATGCCTACAGTGTCTATTTTTTATTGAAATTTTCTCCCTCGTTGAACATTATTCATATATTGTATAATTTCTTGGCTAGAGGCATCCTTGAAGGATAAATAGTCGCCTCACGGGCGAAGTAGTTTTTTCAAATCTTCCAACCCGGAGAGTAAAAACGCAGTAGCCTGAAATGTGTCGACTTCCTTCAGTGGACAGTCTGTTTCTTTCTTGTTTTTCCATTTCCAGGTTCGTACAACTCGAACTTGGCTACGCCGTTCTGAGGAGAGCCAATAAGCTCGAAACACGTGTCAGAGCCTGCTACCAATTGAAGGATATACCGACAGTATCTAGTTTTGATCGAAATTTTCCACAAAAACAAAATGTTCCTTTTCTTTGCAGTAAATTACAAAACAGACACGAATCAATTAAGTTATATACCTCTAAAAACACCCTATACTTGAATATTTTAAATTATTTTCAAACCGACTAACCATTTATAATAGAAGTTTTGATCGTTAAGATGTTGTCAAGCATTTAAGTTTATTTGGTAGTTTTATAATGACAATTTGTGCAAAAGACTGATACTATATCTGTAAGTTTTCAAGTCTTATTTACTTTATAGTTTTCATATTACGTATAATTTATTAATAACGTTTAAGTTTTTCTCTTGATGAAACTGTTAAAATCTAAGAATCTAAGAACAAAGGATTTCAATTAGTCCACTGACTGCATACTCGATATTATCCTAATATCTTTATTCGCCTTCTGCATGATAAATACTTTTAAAATGAATGTATTTGCTTTTAACGAATAATTTCCTGAATATATTCTGTTGAACATATTCTGTTGATAAGTATTGGCTTTTCTCACTTTATTGTGAATATTTCCTGTTATCCCTGTTGACATTTTGTTTTCCACAATATTGCGAACTGAGCAGCACATGTTATTTTATCATTACTATTTCATTATTATTATTTTATTTCATGAATAATCATATTCGGAATATTCCTGGATATAATTTCGAAAATCACTTCACATTTTTCTCATAGCAAAAAATTTATGAAAGTGAATATTTTCCACATGATTTCCTCTCATTACTGAATGAAAAACTCAATTTTCTCAACCTAGTGAGCAATCGCTTTTTCTATGCTCATATTATCGGATAACAATAGGGAAAAAACTCACCTATGGACAACGTGAAAAAAACTTTCCCATATATAGTGTTAAAGTTTTTATTAGTTGCTGCAAAGATACTCATTACGAAATTACCGTCATAACAAATTCGTGAATGATCTGTCGTAACAAATCATATTTCCGTGGAATTTTTTGGATCTATACAGAGAAAGTATCAGAACGTAGTATACCTAACTGTGTTAGGTAGATTTCTGTGTTTCTGAAAAATGATACACCAAATCCCTGCTATGTCACAAGAATAGTACATCTTTCAAATTAGATACCTACCTACCTCGACAGTTTATTGAGAAAACATATTAATTTTTATTTTGGACGAGAAGCACTCAAAAGTATCATTTTTCTAAAACTATAACATTTCGAATGAATAGACTGATATAAAGTACCTAAAACATTTTCAGATGAACTGTGGAAAATTTAAAGTCGTTCAGATTTCACAGATAATGGTCCGGTTATTCAACTTGAAAATATTGAATTTACGAAAATTTTCAATGATCAGATAAAACCAGTAGTTCATTAAACTCAACATTAATAATCGAATTATAAAAATAAATATTTACTGGGTGAAGTTTCAAAATGCATATCAATTGATGAAAGCATTAACCGTCTGATTTCACTGTCTAAGGCCAATTTTTTTTTCAATAAAAATTTAAAAAATAATGAAAAATTAAAATACTTCAAATTTATCATAGAAAAAAATTGGACTGCCCAAAGAAATATTAACATTTGAAATTTCATAATATTCAAATTGGAATTATCAACATCAATCTGGTTTCCACAACTATTGACATTCCAAATATCAATATATGAATGCAATTTAATTGAGATAAAAATAGATATAGGTACAATGATATTATCAATTCATAGCATTGTATTTGTATGAATTATACTTTACCTCATTTTTATCATTGCTTGATCATAAATTTCAACAATATTTAGACATTTTGAACTTTCAATCACCTCGTGGAGTTATTGAAAGATACAATAGGTAATTAAAGTGAGAAATGAATACGTTGGATTGAAATTTATCTAAACACAATACGACAGCTGTATAGCTACATATATACTAGCTCGTACCTACTACCATAAGCATGTCGGTGACGAACGCACGAGATTTCACCCATCCAAAATCGTCTAATACTCACTCATAGCTCACGGCACACAAGCATGTCCATAAACCAATCCATAATATTTTTCCCTACCAAAAAATACCCAACGTGACTTGGTATTAAAAACTTAATTTCAAAAATGAATGGAATCAGCTACAAGGTATTACCACTCAATATCACTTAATTTATCAACCTAAAAAATAATATTAATTTCAATAAGGCCTCATTTAAAGTGCAAGATCCTCCTAGCACAAAAGTAACGACTGTACTTGCGAAAATCAGAATAGATAAATATTTTCGAGGTAAAAGGATATTGATATGCTTGAAAATAACGATGGTATGTCAGATATTCACTACAATGTAGTGAACGCTCTTAATTTACGTAGTTCAGATGAATGAGAAAGTGGGGAACAAATCACGTTACACAAAAGAATGAAAATTGAAACTCACAATGTATCATATTAATTCAAGAAAAAATTAGTATTCTTTAGCCCTTTCTCAGGACCTTTGGATATTAACGAATAATTCAATAAATTAATAACAATAATAGTCCATTTATTGACAAATCTGTTTATTTCAATAGTATCTACTCCTTTCATTAGATGACTGTTGTGTACCTACATCTTCAAAATCATTCGCAGTTTGAACATTTTAGTTTTCATTACCACTTACAGTTAAGATATCTATATATAGGTGTGATTAAAATAAAAGCACAAAAAACAAAATGGTAATATTCACTTCAAAATAACTGCAACAATACGGTCTCCGTATCTTAGTGGGGAGAACACCCGACTATGGTGCGGTAGAACTCGGGTTCGAGCCCCGCTGAAGGCATGGGTGTTTGTGTTTGTCTATGATTTGAGAAGTTTAAATAATGATATATGCTGGGTAATCTACACTGATTAGAAGCCCAATGGTCGTTCGGAAACGGCGTTAAATTGTAGGTCCACTGAATTAAAAAAAAAACAAAAACTACAACAATGAAATATAGGTACATAGTACCTACATACCTACAAAACACATGGTGTTTGGTAGACTTATCGAGACATCAATGAAACCTAGAAAAACTGCCCCATAGACTTGATTCTTTGGTTGGAATTATGACAGGCTGGGTTAATAATCGAATGAAATGATATAATTAGGTATTGAAAATATGTGGTATTATTTATAAAAGTGAATGGATGAACTCTATACTCAAATTTGATTAGTGCTGTTATAGTTGGAAGATTGGCGTTAAATTGACCTAAACGCTCCACGAAGAGCATCAGACCAAATTTTAGTTCGACCGAGTTGCACCAGCAATCGATCCCACGTCATTACCAATTCCGTCCTCGGGACAATAACAAAAACGACACTCACGAAACGGCCACCATTTCAGAACAAAATACGATCCTCCGACGGTCGTACGTGACAGCAGTTAACGTTGCCAACATGACGACAACGAAAAGAAAACAAACGAACGACGACAATAATTAAACACGCAATTGTTCCGGATCGGTGGGCGGGGCCGGCGATGTCTCTTGTTTCGCGTCCTAGGCGGCCATTGGATGGACAATTGACGTCCGATGACAGTTGAAATGTTTCGAGACAGACCGTTTGTGCCCATTGTTGGGTTTCAGATAAGCAGTACCGTAGGATTTAAAGACGATATAGTACCTGTTACATGCGCGAGGGGAACGGTACTAGGAGTTACGGCCGTCCGAAGCGATTTGACAAGTCGGCGCGGCATTGTCAACCGACCGGTATGGTTACTTGTCCTTACTGTAAAAAAGGTGTTTCAAAATAAATCTCGATCCAAGACGTACTTTCTATATCAAAACAATGAAGATATTTCCATTATCCTCTCTTCCAATTTAACGAATCTTTCTGAATATAACGATGATATTGTGTTCGTCAAAAATAACTTACTAAACTAATCTTGAAATGAGTGTTTGAAACTATATACTTTGATATTTTTTATTAATTAAATTAAATTTAACTAAACTTTTGGCTTAATGTTTCACGATTTATTTAACAATATGAAATAAGTCAACTCATTTTAAAGACTGAACTACTATAAGGGGAACATACAACAAATTTATATCTATACAATGGATGTGAGTAGGGAGGATAATTGGAAATCTACTTGTTCATTTACGATTTCTTCTGTATAGGATAATTGGAAATCTACTTGTTCATTTACGATTTCTTCTGTTTTCTTCCAAGAACTGCTTATTTCAATTGCTTCTAAAAGGTCTAAACGTTTTCCTTCAAATGCCTACCTGCGTGTAGGTATTAGCTTAAAACTAAGTAGGTATTAGGTATAACCTTCTTTTGTTAGTACAAATATCCATTGTATAAATATAAATTTGTTGTACGTTCCTTATAGTAGTTCAGTCTTCAAAATGAGCTAACGCTCGAAACATGTTGACTATTTCATATTGTTAAATAAATCGTGAAACATTAAGCCAAGAGTTTAATTTAATTTAATATTCAATTATGTTTCACCAAGAGTTAAGCGAGAATTCAATCTCAGTCATTGATATTTTTTATTTGGTATATTTTCTACAGCTGAAGTATCAAAAAATGAGAGTTATTTTAAAAGTATGAACAATTTGAGTTAATATTTCCTGCATTATTCTAACAATAATTTGTTAATTGATAGGTATATGGTGACACACGTTTTGTATCAAGACACAAAATAGCAGGACTAAGTGGCTAAGTCGGGAGAACATTCGACTATGGTGCAGTAGGTTCGAGCGCCAATGAAGGCATGAGTGTATGTGTTTGTCTATGATTTAAGTGGTTGAAAAATAATGATATATGCTGGGTAACGTACATTGATTACAAGCCCAATGGCCGTTCGGAACTGGCGCTAACCTGTAGATCCACTGAATTGAAAAAAAAAAAACGAACAATAATTGTCACAAAAAAATGTACCTTTCAACTTGTATCTGAAGTGTTTAATCTGCCTAAAACTAATTTTCAAAATATTCGAAAACCCCTTAAATATAGGCAATATATTTTTGTGGTTGAGCTATTGATTTGAGTTAATCACTCAAATATGAATTATATTGTATTACTCTAAATCGGCAGTTAATCGAAAAAATATTTTAGTACTGTATCAATAATGTCATTAATTTCGTTATTTATTCATTTGCAAATACACCACTCAACAGCTAACAACTTAAACCAATTACTGAGCAGGAAAAATACAATAAAATTTGCAACTTATGTAAAATTAAACGAGTCACAAAAACTTACAAGAATACATATGGTCTTTTTTCAATTTAAACGAGAGCTTACTCACAAAGCTGCACAGAAATCTAATATCTGAAAAACTTATATATAAAAAACAGGGAGATGGGAGCTCGCCTGATATCACCAGGACCGCATTCAAATATGTCCATGACATCCTGAGAAAAACTCAAAGTCAGCACGGAATTTATGAAGAGGTGCAAATGTCAGTACATCAATAACAGCCAGAGGTGGACAAAAAAACTCCTGTTTTTCGTCAAGGTTACCTCGGAAGTATAAAGAAGAAAGGAACAATAAACAAATAATCTAATCAACTTGCACAGGAACATAATTCCTAAATATTTTCCAAGTGTTTCGAGAGATGTGAATGTCGAATCTGGTAGAAAGTAATTCGTGATTTATACCTTGTTCCGAATGAAGACTTTCAGAGCTAAAACATAAATCCAATGAGGTAATAGGTATTAGGTTATCTTTTTCCCTATTGATCAAAAACTGATTAATTTAGGTGCCTCTAAAGCTACCGTCGAGCTACATCTCAGAATCTTTAGCATAATTCATCAACCAATACTTATCGATATAACTACAATATCTATACATATCTGCAATATTTATCTATTCATTGAGTAGATACACCTAAAAACCATACAATTGAAGATTCCTACTATCATCAAAGAATCAATCGGGACATTATGTATGAATATTCTATTCGTTTTCTAACCGATTTACCTACCAGAACCTGTGATTCGCTTCTCAAATCCTCATATATGAAGAGCGAAATCAACACGACAAATAACGAAACAACTATCATCATCATCTATCGTTTTATAATCTCCAATTTAAATTTATATAATACCTACTGAAAATTGTCAGTTTACATCTCTTAAATACTCTAAAATCTTGAAAAATTTGGTATAATAATAACAAAATAATAATGAAAAATACCTAACATTGTACTTCTACATTTATTGTTCTTTATATTTTATTACAACTAAGAATAATGATCACAAAAGGACTGAATTCAGTTTTGAGTATGATCTTCCATTCAATCCTCGAACATAAATGTTGCTTCAATTTCACGTGGAATTGACAGTAATATAGGACATTCGAAAAAAAAGTCGAAAACCTTCAAGACAATTTCTTATTGTGAAAGATAGTCATAGTAAAGAAAATAAACAAACATATAATGAAAAACTGATTCATACATTATTATTTACATTCGAATAATCAAAGAAGTCTGCCCCACATTATGCCTTTGTTGATAGCAAAGATATAAACTCTCTTCGGAAACAAATGGGCATTCAGTGATTTCAATTCGACGCTAAATGGTTGAAGATTGAACACTCCGGTAGTAGAGTGAGTACTCTAATTCAGCTGTTATATGCTGGGGAATAAGGAGCATATCACCTGTTCCTTGATGAATACTCATGATTAATATTCAATTTAATGAACCTATCTTTATTTTCTCTTACATGTAATAAACATCTATGAATATATAAACAAGTATATTATATAAATTAAATTATTATAGGTAAACTTGTTCTGCAGTTACTCCAACACAATTTGGCGAATGCGCTAGTGTGATTAAAAAAATTGTGAACAAAAGAACAAATAATCTCCTCTCGTCAACTACTCAATCAAGATCAGAAACGTCGCTCGCGACCGAAAACAACCCCATTTCCCTTCTGTACTCGGAACGATACAAATGACTCGCAATAATACGAAACGACCGAAAAATAAACGACGATCGACACAGAGATAAACCGGTAGCAGATAGCCCGCTAGATGCGACAGCGTCCTGAAAACCGCGCTCGCCCCGCAATACAAAAGACGCTGGCGCCGGTTCATTTGTCAAGGCATCGGTGCTGTCACTTCCTGTGCATCGCGACGCTATGGGACGCCTAGCGTCCGAGCGGTAATTCGAAAATGTTTCGTTTTGGGCTTTTCATTTGCAGAGAATAAATCGGAGGTTGGATCAGATTAGAGAGTTTCACTGTCAGATAACTTATATTCCAACTACTCAAGTTATGTCAATAGGTATATGAGGAGAAGGTGAATGAAAATACCTACACATAACCGGAAATGAATGCATTTCGATACGTAATATCAATTCATATCAATCAATGAATCTTACTATATATATATAACTTTATTGATTATATTTGTATACATGTGCATTCGATTTCAACAAAAACGTTAAGGAATATTATCGAATAATGTACATAAAAACAGAGAGAGAGTTAAAGGTATTGGAAATAAGGTGATAGAGTTAGATTTAAAAACAGAAAATTACGCGAATAATTTGTCAATATGCACAACGATAAATTATACTACCTGTCAAATTATCTCACGAATTCGACTTTAAATTTGATACCAAATGAAAGTTGATTAGACATTTCGGATTTCGAGTTGACTAAAAGTCAACTCGATTTTTTGAAAACTCTGATTCAAATTTCTCATAAATAAATGAACCTACACGAATGATGCACGTTTCGAAATACAACTTCTTCAGATGCTAAATTAACACTGGTACAATTTAACGAATCATATGTTTATGCCTGCCTACTTTTATCTTGTTTTATATGTTGTAGTGTGATTTTTTTATTGTTATACCTATCTGTATTTTATTACCTGGTTTCTTTCCATTTTAATTCTTAGATTCTATTCTTTTTTGTTATTTTATATTCTGATACTATAAAATTTGTAAAATTGTACCATTGTTAATTTAGCATCTGGAGATGAAGTTGTACTTCGAAACGACTGTCATGCATATCATTTCATACATATATGAGAAAATTTTAATTAGTGTTTTTGGATATTACTATTTTCTAAGTATCGGCCATATCAATCATTGAAATGTTCTCAAATTTAAACACTTCCTATATATATGTTACGGTAAAAGTAGATATTGCGGCAAATGTACACATTTTCCGTAAATGTGCACATTTGCCTCCTCGTTTCGGTGATGTGCATTCACTTACATTTACAATTTCAAAGATGGGAAATGTACATTGAATTCACAATAATCATGTCGTTTTGGTAAATGTGAGCATACAAAATATGTTGAGAAATTAAAGAAGATACAAGATGTTGAGAAATCGGTAAGAGAAATTATAGGAATGCAGTGCCTTAATGATGGACAAGGTTTTAAAAGATGCAGCTGTAAAGGAAAATGTTTCTGAAAAAAATGCAGTTGTAAAAGTATTGGAATATTTTGTTATTCCAAGTGCCACAATCGCAATTCTTGCTCAAATAAATAAAACTTTTTTCATTATGAAATTTCTATATGTTCCTTTATAGTTTTATAAAATTTATCTGTTATAATAAAAAAGTATGTTATTTTTATTATTTGTTTGATTATTATCGTATTAGTACTGAAAAACTAGAACGAAAATTGTATTTATGAATATTGGGATCATAACCTACGACCTATTATAATATATAGGATATAATCAATGCTTGACCTCGATTTAATAATCATTCAGTCATCATCTTATTCATTATATATTACATTCATTATATTCATTATATATGTTGAACGATCAGAATATAGATCAGATCAGAATATGGATCAGAAATAAAAACGATTATATAATAAAAGAATGAATATCCTTCAGTTCTGAAATTTAAATGAAGCATCGTAAACTTTAATATTGCAAATACACATTATTTCAAGAAAATTATTAGGACGTTTTTTTATTAATGGATGTAAATTTCACATCATTCATTAAACTATAGATTTTTAACTATCTTTGAATTGGTGCATTTAATGTGGATAAAATGTTTATATAAAATGAGGATGTTGCATTCAGAAAGAAATATTACCACTGCATTCCGAAATATCTGTACGAGTGCGAATCCATAGAGAATGAATAGGTTTTCTAGATTGATGAAGATGCAAAAGTTCACTTCATAGCTTTATAATAAAATTTGAATATTCAGTTGAAAAGCTGATTATTAGGATTTTTCGTGAAGAACTTTTCGAATATGACATAATTATATCATTTCCTTTCATTGTGCAACAGCATATACTTCAGAGTTCGTTATAGCAATTCATTCGCATGAAAATGTAAAAACAAATAGCAGAGAATTGCAACAAATTCTCAAAATTGAAATCAGGATTATTTAAGCAAATCTAGACTCTGGAAATTCTTTTTTGCAAATATGTAATTCATTTCGATTAATTGATTTCCAAGCTTTCGAGGTTTCATATGTATCATTTAAATGGAATGCATTGATGTGTTGTCTCTAAGTTTGTAATTCTTGTACATTTCTTATTCAATAGAAATAATTAACACCAACTTTAGTGAACTTTATTGATTTCCATACGAGGGTATGTTTATGAAATGGATGCTTAATGTTTATAAATGATGCTCAATTCATCAATTCTAGAACAAGTTTTAAATTTTATCGCACGTGTAAGGTTTTTTAATTTGTTCCACTAGTTAATACTCATTACCTTGATATTCATAATAAACATATAATTCGACCTCCCATATTACTGAAACCATCTGCAACTATCATTGAATTTCAATTGTTATGAAAAATATACGAAAATAGTACCCACGTAAAAAATTAATTGATCACCTTAGGTCACCAATTAATAAAACGACATGTACGCTTCCTTGAAAAAATAAAATTGACAGAACGAGTTGTCATTATCAGCACGACTCTCCAAGAGCACAAGGCCATCTATGATCTCCGCCGCATTCCGCTTCTGTCATAACGAACCTCCCCGATCCCGTCCATTAGAACGCATTAAATTTAAAACGTACAAATTTCTGTGCGTTCCTCTCAAATTCTATGACCATCCGCGGTAGCGCAACGATCAAGATTCGCCACGGTGTCGTTTTTTCGACGTTTATTCTTCTCTGTGGCGCAATTCCTCCGTGTTCCGACGGCATTTCGACATACCGCGGCATCGCAAGACGGCCATCTTGACGTTTAAAGTGTCATTGTTGAATAGTTGCGAGTCACTTGATGCGCTTTTGTTTTACCCGGTCGGCTCGATTATGTCGGGTGCTGTCTTCAACGCGGTCGATCTTCATTTGTTTGCAGAATGACGTACGGGTAGTTAACAGATGGGGAATGCGCGTTCATTATGAAATTAGAGTGACTTCAAGGTACTACAAATGAAGGAATTATGCGCGGATTATTGGTACTTTGAGTTTTTTCTCAGGGAAATTAACGGCTGCTACAAATATTTTATACTGGAGAATGTACCGTTTTTCAACAAATAATTGACAAACAATCTAAAATTTGAGTTCAACTTCAGAACCTACTCAATCAATGGAAAAACAAAGATATTTCTAGCTGTGTGTTTAAGTCAATAGTTGGTTGAAAAAGTCAATAGTTGGTTGAAAAGGATTATGAATAAGGGTTTTTCTATTCAACATTGCGGATCTGAGCATAGCTTCGATTAAGAAATAATTATTACTTTTTGTTAGTTTTTGATGCAGTGTAGGTAGGTTGAGTTAGGTTAGGTTCGATAAGGTTAAGTAGGTCCTACTATAATGTGACGAGGTATCAGTAAAATGCGAGTATTTGTCCTTTTTAGGCCATTCCTTGTATAGGCTTCGCTTCTATTCTGATTGTAGAGATTCTTATAAATACATTTCTTCAAATCTTTGGCTTAGTTATATTTGTCTTCCTTAATGAACTGCCTAATTCTCACGTCATATTGACTCCAAACACATGAGTTTATTTACTGTAAAATCCCATAAAATATGTAAATTCAGTGTTTTCTTATTTTTGGTGATAGAAAAAGAACTTCAATTTGTGAATTTGGTTTAATCAGCCTGCCTTTTGGGCAAATCGTATACATTTTCACAAAATTTCAGTTGATTCAATTAAATGATTGAATTAACTTGAAAACTTTTTCGAAAGTTTTTTGAAAGAAAAAAAATGAAATATATAAAGGAGAAGTCTCATTGTATCGCCAAAAATAGAAAAACATTGAAAATAATATTTCTTATGGGACTTTACCGTTGAAATCAATTTCGTGAGCCAATTTTTGGTTCTCTTGGATATCCTATACTTTCACATTCTATATATATATGAAGAAAAAGGTAGAAAGGCATATGTTGAACATTCAGCATTCACTTCATTTCAATTCTTCACGAAAAAAAATTGTAGTGAAATTATTTTTTCTGTTCTGATGATTACCTTGCTCCAAAAAAAATGCTTTGAGGTGAGAACTTAATTGGAGCTATTTGTGACTCTTATTGGTGTTTTGCATTTATGCTTCAACCTATCTAACTCAAATATGCTCAACAATAGCTTTATACAGTCCATTACTTCAATACATCTTTATACATCGATTTATACTAATCCATCAATTGAAAGAAGGGGATATTCTCCATATTCTTGATAAACCACACAATAAAACGTTATAGCTGATACATTATTATCTTTGAAACGCTTAGTTGTTCCGATCCTTGGATATGGATTTACATTACTTTATTATACTTGTATGCTGTTACAAGGAGAAGAATGCAGGGGATGCAGAATGCTTGCTATCGTTTTGTTTTCGACTTGCGCAAGTATGACAGAATGTCTGTAGGAATGAATGAGCTGAATTTTCTAAGAGAAGATAATATTTTCAACTACTACATATATCTACTGGCTTGTTTATTCTGTCTACCTCGATAGTGTTCGGGGGCGCCTTTTGAGGTTTGGGAACATGTTGGAAATTGCTAAATATTGTTTGAGTGGTTTTAGAAGATGTTTCACTTATAAAAAGCTTCTTCTGTTAATAGCGTTGCAATTATGGCAATTGGTGCCTTGTTTTCTTTCAAGCCCAATATTGTAAAGACATTTTTCTTTTTTAAACCTTGCACAATGCCGTAAGTAACTTTAACTGTAACTTTGCTGTAAGGTCGAAATCGACAGTTTCTTAGGTCCTCTATTGTATTGAAAAGCAGCTGTTAACTCAGGTTGACTGGATCAAGGATTTAGGTGTTTATTTTGACTGTAAACTTCTATTTGACAAACATATTGTCAAATAGATGTCCAGCGTTGTAACAGCACGCTGGAATTTATATTTCGCTATTGTGGATCATTTGAGAGCAATAGAACGTTTCTGTCACGGTATTATACATTTGTACTCAGCAGGGTCAATTTTGCCTCCGTGGTCTGGGCCCCTCAGTATACGTGCTACACTGGAAGACTGTAGCGTGTTCAAAACAAGTTTCTCAGATTTTTGGCTTAGAGAAACAATATTACAATTGAAAATCATAATTATAACTCCATTCGCAAGGATTTTGGAATAATGTCTCTGATGCACCGTCAAGTGATTGCTGATGTTATTTTTCTATATAAGATGTTGCACGGAGTTTTGTGTGTGGCTCACATTCTGCAGGACATTGCTTCTAAAATACCTGACTTGAGTCTTAAAAGTAATGATCTTTTTAATAATTCATTTAGAACAACAAATGCTGCCCAAAACTCTCCACTCTGCAGAGTGCTTGCTGCACATAAGTCTTCGTGTAGCGGGGTGGACTTATTTAACTGCTCACTCCTTGCGCTGAAACGTTGCCTTAAAACCACATTCATGGACCTTTGAAAGTTGAATTTCTAATAAATTTGAACTGTTGTTCAATATTTGTTATTTTTTCAATTAGCATAAGTTTAAACTCCTACTCTTATGATTTTCTTTCAAGGATATGTTATATTATTTTAATTCAGTGAATACTGTTGATGGGCTTAACCTGTATGTATTCCCATTTGGGTAAATAAATGAAATAAATAAATAAATAAGTTTTTACCGTAGTTCTTTGCTGGTGGCTCAGCGTGGTTAGAGAGTATTGACATTAATTAATTTTATTAATTTTGGAACGAATTGTTGTTTTTGAATACGCTTTTTATTTAATGGGGTTTGAGGTAAAAAGTTGAATAAATTATGCTAAACTTCACGTCTTCTTATGTTGTACTGTAATAATATTGTAGGTACTCAATGAGTAAGTCATTATTATTATTATTATATCAATGAAACGAAACTTCATCATGTAACAGTATATACACCGAATGGGCATAAATATTCTAATCCATTTGAAAAAGTCGTTTAGAAACGTATCGACAAACAAAATGAAAAGTCGAAATATAAAATTAAGGCATCAAACTTCTTCAAACGTGAGGAAGAATAACGTAAACGTAACGGATGTCATTTCAAATTCCCAGCTTGACTATTTCACACTAAGGCAATTCAAATAAACAAAGATTTTTTTATTTAACTAAAGGCTCAACTTGAATAATGGTGCCAAAGGCGACTATATTTTCACCTTACATTGAAATCTATGATAAACTTACCTTGCTTTGCGTTGCATAATCTAAAGCTAGCATACAGTCACTGTAGCCGTTTTCAGTCTTGATTGTCGTGGCCATAGGTCCACATAATTGGCCGAGATTTCCACCGACGGAATCTCGATACCATGGGTACATGTTCATCCTGCAAAAAAATAAGTATAAGTATAGGTAAGCTTTTCACAAAAAATTTTCACATCTAAAGAAAAACTGCAAATTTCAAGGATACCTTGGTTGTGCGATTTTCTAAAACAAGGAGAAAAATTTGTTTAGATCGAGTAGGCCTAAGTGGAACTTTCCACTTGAGTGAATGATTAGTTATATAAATATTCAAAGATTCATAAAGTAAAGTTAATAATGATGAATAGTTATACAAGAGAAACTGAAAATTACAAAAAAATCTCTGATAACCGAAATGTAGTCATTTCATTATGTAATCAATAATTCCAAGAATTCCAAGTAATATGATAATACCTAACAGAATTAAATTTTTGAGAAGTGAATTAAAACATAATGAATATTTTCTCAAATGACTGATATTAAAAAATTCGAAACTTTATGGTCACTAAGAAAAAATTGAATAAAGTAAGAATGAGGGAAAATTGTCCCTTTCAAATTGTATTTTCGATATTAAGAATATTTAGATCAAAATATTATGAAGAAAGGAACTATAGTCGGTTCCGAACGGCAATTGGGCTTATCAATGTACATTCCCCAACAATTATCATCATTAAATTATTTAAATCACAGACAAACACATACACCCCCTTACACAGCCTTTAACCGCGGCTCGAACCCGAATCCTACCGTACCATCAGGTAGTATCTCGACTGAGCCACGGAGACCGGCATGAAGAAAAGACATTTCCATTTAGGAAAACCTTATCAGGAAGAGTAAGTTGAGTAATATCAGGAAATATCGACTTCTTTCAAGAGAATCGAAAAAACGGGGGGTGTCAGTGTGAACTGTGAATCAAGATTTAGTGATAAGTACATATTACAGTTACTTTTAGTTGTTTTAACAGTTGTATCAGCTATTGACAGTTGATAATCAATCACAATTTGTTGATGAAGAATTGAATAAATTTTTTAATTGAATTAAGTCGAGCGTTTTAAATTATGTGATTATAAGTACATAGTTTCCCTGATTGGGATTGAATAGATAATAGAAAAAATCTCATGAACCGTCCATCAATAGGTGCATATTTATATAAATGGTTAACAAGGAAAAAAGATGTAGTCACAGAAATGAACGTTTGAATGAGATTGTGATGTTTTCAAAATATGGTATCAGCACAACAAAAAACGTAGGTAAGTCTATTTCAATCTCTTGTAAGGAAATCAAAACACCTCGAAGTGTTCATTCCAGCTTCAATCTGTTGATTTATTATATAATTAACGCGCTTTTAATTCAATGAGACAAGGTATTATGATAATATTCACTTCATTTGCAGGAGTTAATTTTGCTGGAAGGCGTAATAAAAAATCGCCAACAAATAGGTTTTCATTCCGTACACATGGTTTCGGTTTCTGCTATCTAATTACGGTCATGCGAAGCTAATTAACTGCTAGTTTATTAAAAAATCAGATGGTAGTAGGCAAATTCCATCTGTGGTTGTCTTAATTCATTCATTTTGAATAAGAGAGTGATTAAAAGAAAGTAATTTGTAAAGAAATCGCTCAAGTATCGATTTAATTATGATAAAAATAATGAAATGTGAACCAACATATCTTGGATTTGATTTCAAGAAAAGATAATTACAGGTTTCAAAATATCTTCTGTTTAATCATGAATTCATCAAATCAGAACCGTTTCAGAAGGGCATGTATTTTTATTAATTCAAGTAGAAAGATATAAATGGCTGAACATCCCTTTATTAAAAAATATATAAATGATGATAATTGTTGTTTTAAATCGAGTGAATTACCTTTCAGTCGATTCAAATCAGGCATAATATTCAGGCATATATCAGGCAGTAGGTATAATAGAAAATGCTAGAACACATACCACAAAAATGATACAAATGTTCTTTTTTTGTTAGGTCTACCATAAAGTGTTGTAAGCCGAAAATATGTATAATTTGAAAAATTTTCTTCGAATTCACTAGGCCAATTGTTGTGTATACATATTATTACACTTTCTAACAGAAATTCTCATAGACAATGGATTCTATTATCAACTTTAATAATAATATGAAATTTTGTTTGGATTTGTTGGATAATCAACATGGATTTAGAGAGAAAAAATCAACAGCAATGGCCTTTGAGGGAATGAAAGAAGTAATTTTTACATGCCTTGACTTTATCAAGGCATGTGACAATAACCTTGATACGGTAATGGGCCTTCGATTAGGGATGTTAATTATCCAAGAATACGAGTCAAAATATCGTGGCATTGGAGGTCCCATCCTACAGATTTTGACATCAACTGGAAACAGGTACCAAACTGAGACAAGCTCCAATTGGTGTAATGGAGAGGACGAAAATCAGGTACATACCATAAGGTCCATAAAGGTGTATTTTAGGACCAATTACCTTTATTTTGTATATCTACTAATGATCTACTGGACTTTGTAGCTCTAACAGCTCCAACATCTACAAAGTCTTTGCTGACGACTCAACCCTTTCGAATGAAAATGTACGAAAACTTTAGTTCAAGTCATAGACTGCGACAGGGGAACGCAAAATGGCGAATGGATGCAAAGACACCACAAAAACCCACTAGGAATACTATTTTATTAGTATTATTATTTTACCACCTAGTAAAACTTGTAAGGAGGTTTTAGGTATTCACTACTCACTATTCCAAAATGTTATATTTCTTCTATAATCAATAAAAAGTGATAAATAGATAAATTAATTAAAAAGCCTTACAAGAATACTCCACCAAAAACCGAAGTAACTTTGTATTACCGAAAACAAGGAAGTCACAAACTCCAGGTTCATTCGAGTTTCTTGATAAGAATAAACCAATTAGATGAAGATTTACAAGCCATGAACAACACGAACTCCAAAAGGTACATGAAGAAGAGGTTACGCGATAAAATGTAATGTCGTCAGAGAAATTAAACATAGAAAACAAAATAATAAGAAGGGTATAAGAACGTAGAAACGGCAGTAAAGGAACGGGGATAATCCTTTTGACCTGTTACTTGTATTGTATCATTGGAAATATTAAGTAAAGGCTATTACTAACATCTAATTGACTATTAAGTAAAATTCCCGAATTTTTGAATTTATTGTATTGCAATGATTCTATAGAATTTAGTTTGAAACCTTCGTCTATTTTTGATATCTCGAACTCTAAATTAAAAGTGTTACTCTCCTCTATCAAGTGGTTGGCATAATTATAACAAGTTTTCTTCTTTTCAAAACTTCCGTGTTCAAGTATTGTAATTTGGAAATTTCTGACAGTTCTACCTAAAATAATACATATCAGCAACCATACTTAATTTTGTATAACCTACACATTCTATTCTGGAGAATTTTTGATTTATTATTCGTGAGAATATTACCGATATTATTAGCAGAACGGAGAAAAATTGTACCGCGACTCAAAAGTGATTTCTAGGCGTACCAATATATCTTAATACATTGAATTTTGACTTTTCTTTGACGAAATAGATGAACTTAAAGAACTGATTTTTTGAAAGACTTTTTGTTTATTGAATTTTCTATAATCTTTGGATGGTACTGATTGTTCAAAGCGATTTGCTTAATTTCACTTTTCTCTATACTGAAATCAACGTTCGAGAGAACTAGAATAGGTAAAAATTTTGTATTATAAAAGTGTTAATTTGGCATCTGTACAAGTTGTAGTTCGAAACGCGAATTGCGAAATGCGTTCAATGAATTAAACAATGTAAGTTAGTGTTTCATTAAGACCAGCTTACTTCAACAATTTTGAAAAAATCGAAAATTTTTTTTCATAAATTGCTTTTACTATATACTCGTAGAAATAGTACAGAATTAGTCCCGAACGTCAGCAAGACCGAGAAACAGGTATAAAAGATTAGGGAGAGCTGCAGTAAATCCGGCCGCTCGTAAGCCTTCGGTTGCGGCAGCTGCTGCTTACCTTTGGGTCGTCTTATTGTTTTGTTCTTTGTTTTATTGTTATTGTCTTGTTGTTTTGTTGAACTGCTTTGAGAAATGCAAGAATTCTTCAGAATGATGCTTACGAAGACCAGGAAGGAGTTGTGGATGAAGCTGGAATTGGAGTAAAATTCACTTTTTTTAATAATTAATATTATAGTACCGCGACTCAAAACTGATTTCATATTAGGCATACCAATATACCTTGATACATTAAATTTTGACTTTTCTTTAACGAAATAGATAAACTTAAAGAACTGCTTTCTTTGAAAGAATTTTTGTTTATTGAATTGTCTATAACCTCTGGATTGTACTGATTGTTCAAAGCGATTTGCTTAATTACAATTTTCTCTATACTGAAGTCAACGTTCGAGAGAACTAGAATAGGTAAAAATTTTGTATTATAAAAGTGTCAATTTGGCATCTGTAGAAGTTGTAGTTCGAAACGCGCGTCATGCGTATTATTTAATTAATAAAAAAATGTAAGTTAGTCTTTCATTAATTTTCTGCAAGTATAAATCCATCAATCATCAATTGTTTGTTTAATCTTTACTCACGAAGTGTGCGATTTCTTGTAGTCATTAACTACAAGTTGTAATTTGAATAATTACCCATGAGTTTCAAAGAACTGCCTCAGTAACTCAACTCTTGTAGATAGTTATATATTTTCAGTGATCCAACTAATTCTATTGTAGTTCAATTCCCCAATAAAATCTAGTTTCTCTAAAATTCGGCAACAAATGCACCTTGTAGAGTGCTCTATCGTTTTCACAAGATCACGATAGGCCATGCGCCGCCGTTCGACTCGTCCCTTGAATGAAAAAGATGAATGAAACGCCACAGGAATCGTTCTGCCTACGGTCAAGTCGAAGACACGACCGCAAAACGGTCTTTGCTTGCCTCGAACATAGGAAACCGCAAATTATTCAAATCGCCCATTGATTATTCCAATCCTCATCGACGAAAAAAAGATGAAAATGGGTCACCGCAGATTCAAATTAAGGAAATCGAGATATCGATGAGGTGAGATCAGATTATCTTTGTTCGGGCTATAAGATTGCTGCCTGACGAAGGATGCTATTATATTTATTGGTCTGAATATCATTATTATTATTATTGTCGGTTATTGTTGCGTCCAGATGGGTTTCGATGGTGATGTGTGTGAAACCGCAAAAAGCAAACAAGGTTTTTTAATATCGATCTATACTTTTTCTATTTTTCGAACCTATTTGTACAGTGTATCGATGTCAGATGACCATCGTTCAACTTAGATATCTTAATAATACCTTAAACAATTTTGACTTCCTCTTAAAGATTGTATCAATCCAAGATATATGTGAATGAAGCAGATCTTGAGACATAACAAAAATTAAGGTTTTGAAAAAAAAATGTTTTCCAAAGCATCATTCGTGAAATAATTTGAAACAATTATCTTAATTAGACAAAACCTAAAAATAAAACCAGTACAAAATATATAACGAAATTTGTCGAACGTTCTCAAGTTCGACAATTTTTTATCGCACAAAAGCCATTCACTTTTTGAGAACAAATATCTTCTTCTCTTCTTCTCAGTCGTTCACTCTCGACAGAGTGGTCGTGGTCATGTCTCGGTCTTGTGCCACTGCGTCCCAAGCGATACGGCGCCACACTGTTCTATGCTTAGCGGCTCTAGAGTTTTCATGGATGCTGAAATGCGTCACAGGTTTTATTAGATCTGTCCACCCTGTTGGAAAGCGCCCACGAGATCTTTTGCCCTCGACTTTCCCTTGGACCACCAATCGTTCGATAGTCTTCGTTTAGGGTTATTTGTCCAAAGAATTTGAGGATTTGCAGCTGCACAGTCGACGAAAACCTCTCTTTGATGTTTAGCTCCTTCAGAATCGAGACGTTGGTTCGATGTGCAGTCCACGGGATTCTGAGCCAGCGTCTCCAGCACCACATTTCTAACGCATCAATTTTGCGACGATCTTGCATCCTCAATGTCCATGTCTCAGCTCCGTACAAAAAGATTGGAAAGACTAGGCATTTCACTAGTCGAACCTTTGTGTTTTTGGTAATTCTGCGGACCCCCTCCAAATCTTTTGGAACTTTTCCACTGAAGATCTTGCTATGGCGCAACGCTTCCGGATTTCGTCCTCGCAGCTGCCAGCATTTGAGATCTTGGAGCCCAGATATACGTAGCTGTTGACTACTTCACATCCCGCAATGTTTTGAACGTTAACCTGATTGTTATTAGGGCGGTCCACGATCATCAAACATCTTATCTTGTTGAATTATTGAATAAAAAACATTCTTTCAAACTTTCACATTTATGACGTTAACAAGAATTTGGATAACATAATTTTTTATTGAAAATGGACAAAATCGTCATGATTGTGATTTAACTTCAACCGTTTCTTAGTTTTTCGAAAATATTCTATTGTTATGTGACTATCAAAACATTATTTCAGTACTACTAGAAACAGAGTGTGTGATAAAAAAAACCAAATACTTAACAGCTTTGGAATGAACTGAACAACTCCATCTGTAATTATCATTACGAAAATATTGTCAAAATGAAACGAATACGTGGAAACCTACCACCAAACAAAAAAAAAGTGTGGAACTCGTGGACTGCCGCGGTAAAGCTATAGCATAGTCTTTTTTATCAACTTATACAATTATAATTATTTATTTATTTATGCAATTTTTTTTCATTGATATTAATTCAGTGTTTTCTTTGATATTAATTCAAGCTACTCTTTTTGAGCGTGGTGACCGATAAGAAAACAAATTTTTTCTTTTATTGAACAAATGACAAGTTAATATCGTTTAAAATATTTTTATTATCTTACAATACATGTAGGTTATTCAGGAATTTTATCATTGAAACTATAGGTTTATGGTAACTGAAATAAAAAACATAAGTTTGAGACTGATATTCTGTAAATATCTGGAAAATATTGCGTCAATGATGGTCCCATATTTTGTTGTGGATTCTTGTGGATCATTATTCATTTTCAAATTCAATTTTTCCGAAAGAAAAGTTGTCAACCGCTCTGATTTTTTATCAGCGAAGTTGATGTTGAAATCGCCATCCAAGATAAGTGGAAATTTATTCCCATTTGTACCAAGTGCTTTCGACCCTTCTTCAGTGTACTCCAGTAAAGTCCTATGTATAAAATGCTCTACCTCGTCCAATTTTGGATTCGGAGAAATGTAAATTGCTACCATGACTATGTGTAGGCCATTTCTAAGTTTGCATAAGCACGCACAAATATCTCCAATAAATGAGCGCCTAATATTAACATCGCTAACGTATGCAATATTTATTTCAATATTCAGAGTCATAATATTGATAACATTATTGAATTTAACAATACAATTGAAATTAGGTACTTCAATCGGATTATTATGCGCCATGCAAGTTTCGGTATACATATACGTTAAGCGAACGCTCAGCCGAGCTATGTGGTAGGCGGAGTGGGGGCGTTAGATTTTATTTTCGTTACGGAATTTCTTGATTCGGCCACCGCGCTCAAAGCCCGCGATAAAAGCTATGCAATAGCTTAAAAAAACATTTGTGAGAAACCTGTACCCAACGTGGATCAATTATTATTTCGAGAGAGTGAAGAATAATAAAACTCCAATACAAATAATAGATAAGTCGAAATTCATATAACCAATTGAATACATTTCAATTCAAAAGATGAAAGGACGAATGGATTGAACAGAAATGTACCTACCTACATATTTTCAAAAATGCGGTGTTAAAATCATTTTGAAATTCTTCTTTTGTGAAAAGAATCGAGAGTTAAAGATAAGTGGAAAGTCTATCTTATGGAAAAAATGTACCTACCTACTCACAAAATCTCGTTTTTGGTAGGTACAAAGAAGTTCTATAAAAATTCACCTATAGGTATTTGAGTTTGAATTAAGGATCCAGAGACAGCAATTGAGTGACTACATATTATAGTATTAGATATACGAAGAAACTCCTTCAAATAATTATTTTTGACATTAATTAATATTTATATTCCATAAATTATTGATCATATAGAGATATTTCAGTACATATAGTGTAAAGTAAGATATGTATCTACATTTTACTATCACACAAAAAACTCCCACGATAGGCATATTCGATTTCGACCAATGAACTAACTTTTCATAACCATTTTTTTCGCAACTTTACGTTGCTCATAGTTCTCCTTAATTAAAGAGTCAAAATTGAAAGCTGCATTGAACGAATGAGGAAACATACATATTATTATAAAATTTGGAATGACTCAAGGAAATGTTATTCGTCTACTAATATTTTCCAAAAATTCCAAAATATAGTAATATATTTCCAAAAAAAAACATTGAATAATGAAACAGGTAGGTATACCAAAAATCAGGTTATATAATATTCAAATAACTGTTATCGAGCCAAATATGAAAATAACAAATTCGTTTCAACGCAGATATGATTATCATTTCAGAACAACTATTTTGCAAATATGGCAAGGAAAATATTGTGTGACATTGTACATCTGTCAAATCAAATGTTCCAATAGATAGCACGAACCAAACCAAGGACTGATCTTCTTGTTCCACCCACTGCAAAGAAACAATAGCTAGTCTGAAAGCACAATTTAACAGTTCGTCTAGTTAAACACCTAACGGAGAAGAAACAATTAGAACGTACGAAGGAAAAAAAAGGGAAGTAGGAAAGAAGGAAATCGAAATGCATTAAACATGATGCAAATTTATTTATCTCCCGTGGCTCTCAAAGTCAAGTTCAATTGCAGTAATCGATAGCAGAACCAGATTAGATAGTTGTATGTGTACGTTTCTTCATATTTTATACGGTGAACTGATTGTGCAATTCCAATACACGTTATATATACGGCGATACTTTTGAATACGCACGCTAATTAAAACTAGGTAAATGCTAAATCGTTAATCAGCACTAGTTGGGACCTGAGGTTTCATCATGCTTGGGTAATTAACCAGTCGGTATAAAACAGTGGTTCTTAACAGGAGGTCCGAGTACCTCTGGTAGTTTCTGTGAGTAGGTACTCGTGATCAGATAAATGACCAAATTGACGAAGTCATTAAAAAATTTTATCTAAACATGATCTGGCCAACAACTTGACCCAACAACAAACAGACAAATCATGATATAAGTATAGGAGTGAAAATTGTTGAGTTACCCTTAATTTTCACCCTTCTTACACAAAGTCCTATCATAATAGGGATAGTAGTAATTCAATGATTTTCAACCGTAGTCGATAATTTTATGCCATTTTCAACAAAGAACAGCTATACCAATTTTTATGATTTCTGTGTTTTTACATTCGTCTTTGTCCGTAAATGGCTTTGAGTACCTATTCAAAATAATGAAAACTATGTATTTGGGAAAGAAGTCGCCTGCCGTTGTGACTAGAGGTGAAAGTAAAGTGACGACTCATCACTGACACTCGTGAAAGTCGAGAGGGGTAATCGTTTCTCCTTCGAATTAATATAAATACATAAAATAAAGGCGTAGTATTCACACCAATGTTCTGATTATCAGATTCATTTCTTTACGTAAGTATTAATTTCTTTATGTAAATAAAAATCATGAATTAAGTTTAGGTTGAATGTATCTCTTAATTCAAAGACTGTTATTCGAATATAGGTACACATATTACATTCAAACTGGGGAGTTTAATTTAATGAAGTCATATATTACCTATACATCAACTTCAAACAATCTGGACTATGGTAGAACAGATAATTTGTGAAATGATCTCTCATCACTGAAATATTGAGAACCTCTGGTATAAACCCAAGATATTTCAAACTTTCGATGTGAAAATTGTGAAAAAAATGAGGATTACATTGACGTAAGGAGTCGACCTGTGTACTCCTTTGTGTTAAGATTTTTTCCCTAGTTTCTTGTCTGATTCGAGAACTATTGTGATGCACATGAAGTGTAGGTACATGGTTTTTCTGAGAGCGAGGATTGTATTCAACTTAATCAATGATACAATAAAAATACGTAATAAGTTGAGAGATAGGATGTCATTCATAATTAATATATGTATTTCTATGCGATGAGCTGATTATACATCCGTTATCTCCGTTCTATTTCAGTTTCAGTAATTAATTTATTGATTTATAAAACATCATTTGCACTCACATCGTTTTTACAAGACCATGCATCTCGAAGAAATAATATGTCTAGAAGTAAAGAAATGTACAAGTATTTGTTTATTGCTGATCACTGTTCAAGGTAAGATATATAGTATTTTCTGATGCGTCAAGAGGTAACGTCCATTTTCCGATAAACACAATGATGCACTTTCAAATATTTGAAACGTCGAATCCTCTTCTAACCTCATATAGTTAATACGAAAAAATAGATCATAAAGCGGGGTATTACACAGGGTGTGTGTATCACACACTAAGAGTGGGTGGTATTGGTCGAAACGAAGGGTTGAATTGAAGGCCCTGTGCCACTGTTGAATTATCCGCCGGCCGGCTTTTCTTTTGGGCGAAAAAAACGAATATTGAAGGGTTGGTGTTAGAAGTAAAAAATCATCGTGCCACTAAAATTTGGTTAAAAAATAGAAACAACCGTTGATGTTTCATGAATGAATTATTTTCGATTTTCAATTATTCGACATTAATATGGAGTTCTTTGCAGGGATCATTTGAGACAAAAGTATTGTAGTGGAAGGAGCCATGATCAAACGACTCTCAAAAGCAGGGCCCAGAAAGCAACTAACACGAGAGAAAGAGAGAAGTTGTGCTGTTTTGACACAGTAACGAACTTACTTTGGAACAATATGAAAAAAAATTAAAATATAAAGAACATTGGAAAGTCAAAAAGAAAGCTTTGAACAAAGCAATTTTAAAACGTTCCTCAGATCGCCATGAAGAAAAACACTCTGTTAGTTTTTAATTAACACTATTATGTTTGAATTATTATCAAGAATTTATAATAAGAAAAATATGAGAAGACACAACTTCCGTCAGACACCGAAGAGTATGATTTTTTTGTTTAGTGTGCGTTGAGTACTGTTCAGACAGTCTTCCAAGAGAGAAGAGTGGGTACCTACACCGCACTAGTTGCCGACATTGGGCTATTTGAGTTTGTTTTTGTTTCTATGGGGAATCTCGAATATTTCATTATGTTATTTTATGTTAAGGTTTCTATGAGAAATCCCAATTTTATTTTATTAATGAATATAAACTTAAATTCAAAAACTTGAACTTATGATTCACACTTTATTCACTACATAACATGACGCGTTTCGTCCTTACAAACGACTTCTTCACGTGCTAACAGAATACTGGTAGTATTCTGCAAGCATCTGAAGAAGTCGTTTGTAGTGACGAAAAGTGTCTTGCTATGTTGTTTGAATTTTAGTTTATATTCAATTATAATGGATTTACATCAAGTAAACGCCAACACTATTAAATATTTATTTTATTATGTTTTGGTTTCTATGTTCCATATGTTTTAATGCGTCAAATTTTTGCAAAAGTGTATTGATCTTAATATGTATTCTAATAAATAATTGACAAATATTAAAATAACTCTATTTAAATTTTCCTTTGAATGGATCTTACCTCGATTTGAACAAAATGATGATCAAGTGACCCTGCTCTAACCTATTTTGTAGGTAATAATTGAGTGTCTTTTTATTGGCATGTTTCGTTTTTTGAACCAATTAGGTTAATTATGCTATTCTCAATTAAATTGTCGTAACAAATGGTAAATGCGAATTACACGTGTTTGTTTATACCTAAGAGTTTTGTGGTTAAATATATTTTATCCCTCTTCTGAGTGTTGAATATATGTTATCCCTTTGTTGTCAGTTATTTATCTATAGTTTATAATTAGAAAATTCTGGCTGATTTTCATAGAAAATGTTTTCTACACTCCATATATGTTTCGGGCTACTACGTATCATCAAAAGTTCAATAAAATTCAATCCTGGAAGAAGATGATATAGGTATAGTTTTTTTGTTGATAATTTGTAGTAGCCCTGAACATATGATGAGTGTTAATCTCTCGACGTTGAGATTATCGGCTGTATAGTTCAGTGGAACTATTCAGTTCTACTCATGATAAGTTAGTATCCCTAAATATTGTCGGGTGTAGTAAAGATTTTTGTGGAGTCTAGACAATTGTTTTCAATAAACAAAATTCATTCAGCAATGTCTTGAGCATCCTTATATTTCTCAATATTTACTCATATTCGGAATATGTTTCACAACTGTGGTTGACACTATTAAACACAAAATAATAAAGCAATTATAGAATAGTTGAAAAGTTTCAAATAATTTCGAGAATATTTCGATTACGACCCACTTTGCAAAGCTGTTTCTGAGAAAAACGTAGTCGAAAATTTTCATTCGCAGCATAAACACTATAGTGTTTAATCGATGTTTAGTCAATAGGTATATCAATTTAGCGAACATCACAACTTACTTAGTTGGTACTCTAAAAAATTATTTATAATCTAAAATAGGCATTCAATAATGGAGTTTACGACACGTTATTTCGTTACAAAATCGCTCAATTCGAAATGATATTGCTAAATTTAGCCGAAGGTCTTCAAAATTACATACCTAATAATATAATCACTATAATCTAGTCAAACATAACAATATTATTCCGCCAACACAGTCGCTCCATCTGATGTAGATGATAAACTAACCATAGTTTAAAGTTTTAGTTTAGTTTAGTTCTGTTAGAAGATAGACTTAGTTTAGTAGATAGTAAACTAATTTTTTAGTATTTGACTGGTTAATCAAAATTGGCATTTTCATAAACAAAAGCTGTGATAATTCAAATAAATCTGAGTTTTTTTTTGATTTTCACTATAATTTAGTTGAATATAACAATGTTGTTTCGCCACCACAGTGGCTTCATCTGATGTAGATGATAAACTTAACTAGTTCATCATCTACTAAACTAAGTTTATCATCTACTTCAGCGGTTCCCAACCTTTTTAATTGGTGGTACAACCTATTTTTGAAATTTAACTTTGAGTAGCACTTACTAAATAATGGATAAGGAGAATATATATTTTAACCAATATACCCTATATATGACCTATGACGTGTAACTCTTCGTTAAATATGTATACAAGGATTAAACAAACAACAATTTCGAGAATTCAAAGTTAAATTATTATTTTATTATTCTTTTACCACAACCCGCGGCCCAGTACCACACTCCTCGCGGCCCACAGGTTGGGAACCACTACTTTAAACTGAGGTTAATTTATCATCTACATCTGATGAAGCCACTGTGTTATCGAAACAACATTGTTATGTGCAACTAAATTATGGTGAAAATCAAAAAAATACTTAGTTTCATTTGAATTATCACAGCTTTTGTTTATGGCAATGCCAATTTTGATAAACCACTCAAAGTACATTAAATACAGGTATTTTTGCTCACAATTCTTTCTCTGAATTTCTGCAATGTGAATCAGTAATTCTAGCTGAGAACAAATCAAATTTTTATATCTAATTCAAGGAAGTTATTATAATTTTTGAAATAAACTGCGTTTACATGTTGGTTTTTTCTTTAAATTGATACAAACCGTCTAAAATTATTCTGTTTTTATTATTTTGACCAGAACCCGCGGCTCAGTACCACCCGGCCACGGCTCACAGGTTGGGAACCGCTGATCTACTTTAAAATAATGTTAGTTTATCATTTACATCTGATGAAGTCATTGTGTTATCGAAACAACATTGTTATGTTAAACTAAATTATAGTGAAAATCAAAGAACTACTTAGTTTTATTTGAATTATCACAGCTTTCGTTTGTGACAATGCCAATTTTGATAAACCACTCAAAGTACATTAAATATACGTATTGTTGCTCACAAATCTTTCTCTGAATTTTTTCAATATAAATCAGTAATTCAACTATAGTTATTGTACTATAGTAATATTGTATACTCTTGATAATGGGTTAACCACCCGAAACATAAGTGGAATTCAGTGAAACTTGAGTCAAGTGTGTTAATCAGTAATTCTAGCTGAGAACAAATTGAAATTTTATATCTAATTCGAGGAAGTTATTATAATTTTGGAAATAAACTGCGTTTACATGTTGGTTTTTTCTTCAATTGATACAACGCGTCTACGCTGCGAACTAAAATTTTTTACTGCTTGAGAAAATCGAAATTAAGTCTTCATATTAATGCGTAAGGAAGTTTGGAACTTCCAATGTACCCAATACACTTTAAAGGCATCCAATGTAATCAATGCGAGAGTTAATCACATATGTCTTTAACTCAGTGTTTCCTAACCCCTTGGTGTCTTGCCCCACCTTAACCTTTCTGAAATTCTTATGCCCCCTCGAAAAGGGTGAAACATTTTAAATTATTGAGTGCCAATTGTTCAAACTCGAGTCGAGTCCATTTACGAATTGCCCCCTTCAACAACTATATTGCGCCTGTGGGGCATAGTCCCCACATTGGGAAACAGTGCTCTAACTTATCTAATTGATCGAAGATTTCTAGTCTCAATTATCGTCTCGAAAATCTGAAAATACCTGAAATTGATAATAATTCACAATCTCACGAATGCAATCAAAGAAGGTTAATAAATACTCTAAGAATTAGTGACATTGCTACCCGTTTTTCAAATTCTTGCCACTGTTTTAGTGTTACCTCTAATGATTGAGATCGACATCAATCTATCTTATGACAGTGATGACCGTCATTTTCATTCATTTTCTTCGTTAATTGGTAATAAATAACCGGTAAATTTGGATTATGGGGGTACAAGGAGTGAGGTTAAAGCCCTTCACCGTTCCATTACCTAATAACCTACAATTTAGGTTGTTCAACACACCCAAGCCCAAGTTAACCCAAGTTTACCGCCATGTGTACGATAGTTTGTTTCAAGTGTCAATTATGAACAGCGTATACAAGAATTCCAATAATGATGAACAAGTAAGAATTTGTGAATATCAGAGATTTATTTTCAATTTCTTTGAAGCATTGATAATAATTCAAGTTCCGTTAATAGGTTTTGAAAGTATACATCCAATATATTATCGATATATGTAGGCATTACATAGGTTTTTCTATTGAAGAATTGTTTTAACTTCGTAAATATAAAATACCTATATAATATGCACTTTCATAAGAATTCTTACATACTTTGTTTGAAATTGATAATCATTTGAATTTATCAATACTTAATTTATTGATATACGTATTGATACTGTTATATCATAGATAAATTTGGGTATATGTTCAGATTTCTACACACCTATATCAACATATCTACATTTTAATATCTAAAAATGACAGTTTTTGAATATTATAAATTAATAAAGCTCAGTTTTCATTTGTTCATTCACTCTTTTCCGGAAAATAACTTGCTTGTGTAATTTCATGCTCAGACGTAAAAGTGTAGTAGAATGATTGATTGTGGTTTTCAAAAAACAATTATGATGAATTTATAGACTTAAAGTGCTGCTTCATTCAAAATTAACCACATGCGACGCTTAACAAATCTTTGCAAGATAAGATAAAGGATTATTCATTGTTAATTTTTCATAAAACTTTGTATATTGGTTCACAAGTCCTATAAAACTAATACTTATTTTGACGCCATATATATTGAAGCACGTCCGAGGTTAGAATAGAATGTGCGATTTGTTTTCAAACGTGGAAAATGATTTTTGAAAATGTATTGAGAGTAACAACTGATTCATTATACATCGAGCAAGGATGAGTGCACTCGTTGAATCTAACTTTTATCTTGTATTTGATTTCTTTTTTCATTTTAATGTCCACACTCGTCTGCTTTTCTTCTAGTTGTTTCTGGCGTATGATAATTTTTATTGATTCTATTGTAGTTCTGCTCAAGCACTCATAGCGGTAAAATTGCCAGAAAGTCTATTTTTTTGTTTAGTAATAAAAATTACTTTTTTCCACATGTTTATAACTTTTTAAAAATCACTATCACTTGTGTGAAGTATGAAAAAGTGCATCCACTGCAATTATTTATCAGATGACATCAAGAGGCTCTTCTAAACTCATTAATAATGATTTATGATTGATTATCAACTGAATGTTATTCATTGGGAAATTATTAGCTACTACTACATGGAAACTCATTCACTTTTTGAATATTCTCGTTCCTTCACAATAACTTTACGAAAATGGTTTTCGTGAAATCCGAAAAAAAGTTTGAGATGAATAGTTATATTAACGTTTCTTGTATTCCATTTAAGACTTACGTGCACACTTCTAAATATGGAAAAATTACACGTTGTTTAGACACTGTATTTCAAGTAAAATCAGCTGATACACTAGAAAAAACATAAGATAATTATGAAAGAATGAAAGTGAGTTCAGTATGTGTTAGCTACAAGGAAGGTAGGTACAATTCCATACAAAAAAATTATTCGTTGAATATAATTAGAACATCAACTATTCCACCATTATTTCGACGAAATCTGTTTGAAATGAGAAATAACATCTCTTTCTGAATGATTTCTCAAAGAACAAGTAAGATGCAGAGCAATCTATTAACGAAGAATTACTTCGAATGGAAATTCATTGGATCAAAAAAATTGACAAAATATATCATTGATACAAATTTTACAGCTATATAAAATTATTCATCAACTACATATCAGAACAATCTGGAAAGTTTTTCCATATCCTGCGTAAAAAAATAACACATCTAATACTTGGAGGTCATATGTAGGTAAAATTTAATGCTTTTCAAATCAGGAAAACGGAAAGCGAACGTAAAGCATCGCCACGGAACGAATTCTATATAGAAAGGCTCCAAACATTCCATAAACCCTCAGCAAGGCAGCTGAATTTTCCGAGTAATTATTGATGGTCAAATGAAAATATTAATTATCCATAAATGTATCTTTCTTGTAGTAATCCTGATGAAACTTATTGAACTCATCCTAGACCTATAAATAAAACATCTTTCTCGGCGTAGATATCAAAAATAGTGTGGGACACTGGATAACAAAAGGTTCGCAAAGAATTATCACTCTGATGGATCTACATTTTTGGCCTTACTAAAAATTTCATATTGCAGAATGAACTTTCAACTCGTTAAAAGGAGCAATTAGATTCAGTAGCGCAGCCAGAATTCAACTTCAAGAGGAGGTCCAATCGAAAATATAGAAGAAATATAGTATCATTAATGTATAATACTGACCAGATGCAATGAATTCCAGGAGGAATGAAGACTGATTTGTTGCAGGTCAGTCGGACCCCCATACCTACAAGAAAACACCACATCGGAAAGAACAAAAGCATTCAAACATAGAAGTGTTTGAATAACACTTAAACAAGTAATGAAATCATGAAGAAAACCTACGGAAAACTCATTATGGGACTCATAGTTACCTATATGAACGCATTCGAAGACCAGTAGCAAGAACTGTTTTTTTGGAACGTACCTCCCGGTAGCTCTAATATAACAACTATCTCGCGAAAAATCCGTAACATAATCGTACCTATACACGCAACAGAAATAGGGACTCAAGAATAATACCTATACCTAGATATGACAGACTCTAGTTCCAGAGACTTAGGGTGATTGGAATAGAGATGTTGCCATTTTTTTTGAGTCAATTTGGATACAATTTACGGCAACCACGTGCCAATTTCATGAATTTCATTTCATGAATTAGGCATCTTCTTTTAAGTGTTTCGATATATAGTTGAATGAAAACAATGTAGATGCAAAATTCAAGTGCTGACTTGAAATTTTTTTTTAGTGTCACTGCCGTACGAAAATTAACAGCGCTTTACTATGGTATTGATATTATAATCATTTTTCATAGTTTAATCAACCCAGTTCTAAGCAGGAGAGTAAAGTAGTTTTTAATGTTTAATTGTAGTCTTAAATTTAATTTTTTTCACTTCAGATTTTTGTTATTCAGTTGTCCATCTATAGTCTACAATGGAGTATAGTTGAACAAGCATTTCGGAAGAGAGACATATTTATTCGAAAAATGCCCACCGAGTATAAACGCAAGCAAACAAATAACAACGGAGTCTACTCTACCTCCAGGAGCAATAAGTTATCATCTTTCACAACAGTCAACGCCTACAACAATCTACTTCTTTTGCAAGACTATCAGGAGAACTATCTGGCGTGCATAATCAAACGTGAAGCTCTAAAGACCCACAGTTACCCCAAGAAGGGCGTTAGACGCTATTACGCTGGTAAAAGTAAATACTCGTTTAACAGTAGTTAATCAGTAACATCGATTCAAGTATCAGAAAAAATTTAAGTATTGCCGAACATCACCAAAAATTAACAGTCGTCAACAAATATTGCTTTGCAGACAACTCCATCCCACATAGGAATAAGTGGAAATGAAAATGCCGACGAACTAGAAAAATTAGGTCCAAGTTCACAAAATCAACAAAAAATTAAATACAGTGATCATAAACCTCACATTAAACAGTTTATCGACGACTTATGGCAATCTGAATGGGACAAAAATAGAGCAAACAAACTTTACCCGATCATACCTAAAATAACCATAAAACCTCAAAAGAGAAGAGACCAGGTCGTGATGAATAGAGTGAGAATAGGCCATACCAGACTAACTCCTAAACACATCCTCGAGAGAGAAGAACCGCCAATCTGTACAAACTGCACAACACCAAAAACAATTCGCCACATTATGATATGCCCAGTATTCAACAAACAGAGAGATTATCTAGAAATAAGACCCCCTCGAAGTACTCAGGACCAGCCCCCAACAAGTCATAAAATATCTTAAGGAAATTGAATTGCATAACTTTATTCGATTTTACCTATCCAAAAAAGCCGGTAATAATCCTTTGTGCGGTCTTCACTTCGTTTATTGTTTGTGATTTAAAAAAAAATAAATTAGAAGAAAATGAAAAAGTAGACCTGAGAAAAAATCAAAAGATTGGTGAAATCAAAATTAATAGATTTGAGTCGAAGGCTAATTTTTCCATTCGAATATGAAGATATAAATTGAAGGAACAGTTCTTCAAACAGATAAATCATTGAAAACTTTGTACCTATCAGCTTCAAAACGATAGCTAGATGTGCGGAAAACAATAACTATTTGAGAAATAGAGGAAATTTCACAGTCCATCTCACCTATATACTGCAGGAGAGATGAACCATGATGACGTTTTCTAATATATCTCTTATTCATTTATGGTAATATATTTCGACACTTTGTACTCTCTCCGTATAAGGAATGATGTTATGTTCACTATTCGACTGAGTTCCTGATTTAAATCATTGAAAAAAAAGTTATCAATCTTTTTCTATTTGGGATCCTATGACAAAAATATTCCGACAATTAATTCAATGATCATTGTAAAAACGGTAGGAATGATATTTTTAGACCAATACATCAGCTGAAATCACTTCTAATTCAATTTAATTATATTCTCGTGTTATGCAAATAAGAAACCAATAACGAACTAACGGCAATTGCGCAAATAGATATAAACTGAAAATTAGCTAAATTACAAAACTAGGAAGTAAGTTGAAATTATTCATTTAATTTTTTCTTTACACTGGTTGGTTCGAAAATTAATCAATTTGCAACCTTGATACTGCAACTTTGAATGTTCTAATTGGTTACACCTTGAACAGTTCGGATATAATTTCGAACAGTAATGTTAAAACTTGATTTTCTACTTTATTTATATAATGTATCAAGTTATATCAAAAATTCTACAGTGGGTAAATATGCAAGGGCAAAACCTGAGGCTCGATGTAAAGAATATTTTCCGTTTGAAACTGTATTTCAGAATATGGAATTGAATTTGCATTTTTTCATCATTTTTTGAATTATATACTTTGATATAATGAATCAACCGTTTTGTGATTTCGATGATTTGATTCACTGATCCTACCAATTAAATGGTAGGTACATACTACTCTAGAAAGGAAAAAACATTGATTGTGTCTGAAACTAAATTCAGAGGATTTGAAAGGTTATTTCATTCGTAACTCGAGAACGTGTCGAAAACACCTCGCTGAAAACAAAATTTCTATGAATGTACAAAATTCATTCATTTACAAACGAAAAATACAAATAGAGAAAAGTACAAAAACAAACAGAAACCTGTGATACTAATTTGCACCACATGTTAACTATTGAACATAATTTTATTCTGAAGGGTTTTCTATCTATACGTCAAAGTCTAAAGGGTATATGTCAAATTAAATTTCATCAAATTCATTCTTAATTTTATGTCAAATAGTTCAATTGATAACATAGTCTGAAGGGGTATATGCCAAATTTAATTTCATCAATTTATAAGCAACTAACAATGAACAAATTTATCAACAATATATTGGAAAGGTGAATTAATATTGACCATAACTTGCTACACTGATTAAGATAAAAACACAACACTTTTCCACGTAAATTCAATGATTTCCAACAGAAGTTGACGTACATATGCGTTTACCTGAATGTCATAAATGTTTCAAGAACTACAGATTATAACAGTAGTATTTTCACAGTATTGTCAATATAATATTAGTTTTTCTAATTTCATGTAATTCTATCATTTATAAAAAGCTTCCATCTAAGAATTTTCGTGACTTTTGTTATTTGAGACAAATTTGCGATAGGTACAATAAAATTGTATGGTTCATCAATGTCATTTATTTTATACCCTAATATTTCTATGAGAAAAAATTTGTTGTTATCCACTACCGGTTAGGTTATCCAAATATATATATATAGGAGTATATCTATTTTTTCTTATTTCCGGTTTGTTCTGATCAAACTCACTAAACCTATCACTTTTTTCAGCCTGGCACGTTTAATTGAAGACAACAGAGAATAATCATTATAAAAGATTAATAATGATTATCTTGATGTACAAATTTCATTGTATTCATTGTGAAGAACGAACTTCATTTTTAGAGTCAATCAAATTTACAGGTTGATCTTTAGAATACAACTACAGGTAAATAAATGAAAATGTGTCTTGTTAAATTCATTTACTTTCTCGTATATAATTTTTTCGAATATGAATTCAACAAAAAGGTTATCACGTATATAATTATATATATATATATATAAATTGTTGATGAACAGGCAGATTCGCGTTGAAATTTACAAAAGACAAAGTAAATTAAACACAATATTGTAGTGGACAGTATAAATATATACATATATATATATATATATTTACATCTTGCAGCAATTTTGCGTCCTTTCATAAGCGAACCATTTTGCGTCCACGAGATTTAATAGTGTTGGAAAAAAAACATAAGAATATATTGGTTAAGAATTTGAAAACTAGGTCACCTGTATACTTTTTTTTTTTTAAATCAGTAAAAATACATATACACTTTTTTCCAATTTCAGCATTATTTTGCGTCTTTACATATTACTCACCATTTTGATTCCACCCTTGTATACTGCATGTACAATTATAGCACTATTTTACGTCCTCGGGAAATATTCCTTTCATTTACATTACTTTTTTACGTCCAACCGTGTTGCCAGATTTATGTTTAAATACGCAAATTCAAAGGTTGTGATTAATTGAAAAATGTCCAAAGAGAATAAAACTACCGAGTCACAACATGTTGTCATAACAGATATAAAAAAGATATGTATTGGGTTGACCATGGATGTTATGATTACTCTTCTTGATTTAAGAAGAGAAGGGTTTATTAAACTCACTTTTCGAAAAACACAATGACTATTGTTTCGACACGCCTAATTATCATTAGAAAGTATTTAAAACTGAAACTATATACAGTCGACTCTCGCTATCACGAAATTCCACGGCACTGCCATTTTTGTTCGCGTTACGTATAGTTCGTCTTAGGCATAGTTCGAGATATAGAGGTGAACCAAATGAAAATTCGTGTTACAGAGGTAACGAAAAATGTACTGCATGTAGTTTATTCCCTACATCTTCTACAAATCTATCTTATCAAAAATATGTACATATGTACTTAAATTATACACAATTAAAAAAAACAGTAAACATAATAATAAATATCGTGTAAAACAGAGTAAAAAGTACTGTCCATATTACTGCAATCCCACTAGTAATTGAAAAAGTCCGTTATCTTCTTCTGTTTAAAACTGTTAGCAACACGTTTGTCAATCATATTCTCAAATGAAACAATTGAAGAAAACACACTGTCTGGCACATCTATGGTTTTTTCTAAAAACATACTTGGAGTATGTACTGTAGCTCTGGCTTCTTTAGATGTGCGTCTGCTGGCTCTTCCTCCTCGTGATCTTCGTCAGAAGGAGCGTCTTCATCGTTGGTTAAGGAATCCAAAATATCGTCATCAGTCATTGTGCCGGTTACCGCTACCCCTTCGTCGACAAGGGCAAATTCTTCAAATCTTAGTGGATTTTCAGATGGCAGCTGCCTTGTCACCTCATTCCACTCCGCCTCTATGTTGACGTTTGGCGGCTCCACTTCAGTTTCCACCTCTGGTTCCGGGTCAGGTTCCATTTGTGGTCCGACTTATGTTTCAGTTGGTTTTTTTCCCTCTTGAAATCCACATGACTTGAAGCGACATGTTGCAACCTGAACGCCGAGATTTCGTGTTAAACAGTCCATTCTTAGAACATCGTGATATAGAGGTAAAGCACAAATCAAATTCGTCTTATCTACTGAACTTCGAGCTACAGAGGTAATTTTTGTGTCTCTTCGCGTGGAGGTTAAATATAACTGGAAAATTAGTTCGTGTTACGTATGGGAATTTCTTCGTGTTAGACAGATTTTTCCAAGGGGATTGAAAATAATTCTTGATATCGAGGATTTCGTGTTATAGAGGTTCGTGTTAGCGAGAGTCGACTGTATATATAATATTATTCCAAAATGCTCATTATATCAGAGTTGATCATTTACTACATATAAATATCGAACAGACAAAAAGTTTTTAGGGGAAATCTAGACAAGTATTATTATAAAATTATATTATTATAATCTGTAACAATGTGTTATGTAATATAAAATTAAATTCTTTTTATGGTGACTACCTAGAAAGCGGAATTCATGGGGAATATAAAAAAGTATATTCATAAAACATTTTTACTCACATCACTATTTCTTCGAATAAAGATTATGTACAAAGACTTTTATTTTTTGCCAATTTTTGTTTTTCAATACATCGGGATATAAATTCTTCAATTCCTCACACTCATTTTTTTTGAGGCGGTTTATGCTCATCAATGTGTTTTTAAAAAAATATTTTTACACATTTTTTTTGTTCGTCAGACCATGGTATCAGAGTTCGTTTCTTCTTACGCATGTTAGAAGTTGAAGCTTGTTCAATATTTTCGACATTCTCTGAATTATTCAATATTTTTTGCTCGATAATATCTTCCTCAATGTCATCATCACTTAATTCTTCATCATTCAGTGAGTTTTTCTTTTTTTGTTCCAAATCTATTGGAATGTCATCAAAAGTTTTTCCTTTGTGTTCACCAGCTTCACCTTTCTCCATCAGCATTAGTAATTTTGAAATTTTAACAGTATGATAGATATCGTCAGGAAGTCTGTATGAACTTTTATGTACACCCGGAGTATGGCCCATAAATGTCGATAGTTGTTCTATTTAATTTTCGTTTAAGCTAAATAATTGCGTTAATGTTGCCAAGTGTTTTCTCAACCTTGTGCATGTTATGGCTCTCGGATTCTTCGCACCACACGTTGTTGCATATTTAGTAACAATTTTATAGCCACATATGGGATTCATAGATCCTGATCTTCCAAATAAATATGGATTGTTGTCGTTTAGAAATTTTGGTCTACACTTAAGAAGTTCGTTAATTTGATTCTGAATTTCGGTGTTAAACATAACAGGAACACCTCGTCCTCGTTTACCTCTAATTACGACCCGTTTCATATTCTTCAGTAGTATTTTTTCCGTTTCAGTTAGTACTTCGCTAAATTCTTCGTATGTTTCACTTCCTTTTTCCTTATTTTCGTACGTATGCACCAACATACGTTGTAGCTCCCCCGGTCTTTTCCTATTGAGTAATATAACACGACAAAATATGGTTTCTAATAAGGTGTTATATGCAGCCAAATTGTCAGCATTAATTTCTAGAAGTTCTAAAGCTTCTCCTGCTTTCTGAATCAAATACTCTTTTAACAGTTTCAGATCGCTGGCAAGGGGTACAATGGTTATTCTGTTGAATTTTTCAATATTCAGATCGCCACCTGCTCGACTTGATATGTCAAATTGCCAGTTTGATTCAAACAAATTTTTGATCGTCTTCAAATTTGCCTCATAATTTGCCGACTCAATTGATGAATCTGTTTTCGTCACCATATGTAACGCAATGTCACAGCATTGCTTCAAAGATGTGGAAATATTCAGTGCAAAGGTAGGGCATAAAAATAAATTTTTGTTGTTATCATATTTAGCAACTGCTTTTGCTGCTTCAACAAAGTGGTCATAGTATTTCGGTTTCAGTGCTTCGAACAAGTTTCTCACATCAGGCTCTATTTTCTTTACTTCTACGAGGATTCTAGCGAGTTCTCTCATTTTTCGACTTGTAGCGTTTACGAAATGTTTTTCCCGGTGAATCTTCAGATATCTTGAGCCAAAGGCGCAGATGAGGAAGTCTTGTTTGGCTTCCAGCGAAATTTTATCTGCTCTCATTGTACTGAAAACTTCTTCCTTTAAACGGGGATCCGTTTTTTTAGAACTTTTGATCAGAAAATTTTGTCCCATGGCTTGCGAATTTTTATGAGAATCAGTTTTCAGACAAATTTTCGGATGTCGATATAGGAACTTGGCTCTGTAGAAACCTAGACAGTTTGTACATGGTAAAAAAGTTTGATTTGGTAGTTGACCTTGTTTTAATGGCTCCACGCAGTTTTCGGAATTTATTATGAAATTTCCCTTTTTCTTCAGAACTGCTTATAAATTTCTCCTTTCTTTTGTTTTTTTCTCCTTGGAAAGAATTTGTTGTATTTCAGGTTCACAGGAATGATTTCTTCTCATATGCCTTGCAAAGTTATGGACATCTTGTTCACAGAAATAGCACATGTCTCTTTTCCTTTTATATATTCGATTCAATTTTGAGTTAGTAGTTCTTGCAATTTTGACATTTGCATGATTTTTTGTATCGGTAGCATCATCAACATATTGTACCTTAGATAGCTCACCTGAGGTTGAGAAGTCTTAAGATAACCAGGTAAAAATAGAAATAATAAAAGACAACTTACCACATTTTCTCATATATTGAAGAAATATGCTGGGCTCGTTTCAAAGTACTACTTCATCGGATGCTAAGTTAACTTAGCATCCGACGAAGAAGTAGTACTTGCTAGTAGAAATGCGCATCATGGGTATTTCTTCAATATATTAGATGTTATAAATATTTTTTTATTATTATAATTAGCAATTTTCTCAGTATAGTCCTCATCAGTTAATAAAATTATAAATTAAATGAGGGTGGTCAATTCCATCCATTATCGTTCAATTCAAATATGAATGTTGAATGTGAAAGAGTAAATCAAATCAATTTGGTAGTTTGGCAAGTAAAATCGCGTGATAATAAAGAACCAATTCGATAATTCCTAGTGGTTTTAAATAATCCATGTTTTTTCTTTTCGGTTATTTGAACGTAGTTTGGACATAGATATTATTTCTCCCATTGAATCACGAAAATCATAAATGTCCGCTATGTATACACAACTGCATTACCCTAATCATTTTGAAAGAGTTGAATAAGATTTAAGGAACCGACAAAAACAACGTAATTATTTTTATAATATTTTTACATATATTGAACGAATACGTATGACCCGTTTTTCATACTACTTCTTCGTCGCATGCTAATTTAACAATGACGAGGAAGTAGTAGGTATCCCGAAACGCGCGTCATGCGTGTTTGTTCAGTACAATGAGAAAAATTTTCTTCATGTATCGACTTCATCAATCATCCATGTAAAAAACCTGTAGTTCCTTGATTCATATAGATTATTAGAATCAGAACAAAAATTAAACTTAGAATATTTGAGAGGTAGGTGAACAAAGTTTCAGTACGATAATAATTGTTTGGAAGATATAGGTACAAGAAAACCTTTTTATCTAAAATATCCAGATAAAGCCACTAATTAAGGGGATTATTATGTTGCCTGTGTTCTAAAACATATTTCGAAAGAATAATGTGTCAACATAATCAGGGTAGAAAGATATTTTATACAGAGTATGCACGCCATTTGCCTGAGCGTGGGAAAACTATATTTTCCTTATGTTTTCTACCTTCGGTAAACATTTTCAGTACCTACCGGATTAATTCAGAAAATATTAAATATAATTATAATATAATGGAATTGATAGCTCACATTTGTTCACATAGTATCAACAGAAAATGATGTGAGTACACCAATTTCGAGTTTTTATAATCCGGATAGTCCAGTGCTTCTTTGTTCAACTTTTTTCAGCAGTCTCAGGAAATTATGAATATTTCATTCGAAAAAGCATGTAGATAATTTTTGAAAAAAATTAAGTTCGTGCTGGTAAAACTTGCAAAAGGTTTATCGAATAAAAATTGAGATTTGGTTTTCGCAAGTATCTCAAAAACTAAGTGAGATTTTAGAAATCAGAAAAAAGATTCAGAACGAGGAGAAAACTGCCTGAAAAATATTCAAACTCCCGGAACTTTAGGACCAATATTTTTGATTATCAAATCATATTACATATGAAAATTAAGAAATTAAATTCAGGCAATTACTAGATAGATGAAGAAACAATATTCCTCAGGCAAAAAATTTTTATTGAAATTTTTCAATTAGTTAGACATTAGTTAATTAACAATTTTTTACTGCTTAAGCATGAAAATTGCGACAGTGATAATTGATATACACAAAATTACAATAATAAAAGGCAATGTCTAATTTTCACCTATATGAACATAAAAACTTCCTAACGCGTTTCGCTAGTATTGTAACTTTTTCAAAGAAGTGGAAGTTATAATTTGTCTTCTATTATTATAAATGTATTCAATTACACATTACTATACTACTGCAACAGGAGTGAATATGCGAAGACGACTACGAGTATCCTTATTGCAATGTTGCCAAACAAATTCTGACACAGGAAGCAAAATAATGCTGCTAATAAAAGTAAATATACACGTGGGTATACTCAATGGAACGACTAGTGGCAAACAGCTGAACTAATTTCTTGATATACATTTCATAAACAGCATTAACTTGCGTCCACCAAATTCTTCACTACGCTCATTTGGCGGGAAATAGAGATTAATGCTTCATTACAATGGAGCGGCAATATCAAAAGAAAGAGAAACACATTTGTTTGCTGTTGGTTATCGCTTTAATTTGGCGGGAATCTAGGAAAACTATTTTGCGTCCGATATACGGTAGCAAAATAGTCGCGATATGTGCCGAGTCGCAAAATGATATGTGCCGAGTCATAATATGGAAGCAATATAATGCTATGGATGTATATATATATATATATATATATATATATATATATATATATATATATATATATATATATATATATATATATATATATATATATATATATATATATATATATATATATATATATTTTTGATTCTTGAAATGTGTTAAATTTATTAGTAATCATTATCACTTATGACTTTTCTTATTGGTTTTTCATCCTTCGAGTTGAAGTGCATTAGAAAGATCGAATTTTAGATTTCACTTCTTAAATGATCTTTAAAAACGGAAGAAGTTTTTAACGAAGAACCAAACAGAGGGTAACCAAAATTGCAGTTACTGTTATATTGTCTAATTTTATGTTCATAAACATTGAAAGTGAAGTCTTTCGTTTTTCATCATTAGATTATATTAATTATCACATAATGAAGTCCGTCTATCAACTTACACATGTTATGATACTAGGTGTTAAATATAATGTGAAATTCAAAACGCTTGTCTGAATTTCAGAAAAATTGTTTTATATAATAATACTTCGACAATAGGTTCCGAACTACACACTCATTATACCTAGAGTTTAATAAAACAACTTTTTCCTATGAGTGGAAAATAAGTAGGTATCTATTTTTTAAACAATTCGTATAAACTCGCGATAATACCCCCATATCCTGGAACATATATCGTTTCCACTTCATATTATTTGAGGAATTTGGGCTTGAATTATACAACACATTGCAACGATGTTTCACTAAGTGTTCTAAGAGATGTCACTGGACATTATTAACTGTTTAACAGTCACTGGACATGATTAACAGTTTGAAGAACAAAGTAGCTAAGCCGTCGCGTCGCTCAAGAGTTAAGAAATTTTTCTGCGGTAATATAATACACGAAAATAGTGAAAAACAAGAAAGTTATAAGCAGATATTTTACGTTGTGCATAAATTCATTAATTAAGGGTATAAGTCTATTTTGAAGTTTGAATTTTTCGTTTTATTCCTGAAAAAAATGACAGCAGCCTTCACTTCGACCTTTTATAATTTGTATTAACTAATCTAAAAATTGAAAGAAAATGTCCAATAAAATTACTCTATTGAAAACACTTAGGTAGTTAGAATATTAAGTTATCAAATTAAGCTATGGATTGAGTGAACTAGCACGAGGTCATTTGAAATAAGTATCAGTAAATCGGTGTACTTCAGATAGAGTTACATCTTATTTCATTCATTGTTGATAGATATAGGTTTGATGTATATTGATCGTATTTATCAATTGAATGTGTTAATCGATCTGTAAATGTGTCAATATTACTTTATACTTCACGTCATGTACTGATAGTGTCAAAGAATCAACCTTACACACCTTTTCGGTTAAAAAAACATTATATAAATTTGTAAATAAACAAACATTTTGAATAAATTAATCGAATTCAAAACAATTATATATCAAATTTTCATACTTTTTTGAATGTGACAAACCCAACAAAATTAATCAAATTCAAAACAATTATATTCTATATTTTCATGGCAATGTGGTAAGTATTGTTTATCTATCTACCTAATAAAATTAAGTTAATAAATTTTCAGCTGTGTTGAAAATACTCATGCTTTCATGGTTCGTTTGAAACAAATGAATATCCTATCACACATTCCATGCACACAAAGCAAGATAATAATCTATGTACAAAAAACAATGAATTCACCTGGTGTTTTCCGAAAACATCTGCAAAAAACCACTTAAAAACGTTGGAGTCACTATTAATCTAACACGCAAATTTGCCGAGCCTATCCAAACCTTCCACTGATACACGGAAAATACTGGAAAAACTCTCAAATATTTCTGTTTTACCGAACAAAAAACGTCAACAATCAACCATGTTTATTTGATACAATTTGACGATCACAGTAAAACATCACCGAATTATACCGTGGAATGTAGATTAAACGAATGTAAAAGTAGGTACAAAATGTGTACACAATTCTTAAAGCTTCGCAATTCACACGTGAGAAAGGATACCACTTGTCGTGTCTATTTGTCTAATAAAAACTTTCGGGCTGTTGAAAAAGTCATATCTAACTGTCGAAAGGCAACGTTGCAAAAAAGACGCACAAAATCACTTGCAAGAAGTTCGGAAAAACTATATCGGTCGGAAAAAAGAGTCACAAATAGCTGGCAAGTTGCTGTTGGTAAAAACAGCACTACTTTTTACCCGCGCATTTTTTACGTCACGCCGGCATAAAACGCTATCCACTTTCTCTACAACAGATAACCAGCAACTGCCGTATTCCTCTAAAAAGGCGTATGAAGTTGGCGACGTCGTGCTCGGCAATCTTCGCGCGCTTCGCGCTCTAGTCTCCGCCCATAGAGTTTAAAACAATGCCTTGTGCTCCTAGAGGGAGAGGCTTCAAGAAGCTTCTGTGATAATTCCTTTTGTTGTAGAAATCAGGTTGAAATGAATGAGATTGTGTGAGACAGAGCAAGTAGGTATTTCAAATTTTTTGATTATCGGAATATGGAAGAGAGAAATTTAACTGATTGGTTTTTGGAATGTATAAAGTCTATTGAATTAACACTGTATCATTAACTATATATTCTTCTATTTTTGGGCAGATTCTGCATTTCAATTAACCAAAATTCATTATTCAATCTTTGAAATAATATCTAATATTATTGTGAGTAGGTATAAATATATTACTATATGTACCTAGGTTCCTACACCTAATATAGTTGAATTCCAAATTTGGAACTTTGATGCATACGAGTAGGTATGTTATCTTCGTCTCACCTTCAATTTCATATAGAATGCTGTTTTAGGCACAGCTGGCTCCACACTTTAGTAATTGACAAATCTCCATAATACCTAACTTCTTCAGTTTGGTTATCACATAGAAAATCATCGTAGAAACAGGGTTCATATAAATAATATACAACAATTTTACTTTATTTGATTCATACAAATAACTAATTGTACGATGAATATTACGAAGTGCAGACCTAATAAGTTGAGGACTCTAATGATTTTTTATACTACCTAAGAAAAAATCTAGAGAAGCATCGAACACTTAATTTTTTGTATATACCTATCTATCATGCAAAGCATTGTTGTTATTTTCCATATTGTTTTGAAAATTACAAAACCATGTTAGTAGATACTTATTTTTTAATTTTTAAATACGTTGTAATCCTTTGAGCCTTCTCTTGATTTTCGCGTTGTCTTGAGGAATCGCTTTGAGTTTGAAATGTTGATGAAGCCTTTCCTGAGGTTTATTGGTATAGGTACTGAGTAATAGTTTGATCAACAAATTATATCTTCAGATCTCTATTAACCTCTGAACAAGGAACGTCTGTAATATTTCTTAGTCTTTGCTTTGAAATCGTTGCATTATATGGAGATTCTTCTGTTTGCTACATCCCCATAATTAAACTAGGTAGGTACCTAATTTCAATAAATATTTTCAAGGTATAAATAGTTTCTAAAAATTATAGACCTCATCAGACTAGTGTATATAAAGCTTTTAGTGTAACTTTTAGTGATCATTATACCTATTTAATGTTCACATTTATTGTTTCTTGATTGTTTTAATTTAATGAATACCTACCTATATTATAAATTTTGAAAACAATTGTTATTACTTAATAATATCGCAGCTACCAAAAATTCACTTCACGTTCATGAATTGAAAAGCACCATCTTGCGTCAGAAATTCCAAGTTTTTCCCGATCGAATAAAATCATTTATTTTGACATATTACTCTAGTACCTTACTAATGCCGATTGAATCCGCAAATCAACAGGCATCCTAACAGTTTTTACGATGATTATTCATAACCTTTACCAACCGGAAACTTCGATGACGTTGAAGTTCAGAGTGGCAAAAAGGTAACGCGCCTCCAAGTTAAAATATGTCCCTTTTTATAACTAGTCGTTCACTTTTTCGAATCCGCTCTGTCGTTTTTCGAGTCGTGCGGTAAAAACGAAGACCAGAGGAGAAACGGCATAAGAAACCAAAATAGAACGTTTTTGTACGGAAGTTTCTTGCGTCGGTAGGGTATATATATTTACGTCGGCGTTTCTTCCGTACATTGGGATAGGTCAGGTTTCTGTATCTCATCTATGTTCCTTACTTGGCTTACTCTCTGGTTCCATTCGTAGTAGGGGATGTTTTGCTGTGTCATTGGGTTAATAATGCAGACATTTTTTGAAAGGTTCGTATTCTGTCAATGAATTTTGAATATTAGTACGAAACAACAAACTTGTAGGTGGGTAAATATAGGTATACCTGCTTACATACTACCAACCTAATTTCGTTGGGTTTCAGTCGAGAAGGAGGGGGGATTCTCGGCTAAAATGAAACTGGATATTTAAATGACAACATTTGGCGATTTACACATATTTCGGTTCATATTCGCGTCCCTCATCAGGATGATATCTACTAGTTGTAAGTAGTATATTACGTTTTGAAATCCATTTCATCAGACTGTTCTGTAGCTTTTATGAAGTGAATATAATGCTTTAAGATTTGCTTCAAAAACGTGATATGCATTATTTCATATTTAATCACCTTTTTAGCAACAGCAAAGTGGTATTTTACGAGTGTTTACGAGTCTTTACTTTGTACCTATATAGTGTTCACCAAATCATTAATACTCTAATTCCGATACATGACCACGAATATGTCTTACAATCTATACGAAAAATGGTGAAAATGCGTAATTTTTAGAAGGTAAATATGAAGTATTTGAAAAATATCGCTAGAAGTTTGAAAAATACAGGTAGTTGCGAACATGAAATAACAGTCAAGATGCAAAGGATGCTGTTGACATTTTTGGAAATAGAATTTTAGATCTACTTAATACATCACTGACATATGGAATTTTTCCAAAAGATTGGACATGTTCATTAATAATACTTGTCAATACATAAAAAAATTTGCAATACCTATTGTAAAAATAGAGCAATTTCGACCTATAAATTTACTACCACCTTATGAGAAAATGCACGAATTAGTAGTAAAAAAAACAGGTATTAGAATTATGTGAAAATTTTTCTGTCATTTCTAAGTTACAATCGATTCAAAAGAAATTGCTCTTGTGAGACAGCAATATTGAGCATATGTGGGGAATGGTATACCTAGTGCTATAGGTAAAGGAGAAACGGTTATACTAGTATTATTGGATTTGAAAAGTTATTTTGATCATTACTATGGAAAAAACTGAATAAACTTGGCTTTGGGGGAGTAGTAAATGATTGGTTCGGACCTTTTTGGATTCGCGAACACAAAAAGTTAAGTTTAATGCCATGCTGTCGGATAGCACGAAAGTGGATGTAGGCGTACTTCAAGGAACTGTCTTAGGTCCGTCGTTGTTTTCCTTTATATAAACGATATTGTCTCTCATGTGAAAGCATGTTCTATACGTTTATTCGCTTATGATACTATGCTCTATATATGTAGCAATGATATTAATAATATGACAGAGGTTATCAATGGAGACCTTTCTGCAATTAATGACTGGTTATGTGACAATAGCTTGTCCATAAATGTGCAGAAATCTAACTTCATAGTTTTGGGTACAAGTAAAACCAATTTAAATGAGGATATAAACTAACTATATGGATTAATAAACAAACAGTAAGAAGAGTAGAAACAGTAAAATATTTAGGCATTATGTTGAACAAAAAATTGAGTTTCAATGACCATGTTGATTTCATATCATCTAAAATCTCTTAAAAAACCAATTTTTTGAAAAGAATAGGAAAAAATCTATCGACAAATGTGAAATTAATCTTGTTCAAATCAATAATAATGCCATATTTCATGCACATTCATTTGTTCACATCAATAATATTGCTCCACTTTGTTATTACAAAAGCTTCAACAATTACAAAAGCTTCAGAATAGAGCTATGCGAACAATTTCAAAGTGCAATAAGTAGCTATACCAATGTTAAAATAATGCTAAACTCTTTGAAACTAATGTCTGTTAAACAAAGAATACTATTTGCATGATATATATTCATACTTAAAATAAAAATATTGCTTCCATGAAAGTAATAGGAAATGTAACATATGTCAATGATGTACATTTAAGTTGTAAGATTTCTAAATGTGAAAATAGCATATGTATAGATACTATATAATATGCTGTATACTATATATAGCATATTATCTAATAATTTACCAAGTATATTGCAAAATAGTACCTACCAGTATTAAGATATTTAAGCGTGATCTAAAAAAGTAGGTATATTTTGAATAATGAAATAGGTATGTTATTCAAAATTGACAGTTCAAAATATGCACATTTTTTGTATAGCTTCAGCTAAATGAATATTATAATTATTATTATTATTATGTGTTGACGTTTATTCAGAAGTGTATAACGAACCTAGTATTGTTTATTGTTATTCGTAAGAAATTGATACTAATGATACGTCAAAATTTTGTAAGCATCAAATATGATATGATGACGAAAAATCTATTTGAATTACTTTTTCAATGAGGAAAGATATTCAGATTTTCAGGGGGTTTTCTATATGTTTATTGATGTTTTTCGAAAATATTCACGCCAATAATATTTATGGGCGTACCTAGTTCGTCAAGTCAGCTAGTTTGCTAGAAATTTTAAATATCAAACTTTGAATACTTTTTACATATCTACCCATATACCATGAAAAAATTACTGATAATGGATGAACTGAAAGCAATTGTTAGAAAATACTCGAAATTCTTACGATAGTAGATATCGTTAAATCGGAAAAAATTCACGTATTTGTATATAATATTAATCATTTCATTTGAAAGTACGTATCCCATTAAACTTATACCTATGATTTCTCGTAAAAAATCATTATTTTTGAGATATCATTATTATTATATGAAAAACTATGTCCCGGCCAACGTTGTTTGGCCGGGTTATTATATATATATATATATATATATATATATATATATATATATATATATATATATATATATATTACTCCAAGAAGAAAAAAGATGAAAAATGAAATTTTCTTGATATAACAATTATAAGGAAACATAACAAAATTTTTACAAGATGGTACAGAAAAGAAATGAATTCGCAACCAACCATAAATTATATAAGTTTTCATAACTATTCCCAAAAAAAAGGTATAATAATTAATTTTATAGATAGATCACTAAAATTAACATCATCATGTTTACGACATGAAACACTTAAAGAAGTTCGTACTCTTCTCATGAAAAATATTTACCCATTAAATTTAATCAACAAAATCATGAAAAACAGAATTCATGAATTATATAATACTTAACATTCAAAAAGAAGTGAATCTAACGAAAATAGTTAGATTCCCTTACCATATATTCCAAAATTAAGTACAAACATTGCTAAAATATTAAAACCTTATAATTTAAGAATAGCACATAATGTCAAAAATCATATCGAAGATATATATACAAAATTAAAGAGTAAAACTGTAACTCAGAGAAAAACTCATACGGTTTATAATATACCTTGTAACAATTGCAATAAAAGCTCTATCGGACAAACAGCACAAAATCTCGAAGGGAAAATCAAAGCGCATAAATACGCAAAAACTCAAATAACAGCCTTACATAAACATAAAATAACAGAAAACAACGATTTTTATTACAAAAATACGAAGATTTTGGCAACTAAAACAAAAAAAAGTAAAGACGAAGAAAGTAGAGAAATTTTAGAAATGTTACACATTCGTAAAAATTTAGAAAACACAGTAGATTAGTTTCGACAAAGTTGTAATATAACAACGAAACGTTAACAAAAAAAAACTTTTTCATATCAAAAGAAGCCTGTTATTGCTAAAAATATTCAAAATAAAATATCTTAAACAAGCAATAAATCAATTTCAATATATATATATATATATATATATATATATATATATATATATATATATATATATATATATATATATATATATATATATATATATATATATATATCACTACATAGTATAAAACAAAGTCGCTTTCTGCTTTCTCTGTAAATCTGTTATATCTTCAAAATATTCATTTAAATCATATGCTGTGAAGAGCCATATAGATCTATATTAAATTAACAATGTATTCAAGGTATTTAATTGGATTAATGCCGTATTGGTTAAAATCTCTTCGAAAATTAGCCATTATTTGTCGTAAAAAGTAAATGACAAAAAATGTTATTGTGGGATATCCATAAGAAATAGACATATACTATAGCGGAGTTTTCTGTAGACCTTTACAATGTGTACAATACTCAGTAGGTACATTATTTCGATAAATCTCGTAGGGTTCAACCTGCGTTTGCAATGTAAGCGGAAAAAATGTAATTATTTACGACATCCCAAAAAAAAAAGTATTTCTTCACTATTTAATGGATGTTATTATACATATAAACCTTCCTTTTCAACCACTCTATCTATTAAAAAAAACCGCATCAAAATCCGTTGCGTAGTTTTAAAGATTCAAGCAAACATACGGACATAGAAAGGGATTTTTGTTTTATACTATGTAGTGATCATAAGATTTCGGACTATAACATTGAATGGAAGATGAACATTAAGACGAACTAAACGAAAACCCAACAACAAATTAATAACAATATATTAACAATTTTCTATACAATGTCGCAAAATTTCACCATCTCAATCAGTGGAATACCTAGGAGTTAAACTGGATAGCATCAGATTCAATTACAAGAAACATATGAAAAACACAATCGAAAAGCATACGTTCTGATGAAATTTATTTCCCATTTCGAGTAAGAAAAATGAACTATCTGAATATAATAAAATATTACTACACGGCCACTATAGCAAACAGATATAGCTGTAGTATAGATGCAGTTATAACCATCCCTGCCCTACGCTGTGTGGTGCAACATAAGTAAAATGGTTTCGAACCCCTTGAAGTTTTCAGAAAAAAACGCTGAGACTTATTACCAATATGGGCAGATATATTAGAATGAGATATCTTACAACAAGAAGCTAGAATAACACCACTTCATAATGAATACGCTAATCAAATCTCTAATCAGTTCTAGGAAACACAACAAGGGGACAATGAATTGACGAAAAAATCATCAGAATGAGACAGCAAAATACGCACCCTATGTTATATCCTAGTTTGTTCAGACAGTTCAGTGAAAGTTCACGATGTTATATATATTTTATATCAGAATTAAATAAAGGAATTGATAAAAATGTATGCACTAAAATAAGTCTTTTTTTCAGAGCAACGCGATGTGTTTATAACATCTGTTTACTTTCCTCCAGATATACATATATTATGTTAAATAAACTATATAAATGAGTTAATTAGGGTGTTCAAATGACTATAGAAATTCTACAATTATTTACAACAGTTTATAAGACTGAAATTCGTATATATTTCTTTGCAGATCTTCATACATTGTACAATATCCATTTGCAGTTCTTTGGAAAATAGAAAACTGCATCGAAAACCAACTTCGGTAAGAGTATACTGCTGTAAAAATGAAACATATGGATGGATGTCTTAATCTGAATTAAATCTGGACACTATAACTGGCATTACACCGTGAATACTTTTTTCCCTGCTCAGAATGATTTCGTTCGTCATTTTATGTAGGCACTTGCACTACTTCAAATTCATAACCTGTATACTGCTCGTAACATGTCCGTGCATCATAAATACTTTTGCGATCCGTCCAGTAGATAACTCATCGTTCTATTTGCCTGATTAGTATTCCATACTACGTAGCGTTTCTTCGGTTCCTCTAGTGTTAGCTCCTTTAATGAATATCTTTTTTCTATTCGCCGCTTTCAATGGCGGCCCATGACGTCCCAGCGTCATACCAGTTCGTGAAGAAACTGAAGAACGACAGAAATATTTTATAATTGGTTTATGAAATTTCATAAGGTGCCATGCAGTAATTTCTGAATTTCCATTGAATCGGATCGGTTTTTTCCAGACAGATGCTGCATTGATTGATCTATCCGAAGCAAGGATCTAATTGATGTTTTCCTAATTAGTAACCCATAGATAGGTTTTATAAGTATCGTTACAGTTAATGAGGATTGTGCTGTTGATATACTTCCTTCTTATCATAGACTAATATCCAATGCGTTCCGTTAGAAGAATGTGTTCTGGCTCATTCATTCTGAACAGTGAAGGAATGCGAGAAAAAGAACTCTGTGGACGACTGGAATATTTTTATGCCTCCATCAGTCATTTCATCAATTCACTTTTCGTGATCAAAATGAACAATTTCAACTATTAATTTAGGACTAAAAAAAAATTACTACAATGATGAGGTCGATATTCCTAATCTAAAGTCTGTATTACGTTCAGTAAGTGTCAATACTAAAGAAATTCATATTTACAATTCTGATTCTGGACGAACTTGGACCTTGATGAACTGCAATACCTACCTGAATACACTGGATCAGAAAATAAATCGTGTGTTAGTTATTATTCGTGTTATTATCCTGTATTCGAGCTATTATCGTGTATTAGTTATATGTATAGCTTCAGCTGAATAAATATTATTATTTTTATTGTTATTTTATGATAGATGAGTTGAATGTTGAAGTAACCACTCCATATTTTATTGATAAAAACCGAATTATTGTCGAATAAGGTTTGGAAATCTTCCTTTACAACTATCTCCGTATCACTGATTAAATAATTGCAATTGAATGAAAGTTTATTAATTCTTCATCAAAACCAGATTCATTTTGTTGCTAGCTAGCCTTCGTGAGTTGCTGCATAACTTCGGGATTATAAGTAGAGTGAAGCAAGCATGAAGGTGAGAACACCATCCCTGCTTGTCATAGTACTACGTATTTAGCTTTCTTTCTCTAGAAATTCGTCCATTTTTAGCCACTATCGAACTCTTTTCAAATTAATATCTGCTCTACGAAGTTTTTCTCAAACAAAATGCCTAACAAAAGGTTTTGTAGGTGCCGTACAGAAATCCCCTGTTGGATTAAACACATTGGTAACTAAAAGACAACCACATACATTTATATACATGTATACTTCATCATCTCCAACTTTTGGATCTTTGCAATGTTCAGGGCATAATAACCTCAATATTTTACACTAAGTATGATTAGAGCTATTGAAAAAACCTCAAAACATGTTGGTATGTGCTTGAGATTCATATTTCTTGAAGCATTTTTTCATGTCCTTTATAGCTGATTCTGAATGAATTTCATGACAAAAGGTGATGCAATACATTGACATTTCAGTCTTTTCCTCTTGATCATATACAGAATTGTCTGATACAGTAACACATTTAGCTCTTAGTTCGATTGCATCCAGTTCTTTGTGTCTATTTAGCTCTTATAACATATGGCTAACTTCAATATTTTCATTTCGTACTTGATCCAATGCGTTAATATGTTTGTCTTCTGCTACCCAAGGAGATAATGCTCATTCTTAATTATTTGGCTCGCATCTGGCTCTATTTGCATATACAAAACCATAACACTGCCTAGGATTCGAGTAAGCATTAGGAGGAACTTAAACAATCAGAACTAGAATCTCTTTCTTTCTCTTTCTGTCGACCTTTTCCATTTTTATATTTTTCAATATAAATATCACAGCTTCCACAATCTTCAACTCTATACTTCCCCAAACAATCCCCACATATTTTAAGTGTCTGATCTGTTTTACCTCCATTTCTCTCTCTTCGCTTATTGGGCCTTATATCATGTGAATAATTAGCTGCAGTAGCAGAATCATCTTTTTTGGTCTTCCATGCTGTTTGGGATATTCTCAATACATCTAATACAAAAATATTGCTCAATAACCTTAGAATCTTTCACAGACATCAATACAGTTTCCTTGATTCAATTCTTCATAAGCATCCTATGCTATCATCAGTCTTGAACTGTCCGAATACCTGCAGATGCAGCAGGCTTGCCGATCCTGACGACGTAGTGCATGACTATGAAAATATGAAGCTAACAATTATTCCTATTTATATAGATTCGAAATAATCAATTGATTCCTCACTTTGACCTTGAACTCTTAGTATTAATCCTATTCTGTTCTATTCATATGTAGATCCCCTTAATTGGGTGCGTTTCGAGAAATTCATCGATCTTGTTAATGATAATAGGATACAATTGTTTCATCATTATTATGAATCATCAGTCCATATTTAATCTATCAATGAAAAATCGATGAGTTTCAAAACACCGACAGGTCTTATACCAGAATGAGGGAAATAGCTCTTAGTGAAAATTCACGTGAGCTCCCTCTATCGGAGAAAAGAGGAATAAACTATCCCTAGCGTTCTAGATTCCTACTCATAACGTCGCATGACATTTATCGAACTGAACTGACAAACTTGAATCATTTTGTTGAGTAAATTTACTAAATTGTTTTGCGTTGAAACTTCCGAAACATTTGTGGTGAATTTTCGAGAGAAATTTTTAACAGTGTACAGAATAGAGCCATGCGAATAATTTCAAAGTGCAATAGTTACCTATACCCCTTATTACTGAAATTAAAATTATGCTGAAATCTTTGGAACTAATGTATGTTAAACAATAACAAATAAATAGGTACTCTTCGCTTCAAATATATTCATATTGAAAATAAAAAATTAGTTGCTTTCATGTAATGTAATAGAAAATGTAACATCTGTTAGTGATGTCCATGGGTATTATACTAGAAATACTGATACTTTTTATATCCAAAGTTGTAAGTTTTTTCAAATCTAAAAATAGCATGTACTAGGACGGTTTGAAAGCTTTCAATAATGTACCAAGTATTTGGAACACTATTACTAGTATTAAGATATTTAAGCGTGACCCAGAAAGTATATTTGTAATAATGATATAGGTATGTAATTCAAAATTAACAGTTCAAAATATGTAAATTTTTTGTATAGCTTCCGCTAAATAAATATTATTATTACAGTCTTGTATATAGTTATCTGACCTATAATATTCTGCTGTGGGGATGCTCTACAGAAATGAATAGGGTTTCCTTACACAGGAACGAATAGTTCGTTTGATATTCGATATGCATCGACGAACATCTTGTAAACCTTTTTTCATCAAAAATAACCTAATATCTTACCTTGTTTATATTTTTATAGTTGTTCATTATATGTTGTAGAAAATGAACACAAGTTTTTCAAATAAGAAAGTAATCATGAGTATTCATAAAGTAACAGTAATGTGATACTTTATTAATTTAAATAAAACTAAGAAGTTTTATTAAAATTATGTGTTTAGATTTTCATCACGTATCGGCACAATCGATTAATTATGTGATAGGTACTTATTCCCAAGCATAAACAGCTAAATTTGAGTACTCACTCTATTATCAGAGTATTAGAATCTTCAACTATTTACCATCGAATTTGAAAGTACTAAAAACTCATTTGTTTAAGAGGAGAGTTAAATCTCTACTCTTAACAAAGGCATACTATAGTGGGACAAAGTGCTTTTTGATTCTAACGTAGAAAGTAATGTTTGAATCAGTCTTTTCATCATATGTTTGTTTATTTTTCCACTACGACTATCCTTCACAAGATGAAATTGCCTTGAAGGATTAATATTTTTGAGGTCATTTTTCTTTTCTCAAATAACGTTGATTACAACTGTGAATTCCATGTAAAATTAAAACAATATTTTTCTTGGAGGTCTGAATGGAAGATCAGATTCAAAACTGAATTCAGTCCTTTCGTGAGCATTATTCTTAGTTGTAACTATCATATTAATTGAATGAATGTAATATGTACAAGGCAAGGAATGTTTCACAATAAATGTTATTATTCTTATTATTAATATCAATAAACACTAATCGGAAAAACAGGAATAAAAGTACACATAAATATGACATAATCATAAGATCATCAAAATGGAAAATTATCTCAAATTCAACCACAATTCAGGTTAGATGTTTGATAGCTAAGAGGAAATGAGAAAGGCTGTTTTTATGTAGATATTCACATTTATGCTCATTCACTTTTATGGAACCCAATAATTAAAATATCTTTGAATTTTAGGTCTCTAGTGTAAGTCTGGATTTAAGAGTTTATATTACAAGGAAAACAAAATACTTGATCCTCCAAAATAGTACAATATTTCTCTATTCTCTCAGTCTTTTTACACCTTCCTGAATGATTTAGTTCCTGCATTGTCTCTCATTTAGAGAGAGATCGTTACAACTGAACTCATAAGCCACATTGTTGTGTGCAGCATTATCAAAAAAGCCGAAATATGGCGAAACGCGCAAAATATTTATTCGATTGAGCGTAGTAATATTGAAAATTAAATTTCTAATAATATCATAGATCTTTCAACACCTGAAATGACAGTCTTGTTTAAATTTTCAAGTTGATAAATTCTTAAATGGATTAAAGCATAACTACGGAAATGAGGAGGTAGGTACCGATTATTGACATTGAAATTATTATTTGAGTAGTTTTTCACATTAAGTAGCATAAAATGAATATTCGTTGTTGGTATTTAATTAATTATTTTGAAAGGGTATTTGATAATGTTTTTAAACCAAATTTATTTCAGAAATACTAATAACACAGGCCAACACACATTTTGGTGCCTGCGATTTTTTAACTGTTCCTAAGTAATTTTTGGATGCAGAATGTAAAAAAAATCTCAGATTTTGTCTATCAGATCTAGTTTTTGAGATTTTTTTAAAAATTTTGTATATAATTTACGTTTTTTAGTTCTTCTTGATTGAAACACTGCGGAGTTGCTAAATCTGCTTCAAAATCGCTGTCGTTTTCTGATTGAATTCTTTTAACTTCGTCAGACGTTGATGTTTCTGTATCATCTTCTGTCAGTTCAGGTAGACTGCTGAATGATGGAACGGGTATTTCTTCCGAATGCACTACAGGCCTTCTTGCAGAATCTAGATCAGGATATGTCCATTTGTGTCTATTGTTTCTATTTATGTCTTTAATATTAAAGAGACAAAAATAGCAGTCGTCATGATGGTTCCGCGGTTCTCTCCAAACCATTGGTACACCAAACTTTAGGCACTTCCTCTTTCCAGTTGTCCACTGTCGCAAATGTTCAACACATGTTTTACATATGAAATGTGGGGCCCAAGATTTATCTTGATCTCCTAAATGAACGCCAAAATAGGCAAGATAAGCTCTTTTCACAAAGTCAGAAATCGTTTTTCTGCTCTCTTTCAAAGTGTATTCACCACACACATAACAAAAAACATCGGGATGATTTACACAGGTACGTCTGCTTGTGGATGCCATTGTTTCAGTTTAGTGTCTTGATACTATAAAACGACCAAAATTTACACAAAATGATAGCACAACTTTACTTGGGAAAACTCAGTAGTATACTAAATCAAGTACAGCCAAGCAGGTATAGAAGGATCGGGTCATAGGCAATTACAGGTATAAAAGTAATTAAGAGCATTGTATTGAGTAGTTCCTAGTATAGGAACATTGGGTCAGGAACAATTCCAGGTATTCATTTGGCTAATTACATTCTGGGAAATTTCAATTTTGACGATAAAGTACATATTTATCTCTTTATTTGTTGTCCTTTATCAGAAAAAAATATATCATTTAACCTATAACGTGTATCTCAAAAACTAGAGCTGATAGAAAAAATCTGGTGGCATTTTTGAAATCGGCACATTAAAAACATCTAAAATCAGATGTTAGATTTCTGGCACCATTTTTTTTTCATTTTGTTGGCCTGTGTTATCAATGACATAGAAACATTAGGAAACATTGAAACACACTGCTTATATATATATATATATATATATATATATATATATATATATATATATATATATATATATATATATAGTAAATACTGAGACTCTAAATCGGAATATCGAAATATTTCAAAGAAAAGTCTCAGGGAGCTGTCTACACAATTGTTGTCAACGATACCGAACCCATCACTTTCAAGAGTGAATATTAAGAGCGTTTCGAAAAGTTCATCGATCTTATTGAAATAGGATACAATTGTTTCATTATTATTATGAATTCCCATATTTAATCTATCAATCAAGAATCGATGACTTTCAAAATGAACATAGGTCTTATACCAAATTGAGGACAATTTTACCTAGGGAAATATTCACGTAAGCTCCCTCTATCGGAGGAAGGAGGTATAAACTCTCCATGGCGTTCAAGATTCCTACTCATGACAACAAGAGTGAGAGTGCAAGGCTTCGTAGATATTTCATTCGAACACTACAGAAAATTGTCCGCAATATGTACGAATGATCCCATGCCTAATCGCTCCGGATCACGCCCAGGCGGACAAAAGTGTAACTAGTTTCAAAATTCACAACTCATTCAATACTATCAAATACTGAGACTCTTAATCGGAATATCGAAATATTTCAAATAAAACTCTCAGGGAGCTGTCTACACAATTGTTGTCAACGAGAACGAACCCATCACTTTCAAGAGTGAATATTAAGAGCGTTTCAAAAAGTTCATCGATCTTGTTGAATGATAATAGATACAATGGTTTCATCATTATTATGAATCATCAGTCCATATTTAATCTATCAATCAAGAATCGATGACTTTCAAAACGAACATAGGTCCTATACGAAATTGAGGACAATTTTACCTAGTGAAATATTCACGTAGGCTCCCTCTATCGGAGAAAGGACAATTGCGGACAATTTTCTGTAGTGTTCGAATGAAATATCTACAAAGCCTTCCACTCTCACTCTTGTTGTCATGAGTAGGAATCTAGAACGCCAGGGAGAGTTTATACGTTCTTTCTCCGATAGAGGGAGCCTACGTGAATATTTCACTAGGTAAAATTGTCCTCAATTTGGTATAGGACCTATGTTCGTTCTGAAAGTCATCGATTCTTGATTGATAGATTAAATATGGACTGATGATTCATAATAATGATGAAACCATTGTATCCTATTATCATTCAACGAGATCGATGAACTTTTCGAAACGCTCTTAATATTCACTCTTGAAAGTGATGGTTTCGTTCTCGTTGACAACATTTGTGTAGACAGCTCCCTGAGAGTTTTATTTCAAAAATTTCGATATTCCGATTAAGAGTCTCAGTATTTATTAGTATTGAATGACTTGTGAATCTTGAAACTATATATATATATATATATATATATATATATATATATATATATATATATATATATATATATATATATATATATATATATATATATATATATATATATATATATATATATATATATATATATATATATATATATATATATTAACCAGTATATTGTTAAGGTTATCAAGAATAACAAGGTTAACCAGTTAATCTGTCTATTAACTGGCTATTTTTATACAACTAATACAGTTTGCGGTTTTCAAAGTTAATATTGTTATTACTCTAGATAATGGGCTGTTCGCCCGAATTATATGGCTAGGTGTTATTATACTCAGTGAAACTTCAGCCAAGTGTTTAAATTTTGATTTATTATTAAGTAGGTAATCATTATGCTTATCCACCGAAGCTAGAAATTACAGTACCTAGGTATTATTATTATTACAACATATTTTATTCAACTAGTATACCTTAAACTTCGATTGAAAATGACGAAGGGGCCGTGCAAGTATTATGCGAGCACAATCGGAGGAAGGCCTACGCTCATTTTTGATAAAAATTTGCCAGTATATCTTAACCCGTTTTCTTATTTCTAGAATTGCTGTTCATGCATTGAAAAAAAAGGAAACATTTTGAAAATTGCATATAACAATGTTTAAGAAGGCATTGGAGGGACGGTAAGAACTTTGCTTACTTTTGCTGACAAGAAGGGGGCGTACATAATAACTATAATAAATCTGTTCACGTACCAAATTATTTCGAATTCAGTGCATCCCTATATTATTTAGTTATGTAGGCCCATGAATAAATCAACATATTTCATGAATGACCATGAGTGATCTAATCAATATCATTCAGTTAAATTATTTAGTATTGCTGAAAGTGTTAACATTTCCTCAATTAAAGCAAGAAAACGTCAGTTAATTATCTCTGGTTCCGATGTCAATGCCAATATTACGTACCACAAAAAACGGAAGAATGCGCATCAGACTGCTCTCTACTATTACCTTACGATTGTTAAATCGTTGATTATATCATTTACTATCATTGATTAATGATAGTCATAAAATCGAACATTGTTTTACTAGAATTTCGATACAAAATGATGTTGTATTGATAAGACGTAGATATTGATAATCTATTCTAAGGATAGGTATTTATAGACCGGGGTCGATAATTTTGAAAATAGTAAAAAGTGAAAAAAAATGATAGTAGGATGAAACCCGTTAAAAAAGGACGAGAACATAACAAAAATGAAAGGAAAAATAATTTACGGGCGATCTGAGGTCGGGAAGTGGAAGGGTGAGTTTTTAAGGGTAAATAATCGTGTACCTACCTCGATTTCCGGCAAAACTACAAGTCTTATGGAAAAGAATTGAATGACAAAGTGGTAGGTAATAAAGAGACCTACAACTTTTGTGATCACACTTTTTTTCACATAACCTCAAAATTTATGTGAAAAATTCTAATAATCAAGTTTTTGGCTTTTTATTTTTATCTTATGCAAAAAAAAATTTTTTTCACGAAATTTCATGAAAATTCACCTTTCTATGTCCTAAAGACCCTGTAATTTTTTTGATTTGAAATATTTATTGTTTCAACTTATTTTGACTTAATATCTAAAAAACACCCTAATATACATTACTATGGTAAATATTCTCAGAAATACAAAGAAAAGAAGAAAAATCGAATACGAAATTTTATTCCCACTTTAAATACTATATTTCTTGCAATCTTTATGATTTATGGATTTGAAATTTTTTTCTTTATCAATGTAACATAGAATCTTACGTTTTTCATGTAATTAAAGTGTAATTTTTACTAAATAGCTCAACATTGTACATAGTGATTACAAAAAAATTTCGGATTCGAGTTCTTTCTTTGCGTTTTCTGAAAACATTTAACTACCATAGTAGTGTAATGTGTATATATTTTTACATTATCGGAAAGCAGAGATTTCAACGAACAAAAAACTCTCCGACTTTTTTTAAAGTCGGGGATATTTTTGATATTTTGACGCGAGAATTTTCGATTGAAAAATTAGGGAGTTTTTTCGATATTAAGTCAAAATAAGGTGAAAAAATAAATATCTCACGAAAAAATTACTGTGTCTGTAGGACATAGAAGGGCAAGTTTTCACTAAATTTCGTGAAAAAAATTTTTTTTTGCATAAGATAAAAATAAAAAACCAAAAACTTAATTATTTGTATTTTTCACATAAATTTTGAGGTTATGTGAAAAAAATGTAATCACAAAAATTGTAGGTCACGAAAAAATTACTGTGTCTGTAGGACATAGAAGGGCAAGTTTTCAATAAATTTCGTGAAAAAAATTTTTTTTTTGCATATTAAAAAACCAAAAACTTAATTATTTGTATTTTTCACATAAATTTTGAGGTTATGTGAAAAAAATGTAATCACAAAAATTGTAGGTCTCTTTATTACCTACAACTTTGTCATTAAATTTTTTTCCATAGGACTTGTAGTTTTACCGGAAATCGAGGTACATCGTTTTTACCCTTAAAAAACCTGCAAGGGCGGGCAGTTCCCGATCCCAGATCGCCCGTAAATTATTTTTGCTTTCATTTTTGTTATATTCTGTTTTTTTTTAATGGGTTTCATCCTACTATTATTTTTTTCACTTTTTACCATTCTCAAAATTATCGACCCTGGTCTATTAATACAGAAATTTATCAATAATCTACTAGTATATATTCGGGAACTCTTATAATGTGAGAAATTAATTGAACACTAGTATGAAATTGAAATTTTTGTTATTGTTCACATGTACCTACAATGTACACGGAATTAATCATTATTATTATTGGTTATATTATTAGATATTAAAACGACTAGTTTTCATTAGGAGAGCGACAGAACTAGATTTCGCGATTTTTAGTGCTTTTGCTTCAGCTTATTGCCTCACAAAAACGCTTCATCATCTCAGAATGCTCTTTCTTCGGTTCACCTGTTCATTTAATTCCAGGTTAACACAGACAGTCTGTGCAATCTTCGCGATTTTTTATATTAATCTGTTGTAGATCTTTTTGGGCCTCTTTTAGCCACTCTGTGCCTCAATTACTCTTTGTTATTATATCGAGTAGTTTCTTCGGTATTCTGGACTGTTTCATCCTGTAGACGTGTGCATTAAACTTTGCTTGTCATTTTCTGATTTCTGTCGCTATTGTAATTGTCTTTTGATAAAGTCGTTCTAAGCTCTTTCCGTTAAAATGTTACCGGAATACCGAATACCTAATTGATACTTTGGGCTGAGTAATGAGGATGTATGTACCTCCGAAACGTTTCATATATGATCTAATAAGAAACATTAAACCTGTGACGACTAAATGGCTCCATTCTTTTTAAATGTCCAGGAATATATAACAAGTTCAACCAAGTTTTAAGCACAAAATTAAGGCATTATAACACAATGATTTTTCTAGAAGCAATCTACGCAGCTGAAACGATGGTTATTGACGGTCATTCAAGAATTAGAGAAATAGAAATAAAAGCACGGAAAATTCTCAGTAGAATATACGGGGGCCTATCAATAGAAACGGCATTTGGATGAAAAGACCTCAGAATGAACTTTATCAAAAGAAAAATACGATAACGGAATAAATCAGAAAACGACGAGAAAAGTTCTATGCAAATGTCTACAGAATTAAACAGTCCAGAATACCAAAGGATCTACTCGATATTTATAGAGAGTTAATACGGAGCAGAGTGGCTAATAGAGGCCCAAAAAGATCTATAACAGATCAATTTGAAAAATCTGGAAGATCCCACTGAGTGTCGTTATAAAATCGCACTTGTGAAGTTTGAGCAAAAATCATATCGCCAACTAGGATTCCAATTGACAGATGAATGGAAGAAAGAGCATTCCGAGAGGATGAAGCGTTTTTGGGAGGCAAAATATATGAAGCATAAGTCCTAATTGCGAATTGAAGTTCAATCGCTCTACTCATGGGGAACAATCGTTATAATAATATAATCGATGGTTCATTCTGTTTATTTTCATCAGTTCATTGAAAAGATATATATTACGTATTGTAAAAACACATAACGTATACTCTAATGAATAAAATTAATTGGTCATTCTCTCATTTTAAAAATTCAATTAAACTCACTTCTCGAGGCAGGTAATTAAAATAATTGATGGACTTCGGCTTTACTACGCTATAGTTTATGGTGGGGAAAATGCTTGGAATTTTACTACGTTCATTATCACAAAAATTGGGAAGGAATTTTTGTGATAACAAACTCGAAAGCAGATAGACTAAGTAACCTTGAATATATATATATATATATATATATATATATATATATATATATATATATATATATATATATATATATATATATATATATATATATATATATATATCATTACGTGCTATTCAGGTCATAACTCATAACATATTAAAATATACAGAAAGTAACCTTCCTTTTTTTACTGAAAAACGTCACTTTTGGAATATATTTTAAAAGTAGTCCCATTTTATTCTGAGATATACTCTGTATTCAAGTTCAATTTCTAGTTGAAAGTAAATTTAATCTGAAATGATAATTATAAGAAGGCATAAAAATAATAATTTGTCAGCATACCTACATACATAACCATAGGTTTATTGCAGAATATGTCCGAAATTCTTGGAATACGAAATAGTTTGAATGCGCAAGTATCGGCCGATTTATACAGAGAAAAAAAAGAAGAATTAGGAAGAAATTAGTAACCCTGATAAAAGTTGTTAGGTATTTACGAGTGAATAATTTCGATTTCATTTATTACTCAAATTATTTGGTGTATATTTTTTTGTTACCGAAGGAAGTTTGTTCATTATATAACATTTAGCGTGAAGTATTGTAATAGGGGTTAAAAATGAAGTTATTATGATTAGTATCATTATTTATTATTATTATATACATGCATTTAAGATGGGAGACTCCCTCATGTTTTAGTGGAAGTTATTATTATTAGTATCATTATTTATTATTAAATACATGCATTTAAGATGGGAGACTCCCTCATTTATTTTGAGGAAAACATATTTGAATTTTCGGACACTTTTTAGTATAACTATACTAAAAATATATGAGAAAAAGTTGTTCATATCTTTTTTTGGGTACCAGTAATAGAAGTACCAATTTTACTAACAAAATCTGTTCTGACTGCATCTAGTTACAGTTCGATTAATTATAATATATGTATATGTTCAGAATCTTGAAGATTTTGAACAGATTTATTGTGTTAGAATAGGAAAATATTTCAATAATGCATTAGGCATTTCATACCGATTTCCAGGAATCCGAAGAATAGGGCCCTACATTAGTTGTCTACTGGTAGATAATTAATCAAAATCTGACAAGGAGTAGGCAGATTGAGGCCTTGTCAGCACCGAATCCGTTTCATACCGATTTTCAGGAATCGGGAGAATTGGGCCTTAAATTGGTTGTCCATTAGTCGACAACTAATCACTTCCTGACAAGGAGTAGGCAGATTGAGGCCTTGTCAGCAACGAACCCTTTCATACCGATTTCCTGGAATCGGAATCAATTACATAAAGACTCTTTCAATTATTCTTATGAAAAATCAATGATTTGAAGAAGACATTTGTGCTAAAAGTCATTCAAGCTGTGAGATTTTCGCCCTTTTGAGAATCTAGGGTTAATACAGATTTCATATAAGATAAAATTATTTAAAAAATTTTTGTAAGAAATATTCCCCACTTTTGGTCATTTTATTTTATTTTGGCCTTGCATTTTTCCTAATTTTGGTGAATCAATTAATGATTGCCTCAAAAAATATTGATTATTATTATTGATATTTGATACACCTGATATATACCTACTCATTATTTCATCCATTAGAGTGGGGTGGCCATAATAATAAGTTCTTAATTCTCAACAGGTATAATACCCAATTACAGAAAATAATAACATAATGATGAATACTAACCAAATAATTGAAATGAAAAAGATATAACAAAGTGTCAATCTAATCTAAAAATGAAACTGAAATAGTAACTGATAACTAAATAAAAGCATATAATGAAATATTACAAAGAACTCAATATAAATCAATTGATTTTAGTCAATTTACTTTGTTCACATAACTCCTAATAATAACCCCTGCTCTACCTCTTATAAAAAAATTCTCATTTTTGTGTGTTATTTATTCTTGTGAAATATTTTAATACACAACATTATCGAGTTCTCGAGTGCTCAAGTCCTTACTTTCTATAGCGCACTATAGAAACTTAGGTAATGATTTTGAATTTAAATGTAGTATTGAAAACACTAAAATATCGAATTTTGTTATGAAAATTGGTGTATACCTAGGCAAAAAATATGATCTGCTCAACTGTTTTACATACATTTTTTCGATAACTCTAACCCGAAACAAAATATTTAGCATCTCGATTTGTTAATTCGAGGTGGGCTATGTTTTAAGTTAGAAATTCAGCCAAAATGCATTAAATGCGACGCATTATATAATGAAAATAACTATAAATATATCTATACACACTATGAATTTGAATACCTACATACGCAAATACACATAGTTTGTGTGCTAATGGACTGAGTAAAATAATGAATAAAACTAGAGCATCCATCCGAAAAATTTAGGTATAAACGAGTGATTATTCGGTGTTGAACTCTCGCCTGCTGACAATTCTATATCTTGCGAACTAGCGGTATTTGGACAAGCCAGCTGGGGGGAATATTTTTTAAATCGAGTTTACAGCACATTGATAAGGTAGTTTGCGTACTTCTGTTGGTAGTAAACAAAAATATATTTCTGAACTTTTGATTAGATAAGAAGCTAATTTATATTCTCTTTCTTCTGAGAATACAAATCTAGGTTTAACGTAACTCAATGAACAACTTTCGTTGTTTTTGTATTTTCTGACATACCTCGATAAGGACATCGGTCACAAATTAAACTTTTACCTTGCTTTACGAATGCTCGTTTTATTCTGCATTACTTCTGCTGCAGCAGATTCATAAACTTCTTCACTATTTCTACCTTTTTCTGTTTTTCTTTTATAAATTCTCATTCTGGCAAAAAAAAAGAATATGTAGAATTTTTAAAATATGAAGATGAACGGTAGGTATAATACCGGTTGTAACGTTCGTCTTCATATTTTAAAAATTTTACATGTCTGGACATGGTAATATTTTTGGGGTAAGTTGTGACATGTAACAACTGACCCCAAAAAATTGTAACTAGTTTCCCCATGGCACGTTTTTTATTATAAATTGAAGTCATCATTAATGGATATCGATAGTAGAAAAAAAACAATAAGTATTGCCAGTTAAAGCTAGATATATTATGAACGTTCAAGTTTAAAAATTTTGAGAAAATAAATAATATAGACATCAGGAATCAAATATTTCGTAAGGGTGTTTTTTACTTACTCGGTTGAAATCGAGACACATGCACACAACCTAGCAGCATGTCGATTGGCGGCTCACTGATCATTTTTGTCTAAAACACGATGTTATAAGAAAGCGAATGAGTCCAATTATGTCCTCCAAAAGGTTTAAAATCCCTGTTAAAAACGCGTGTAACTTCTTACCCCTTTAACAACGTGCCCCCCGCTCCCCAACCTAGGTACATCTCAATTTTCAGATGATATATCACTCATTTGAATCACTTTACTCACAATGAGTTTTTCAGAGGTTCGCTTATGTTGACGCAGACTAAACAAAACACTTCCAAAAGGAATCCTGGGCCAGAAACTTTCCTCTGAATATTAAAGAGGCAAAACAACCAATTTCATTAACAAACTTAAGATTGACAATTCTATCAGCAATTCATAAAATTCAGTTATTCATTAGTTTGGACAAATTTGCAATTCGCGAAGAAACGTCCGCTAAAATAATGATTTAATAACGATAATGTTTTATTGATGTCATTGAAGATGACTGTGAGCAACCACATCAAAAATATTTTCACAATTTTGGGTGATGATAAACCTGTTGAGAATGAATTCATTCATTGCTCTTGAATGGATAATTATAATTGAATTTTTTCTGGATCTATAAAAATTCAAGATTCATGATGAATACTTCGAAATGTTCAAATAAAGTCCTGTTTATAATACGGCCATTTTAGCCTTTTCCACCATTCATTCTAGCTAGTGATTAACAGGCAGTCCAATCGTCTACTCATTAAGTAAGTAATGGGAACGTCACGGTGCATGTCATATGCAAATTATTCAAATGTGCCTTATCGTCGCACATAAAACGTAGACGATTATTAAGGCACACTATTAATGGCTATCGGTACGAGTGCCATGGCTGAAGATCATATAAACTTTGTTTCCTTCTTACAATATATTTAAATATTTTGAAGTCTTCAAAAAATTGAGATTTGAATGAAATTTGACAAAATACGTAAATTATATGACTGTACCTTATATAGTTACATTAGTACCTTTAAAAGTAGTAATTATAAATAAGAACCTACCTACATACATACTAGATAGGTACCCACTCCTTCTATTATCAAATTTTTTATTGAACGTTTATTGATTGCTCGCAAATCAACATGAAAATAAATAAGTATATCAAGAGCACTTCAGTACCTATTTGGGTAAGCAGGTTAGGTATTATTCAATTCCAGAATTTTTGATGAAAGAAATTACCAAATTCATGCTTTCTCATTTTATTTTTCAAAATTGATTCTACATGAATGGAAACACATTGAAATAAACTACGATCTTATTAATTTGGATATTTTCAGGTCCGATCATTTCAATAAAAATATAATGAATTTATGACAATTAAATGTAACAAATAACTTTAGAATTGAACTCAGTATTACCTAGAATTAATTGAATTGGTACTTATTGAACCTAGTAAGAACTAGGTTCAATAAGTAAGAACTTCACAATAAGAAAAGTAGGGATAAATAGGCTGAACCTACTTTATTACAAAAGATTATTGGAATATTTTGGCAGTATAATAATTATTCTCAATTATACTAATAATTTTTCTGAAATATTTTAAACGTAACTATAACAAAAAATTAACCAATTAATTTTAATTAAGCCTTCATAAAACTTATATGTAAGAATAATATTTCAAAAGGCACATTGATCCTCAGAATTGAATTATACTTATGCTATAGAGACCTCAAAATAATCATATCGATTCAGAGAAACTGAAATAAGATACTTAGAAAAATGCTAAAAAGGAATACTACCTACTTATTGCAGCACAAATATCTCTCTTTCAATATCATCGATAGGTGAGGTTAAAATAAGAGGAAGGATGCAGTTGTCATCTTATGAGCAAATTCAGTAATAATAAGTTTATTATTAATTAATTATTAACAGTAGTTTTACAAATTTTAACAAATTTCAATTACTATATGACAAATAAAACCATGATATAAAAACAATAATAGTATTTAACAAAAAGACAATACGATTAAATCAATCTAAACATATCATAAATTTGAGAGTTCGCAATATAAAGGCATCGAAACCACATAGCCAGTGGCTATCTCTGGTCTACTCATCAATTCACATTTATCAAAAATACAAATTCGAACGCTATAACAAAAAGTAAGTCCAACCAGGAATACAAAAGAAAACAGAACTCAAACTCTGCATCAATTACGTTATGCAACTTCTCACTATCAAATTGCATCAAAAATTTTCTGACCGCTCTGGTAATACTCCTAACATTTCTAATACTCCTAATCTCTAACGGTAACATGTTGTAAATCCGAGGCCCAAGATACTCTGTGCTTCGTTGACCGAATGACAGTTATAGTTATAGGTATCAACGTCGAAATTAAGTAGTAGGTAAATCACATACACGTTCAATGAAATCATAGAAGAAACTATCGCTTTTTTTCATATGAGCTACTGACAATGTGACCTTGAATAATAACCTAACACTTCAAATTGTATCCATATGATGATTTTGTAACATTTAGAATTTACGGAATTTACGGAATTACCTATAGGCCTGAGGCAATTAAACGAGAATTAACCTTTAGATATCCAATAGTAATTAATATGAATTAAAGAACTCATGTCAGAATATAAAAATTGTTGACATGAGTTATTTTTACAGACAAAATTTTTTTTATTGCATTGTTTTGATTCTGTTTTTATAATCCTAGTAGAGAGTTTTCACTCAAGTAGGGTAGGTAGGTACTTTTTGGGGGTCAGACTACAGAAGAAACAGGTAGGTACCTACCCTCGTTGTCGTTTTTCATAGAACTCGGATTTATCTTTCCTCATTCAGTCGGAATATGTCTTTTTATTTCGTTAGATCAATTATTTCTATACGCATATTTGAAATTGATTTTAACAATATCTTAGCATTATCTTCGGTCCATTCATTTCAATTACTGAGGTTGCAAAATTTTATATTCGTAAACATCAGGTAGGTAGGTAGATATCTAGATATATTACTTAGATAGGTATTTAAGTTCCGCGTGATCATATTCTGGAAGAACGTTGTACAGATTTTCCACCGAATTCTAAGGAAATACGTTTTTTCAAAATAGAATTGCCTTTCTCAAACTGGCCATTTCGCGTAGCTACTGAAAATTCAACCTGGATGAAACATAATATAGAGAACCAATCGTTATTCGACAGAACATAGCCCATTATTCTTATCGCTTAACGTGGAACGCCGTGTCAACCACTTATCTTCCCTTGATATACGTCTCCGCACCACAGAAACGACGTACAGTTGACATAGACAAAAGTCGCCTTTTTTCTGTGCGTCCGGAGAGATGCCGTGTTCGAATGCATTATACATAACACGACGCTAGGCGGAGTCTCGATCCGAAAGGTAGGCAACCTTGCTACGCCCAATCGGGTTCCGTCGATACACAGGCTTGCGCTGTGATTGGTAGTATGATACCGTGAGATGTTTAAGGATGATAAAGAATTTAGAATTGTATAGATGAGGTCTGGCTAGTTCTGTGGTGTTCGGGGATACCTTTTATTTTTTTCTATGATCTCAATAATTAGCTTAGGTTACTAGTACTGAGCACCGATTATATTTTTACAGTTGATAATTCTATAATAGAGCAACATTATATGTATATAAGTAGGTATATATAAATATATACAATATCTACCTACATACATTTTATTTCTACGATTATAAATGTTTTATTTCATATTCTCTATGATGCTTCGAAAACCTAAGTACCGAATATGTTTAGGTACGGTAACAGTACCTAACTATACCTTTTCGGAATGAGTTCAATTTCTATTTCGGTTGTCTCTTTAGGTGATAGTAGGTACCAGTTATATCTCAACCACAGAAATCGTCAAGCGAAAATTGTGCTTAAATACCTAATATAACTTATATGATCGCATTCAATACCAAATCGATGAGATCGTATATTGAATTGAGGTTATGAACATCAAGTTTTTCATAGAAGTGACAGAAAAAAAGTATGATCTTAAAGTTTAACTAAATATACACATACTATGGACTATATCTATCAACTATGGAAAAAAAAAGAAAGGTACTGAGAATTGATTATAGTGCTATCTTATGATTATTATGGATATCTAATTAAAAGGAATGAACAACGTAAAGGTATCCACCCACCACGCAGTTGAGTAGGTTCGTACTACTTATTGAATGATTTTTATTACTTAGGTACCTACTTAGTAATGATTTGGCAACAGATAGGTATATGCACCATTTCTGATTAATCAAAATGTGTGTCTAGGGAATTGAATGCAAATTATAATTTCAATATTGATATTGAAATTCGTGAATATTTCTGGTCTAAAAACTGTGAGTTGAATTTTGGGTGATTTCTGAAAAAAATTTCAGTTCCTACTCAACCAAATCAACAAAATCTGTGTTGCGTAGGTAGATATCTATTACTTAATGATGCAAATAAGTCAAAACTTAATTGAGGTTGTACCTAATTATATGGAATCAACATAATCACTCAATAATATCACACTAATGCTCATGAGATAAAACTTAATTGAGATTGTAGGTATACATACCAGAGGCAAATATAAGGGTGGGCCATGCCCCTTGAAATTTAACAGTATAATAAAAAATTAATTTATGTGAAAACGATGAGTCCTGGATAATGTGGAATTTTGACGAATGAACAAATGCGAATGAGTGAAAAGAAATGTATATTTTATCATTTATAAATTAGTGAGTTGTTGAAATGCAGCATAAATTGAAAGAAATTATAGATGATCGGATCACCAGTGAGCGGTAAGTGGTTTGGTTGGTAAAATTCACCGTCGTCTTCCTTCTTAGTTTCTTGCCGTCTTGGGCAACAACTGAAGAGGAATATTATCGTGGTGCTGTTTATACCAGAATGATTTTTGTAACTCACTGAGAGAGCGATTTGAATCCCACAAGGAAACAGTTGCATCCTTATAAAATCTACTTCTACAGTTTTGTACTAAGACTGATTTTCGTTCATTGGAAGCTGCTGTTAACTTTTACGAAGAAGATTTGTCATATAAAGAGATTGTGCAGAAAGAGTTTATGCTGTGGATAGAAAACTGGTGCCAGGAAAAGCCTGAAAATCTTCCAAAAACTGCAGTTGGATCTCTTGCAAACTGTAATAGGACCTTCTTCCTTAACATTTATATCCTCTTGAATTTTCTAGCAGTTCTTCCTGTTCTTGTTGCCAGTGTGGATGGAATTTTCTACTACCTAGGAAAACTGAAGATCTTCTTAAGAAATAGTACCTACATCCGAAAATAGCCTTAACGCTAAATAGTCTCATTAATTTAAATAACCTCAATAAGTCTTTATAATATACAATTTTTATGACCTGTTTCTTCATCTACTTGTTTTCACTTTGTTTCACCATTTTGAAATAATCTAGTTGTAATTTACCCACTGAAATCGGCTTTAAAAAACTAACATAAAACATTGAATATACCTACATAACTACTTTATTACCCAAATTACATGCATAACCTTGGTCTTGTTGCAACCCCCCCCCCAAATATGTACTCGCCAATGATACATACTTATATTATGTCTGAGTAATATTCATTTCTACTTGAAAAGTTATAGCTATTACACTCTGAAAATAAAAATTTTTAGGCCTATATTTCTGCAATTGTTATAATTTGCAGTTTGGTAATGTTATTGATAATTTCTTATCGTTTCCAATGAAGATTGTAGAATATGACAGTTTGATTTTAATCCAAAAGTATTGGATTTTCAACATATCTGGAAGGGGGTTGTGTAGGTATATTGTGTTAAAAATATACAAATATATGATACAAAAAATTGATTCATACATTATTGCCTACATCCGAATCATCGAAGTACTCTGACACACTATAGTATGCCTTTGTTAAGAGCAGAGCTTTAACTCTCCTCTTAAACAAATGAGCTTTCAGTACTTTCAAATTCGATGGTAAATGGTTGAAAATTTTAATGCTCTGACAATAGAGAGAGTGCTCAAATTTATCTGTTTTATGCATAGGAATAAGTAGCACATCCCTGTTTCTTGATGAATACTCATGATTACTATTAAATTGAATAGTAAATCAATTTAGTAGTTCACAAATCACAATAGTAGTATCATATATTTGTATATTTTTTTAACACAAATGTTCTTCACCATGTGAAATTGTCTCAAATGTTTAATATCTTTGAGGAAATTTTTATTTACTTTTCTTTTCAATCAAAATTGTATATTATTGTAAATATGAATTTAACCAAGATTTTTGTTTGAACCAATATTTTTGCTCGAGGGCTGAATGGAAGATCAGACTCCAAACTGAATTCGGTCCTTTTGAGAGCATTTTTATCTTGTTGTAATTTTATCAGTTGAAATGAATGTAATTTTACTATGTAAGGAATGTTTCTCAATAAAATTATATTATTATTAATATTATTATTATTTGTAATGGTTTCTGAGTGTACGGTTACAAAAGCTCATTCATATAATTTTCTTGTTTCTTAGATGGCAAAACTACGAGACTTTGGCAGACTTATCAACGAACCATTAAGGCTATATGAGGATGAGAAAGCGGAATCTTCGAGCATCTTAGAACAGCAGCAGAAAAAAATGGACTGGACAACTGTTCCCTGTTGAGTTATGTTCGTAATGGTAGGTATGTGCCCGCTTGAAAATTGAAGGAGGTAGTATTAATCAGGATAACTGCAATTGATATACCGAGTGACCTTATTATCTCTTCAGTATTTTCAAAATATATAGATACCTACTGTTTTTTATAGAAATTATAAGTCTTTTCTGTTGACGATTACCCCTTTTATAGCTGAAGAGCTAAACGTTTTTTTAATTCGAATAGACATTATTCTTATTTTGTTCGGTCAATTGTTCATGTCTACATAGAAGTGAAGGTATATGATTAGGGAAAAAATGCTTCGAAGGTTTTTTGATTAAATTTTCAAAGATTTTTAAAAATTAATCATTTAAAGTTTTTTAAATGATTAATTTTGTCGATTTTCAAGAGATTATACTAGTAAATACATAGTACATATATATTACAAGAAAAACATCTTCACCAATATATGTTTACTTTATAGTTCGATTTGTACCTTTGAAGGCTGATAAAAAGTGATGTTATATTAAAATATTGTGTTTCAGTTGACATCAGCCGCGGTTTCAAGCGACCCTGACATGGGAACGGTTGAAACGTATAAATTTCATTTTAATTGATTTTAAATATTGAATGCATACAATGATATCAAATATATTTGCCGATTAGTGGAAAGATACACGATCTATCTTCTATATTCAGAATCAGAAATGTTGAAAGCTACATTTACTCCGGTTTCGCCTAAATATTTTCAAAAGATCATTTTCGATGCATTGATTTGAATCTTTTCATCTACAAAGTTCCTAATTCTACTAAAAAAGACTAGATAAATACATCCTGAAATTAACTCTATAAAAACTTATTATAATATATATATTATAATTATTCTATTATCGACCTTTAAATAATATCTTTTTCAAATGTCTCTTAAAAGTAATGAAATTTATATTTGTTATATAAATTTCCGAAAATTGACATTTTCGAAATCTTGTACAGGAAAATGAGTACCTCTTTAGTATTTTCCAAGCTGTCGAAAATATTTATTTCCTTCTTTCCTTTATGAATAATTAATATTTAACGTGAAGATGTGTTTTTAAGGGCCCCCGCGATTCTTTAATTGGGTAACGTTGGCCAAAAGTTTTATCATTTGACGAAAAGAGAATGAATGAATTTACTGCACTGGAAGTTGATTTTATAAAAATTGGATATCAGAATATTAATCAGGAGGGTCAATCCACATATACAGTAGAAGTCCGATAATCCGGCACGTTCAGGACCAGCTCGGTGCCGGATTACCGAAAGTTCTGGTCTATCGGGCGGTAATAATAAGAACAATTAGGTTAATAATTACCTAACAGTACCTATACAGTATTAAACTACCTATACAGTATGCAAATATATATACAACGAAGTTTATTTTACATTTCATATAATGTACTTATGTATACGTACCTACTGTAAAACATATTTCACTTAGATTTTAAAAAGTCACGAATATCTTTTTGTTTACCTGACTTTTGGCGTTTAGTATAAAATTTTTTTCTAATGATATGGAAATCAATAATTTCTGAAGCACTGTAGCCAGTACTAGCCTCAACAACAGAGCTAAACTTATTTAGTGATTTTACAGCTTCTGTCCAGCTGATTTTTTCCTTTTCTTCCGTTTCGGCATCTGAGTAACTTTCTTCAAGATTTTGAGTAGGCTGAGGGTTTACTACAATGTTGATAATGTCATCATCGGTTAGTTCTTGTTCAACAGGCTCATTCTCGTCGATTAGAAGCCACTCTTCACCTCTTCCTCAGGCAGGTTTTTCAAGGGATTTTCAGCAGTTCTAACGACATCTATTTATTTGCTTTAAAGATACACTTTTGGAGAAAACAAAATTTTTAGAATTTTCCGAATAAATTCCGGACTATCGGGAATTCCGGACTGTTTGATGCCGGAATAATGGAATTCTACTGTATATATAAATCTGTATAAAAAAGTTAAACTCAAGTTGAGCTTTCACAATATAGAAGAATTTATAATGAATTGTCATTTAAATTGAGAGATCGGTATATCTTAAAGATTTTCTTCTAACCTTTACTTCTCGTGATTCACTAATCGAAATGGTTTGTGAAATAATGAAGAACTCAAACTTATTTATTCAAAGATGACAAAAGTACGAAAATATCACTTAGAAATTAAGGAAGGATATACATATATGGGAAGTGAAAAATATTATAATTTCCAATAAGAACGATAATTTCTGACAATTCTGACATATTCAATACATTCATAGATAGCAGTGTTGCAACTGTTTCAACAAGAAAAATTTTAAATGAAATATTCTGTAGTTACACCTTTAATATTTACTAATTTCAATACTACCACATGAATTGAACGAAAAAAAGCTACCAAGCTAACTTATGAAATATTCGGCTAGGATTTGTTAGGAAAATCAGCTAATTGATATAAACTTTCAACATATTGGTTTCAATTATTTTCTGTTCAATCTTTTCTTTAAAAAATTCATATCGCACATCAATATGTTATGATATTTCATAGAAAACGCGTTTATCGGTTCATTTAGTTACACTTTGATTATAAATACTCAAAGTAATATAGTTCTGTGATTTCCCAATATATAACCTAAGTTGCATAATATTTCTTTTCCATAATATCCTCAATACTTCTTTAGCAGTATCACTGGCAGCTAAATATTCAGATTCCGTCGTCGACTAGGCTATTGTATTTGGTTTTCGACTTGCCAGTGATTCCTGCAAAGTCGGAATCTAAATAACCTACTAATTTTGTTTTACTATTATAAACATTTGACATCAACTTTGACAGCTTGAACAGGGAATTATTCTTCTGGCACTATTCACACTAAACAGATTAACTGCAAAATTCATATATGGTCTAGACACTGATGATAAAAAATCATAAAACTCCCACTTCTTGCTCACGTATATGGAAATTTATCAGCATTTTCATTCTGATTTTCAGATAATTATAGGTTAATTTATATCAGCTGGTGTACTACAACTTTCAGATTTATATAGGCAAGTTGAATTTATTCATTATATCTGCAATGTAACTGTTTTTACTCATAATTATACTAATTCATTGTGAAACCTATGAATGAATTTGAAGTTGATCTTTCGTTTCAAAATTTTGATAGATTTTTTTGAGTCAATCAAAATAATGTTTATTGACTCATCCCTTTTTGATAGCAACAATCTATCATCACATAGGTAATTTACATTACTTCGAAACTTTTTATATTAGAAACGAACTCAACTTTTTGTTCTAACACGTGAAGACTGTTTCTGGTCTTATAAAGATTCATCTAATTAAAAAAAATATATGATTCTGCTCTATTATCTTCTGCAACTCCCTGTAAAACTCTTCGGTGAGTTCTTCAAGGAGGAAGGCTGTCTTCACGGTAAACTGTTTCACTTGATAATCTTCTCTTGCTGCAATGGCATCAAGAGCATATATGATCAACAATACTCTGACTCGGTCATATTTAGTTGTTAGTCAGAATATCCCTTTGTAGTCCATATTCTTCAAGTTTTGTACCGTTCTATTTCTCCTTTTTTATTCTTCTATATTCAAAACTCCAATTAACATCTAATCAGCTTCTTTTCTGTTATGTCTACTGTTGTCTTTATGAGACTGTAGTTCACTTTCAATAGCTTTATTCCAATTATATTGATAAGGGCTAATAATGGCTGCTTCATAACAAAATATCTTCAATTTCATAAATAATTTCTGGTTTGGTCCTTCGCATCATTAAAGATGAAAACCGTTGAAACTTGCAAAAATTTCTGGTCCACATATCAACGGCCATCTTAGCATCACTACCTGAGGTAACAACATTCTCTTCACTTTCCTGACTGAGCATTTCGAAATGAGCTTTTGAAAATCAGTTATACTCATTTCATCTCAGGTTAAGGTATCTAAATCTTAAGCAGTCAAACAAATTGGTCAGACTTTTATCTGGCCACTCACATTGTGGCATGCAGATTGGGAATTATGCAGCTTTAGTGGATAAATACCTGCTTAAAATTCTTTGCATATTCCATGGATGCTTAACTTCTTCTCCTTCCACTGATAAACTGTCGACATGTTCTTGTATCTGCATTCAATTTTCAACAACAGATGTGTTCTCATCATATTCGTCCCTATACTAAAAATTTGCGTTACAACCCTCCAATTGTGACATCAGACTTCTTAAAATATAGAAGATCTAATTTGTGCAACATCAGACGTGCTGAATTACACTTTGAAATCTTTCTTACTTATGGCTGCTATAATTGAAACCTATAAGTGATTGTGTTTTAAGATGCTTTTAAATCGACGTTTATTTGTCGACATTTTTTTTCTCGGTCTCAATCATGTCTTCCGTGCAGGGTTTTTCTCTACATCTCAGTAGATTTGCGTTGTTGAGTTTACGATACTTCTACCATATTTGTAACCTGATGTTCACTTAGTTGTATCAATTTGGAAAATCACTTTGTGCAGTTTCGAGTGAGCTGCATAAGCAGTATAAGTAAAATAAAATACATTATCCTCTATTTCAAGCGTTACGATTTTCACACTGTCTCACAGGGTATCTTTCACTAATCCCATATATTATATATTAGAAAGATTAAGCTTTGTGGGGACCCTTTCCAAGTTATCAGGCCTGTGGCGGCGGTCCCCATGGCGGCGATCTTCACGGCGACGACCTTTATGGCGTTTATAACCGTTATTTCCTAGAAACTTCCTAACAGTCCTTGCTGTGGCATCAGCACTGATTTCTGTTATTCCTTATTTTCGCCGAGTCGTAGATCTCTGATATTTTTCAGGAGGATTTTCGGGATTATACCAGTGGATCTAAAGATAATTGGAACAGTGCTGATCACGTTTATGTTGCACTGACTCTGCTCACGCACTTCAAGTTCTCGATATTTCGAGATTTTTTCAGCATTCTTCTCAATTAGGTTGTTCGCATTTGGAATGACTACCTCGATAAATGTAGTTTCCCTTTCTCTTTTGTCAACCATTACCAAGTCAGGCCTATAGTGGGGAACTGTTTGATCAGTCAATATACTGCGGTCCCAGTAGAGTCTAAACTGGTCATTCTCTAAAATTGGCTTCGGAATGTATTAATTAATAAGGCATCTTTTTCTTCTGTAGAAGAAATAATTTCAAAGCCAGTTCTTGATGCACAATCTTTGCTACGGCGCCATGCATCTCTTTGTACTCCTTTGATGCGAATATCTGACACCCCCAGTTATATGTTGGATTGTCTCTGATGTATGGCATCCTTATCGGTTCCTGTCCTCCCTCACGTAATACTTATTATTATTATTGTCAAACTCATCTAATTTGGAAAAATTTGAATTTCATTATATCATTTCAAAATACCACTACCATTGTGGCCGTCCATTGATCATGTGATGTTTTTTTTGGCATTTTAAACAAAACAGACCCCCTCTCCCCCTTGGTGATACACGGTGAGGTTCAAGACTACCCTTCCCTATATCACGTGTATTTTTTTACCTACCAAGAATCTAAATTTTTAAAAAATATTTATTATAAAATACAGGTTCAAGTATCAACAAATTCCATTATAGAAAATAAAAAAAAATTGAAAACAGAAAGTAAGAGGTAGACAGAAAGTTTGCAAGTTGTTTTTGACTGACATAAAAATAATGAAAGAAATGCGAAAAACTTTTTTGTAGTAATACGTGAACATAATTTCATTTACAATGTCCTCAGACCACGGATTGGCAAGCCTTTCCTCAGCATCAATAACTGGATAAGCATCTTGCAGTTAATTTTAGGCACAGTGCTTTGAACAACATCGGTTTCATCAAGCCAAAACAGTGAATCAAGGTCACACTGCAAGTCGTTTTCGAATTTGTACGCATTTGACGAAAAAATAAATACACGTAACGCCGCTTTTCGTGGTTCAGTATCTCGCATGTTTGCTGCAAAATAAATACTCGTGATATTTTACTACACCCCCTCCCCCTTGTGATATTTCGTGACTTTTTTATGAACCCCCGCCCCTTTGTAACCTCGCATGATTAATGGACGGCGCCATATATGTATGTTTTTTCATCTCGACGAAGAGTTAAATCGTTAGAAAAATGAATTGAAAATTTTTGTCAGAACCACAAATATCTAAAGAATTCAATATTTTGGAAGCTAAAAATGATATGCTACACCTTCATGCACATTTCCCAAACTCCGAACTAGCTATATAATATTGGTTATTCCGTTCATTATTATAATTACACAAGGCAAATTCTATAATTCCACGCAATAAAATTACACAGTTTATTGAACGTGTCCGGTATCTCCCCTATGGCATGAAAAAATTCATGAATTCATAAAACCCATACAATCGCTTGCATTCTCTCACTCTAAATGCAGCAATTACTCAATTATACAGGTTCCATCATAATCAATAAACAATGAAGAATTGCCGGCCGGCAATTAACGAACACACCCCATAATTACCACCATCAAAATGGCTACCCGAATTGAAACGTCAAATTAAGCCGTTTTTTCGCGATGCGAGGCTCATATCCACCGACGGAAACTCGAACAAAAAGGCCTAAGTGAATGTCAAAGACCATTTAACGCTTCTGGGTGGTCGGATCACGTGTATATGTGCATCGAGCACACGTACTTACATTTATATGGATGCTCGAGGATTTTTCGATCCGTCGTGGCCGAAGACGGAAAAAACGGGAAGATTTCGTGGAATTTTCAGGAAATCCGCGGCCAATATGGTAAGTTATTCTGTTCATTTTTGGATGAGTGGATGGGTTCTCGGGGGTAATTAGTGTGTAGGATGTATTGGATTCTTGGAGAATTTGGTCGTCACGAATATACGCAAGGATATCTCAGGTTTTTTTGTAGTCATTATGGCAGGTGATTAAATCCAAATTTGATTCTACAAGAATGTTCTCTCGTAGGAATTGCATGGAGTTCCGTAATTTTTCCGTGTTATATTCGTATATGTAATAACTAGATATATCCATTTTGCTCGAAAAAATTGTTATGTTAACCAAATAATGTAAATAATCGAAAAGAATTTTGAAAAATTTATATTCAGGAAACGTATATTTATTTCGAAGAATTGGGACACGAATAACCGTGTAATAATATTCTAAATTATACATCAAGAAATGCAACGGGATATCACGTAAAGTATTTTGAGCAATTATGGGTTTTAATGGCCCAACAATTCATACTGAATTACAAAGTCGTTTCAATCAAAATTCACATTCATGTACCTACCTGGTAAAAATAATTTTTTACAACAAAATATTCAACGAAAATGTAACTTTCTTTTTTTGTTTATGTATACAAGCTGGAACATACATTGTTTATGAAGAAGTTGATTTTTTTTTTGTTTTCACGAACGCACTATCCAATTTATTGTCTTCTTGAGCTGGATGTTTGAACTAAAACTATTACAGTTAGTATTATTAGTATTTTATGGTCGTTTTTGAAGTACTTATATGTAATTCTAAGGAAAATTTACTTACAAACACGAAGGTCAATCAGAATAACTTGTGTTATATCATTCTCATTCATAAGTGTGCACATTTAGTGGTTCATTTATTCTTGATTCAAAATAAAAAAAGTTCAGAACCAGTTTAGATTTACGATGATTTGGCAGTCCAATAGCAAGCGCTATCATACTTAAAGATAACTTTCTACCACTACCTAAAAAATGAGCTAAACGTTCACCCCTATTCATGGATAAGTTGCCTGTAATATAATAATCATAATAATAATAATAATAATAATAATAATAATAATAATAATAATAATAATAATAATAATAATAATAATAATAATAATAATAATAATAATAATAATAATAATAATAATAATAATAATAATAATAATAATAAGCCGACTTTATTCACTCACATGCATGCTAATTTCGAAATTATAAAACGTGTGCAAGCATGGAATGGCTTTGAAGGCGAAGTTAGTCATGGCTATTCTTCTACTTAACCTTCACAACATTGCTCATCGATGATGGTTTCCCTATAACTGAAAATAACGATAACAAAAAAAAGTAAAAAATTTAACAGAAACAAAAGCCAATTATTCATTACTAATTCAAACTAAATAAAATATGTTCCTTAACTTTAACCGTAAAATGAGAAACCGACATATTCTTATAATTGTCATCAAGATTATTATAAAGATCAACTGCGACATATGAAAATCCCTTTTGAAAACCAGATGTACGGTGTTCTGGGATATTGAGGACAAAGTGTTGTCTCATAACTCTGTTATGAGATTCACAACTATAAATTAATTTATTTCTCAAGTATACTGGCTGAGAAGTCTGCAGTACTTTATGAATTAACACTAAGTAATGTTATCTAACTATATCGACCATGCTCCACCACTCCAAAAAACAATATTTCTCTGAAACATGATCAAACTTTTGAAGACCGAAAATGAACCGAACGCAGCTGTTTTGAATTATTTGTATTCTAGGTTTTGTGTTAAAAAATCGATAATAAGAAAATAAACTTCCTCACAGTAGCTGAGAATCGAGATGATCAGCGATTCGCGCAATTTTTTACGTAGTTTGAGAATATATTTGTTAGCATATATAGTCTTTTTTAGTAAATTTTTAACATGGTCAGTAAATTTCATTCCGTCATCAATCATGATCCCCAAAACCTTCGCTGTATTCTGTTTATGCAGAGAACGACCACCTACATTAAGGTTGAGACTATTATTTATGGACTCCCTATAAGAAGAGGAACAGAACAAAACTATTCCCGTCTTAGACGGATTGATAGTGAGATATGGTGCTCCGAAAACTGAATGATGACCTCAAGATTTCTCTGCAGTACACATTATTAGGTAAATCTTCAATATAAAGCAAATAAAGTAGGAGACCTAAAACGGAACCCTGTGGCACACCCGATTTAACATGAAGAAATCCCCCTGAGATAGGTTACGAAGGAGCAAACAGCACGCACACTGAAACTTCAGTTTTGAAATTTAGAAATTTTAGAATTTAAAATTTGAATTTTAAATTCTAAATTAAATTTAGAAACTAAATGAAATTTAATTTTTGAATTCTTGGTTTTCAGTTATTTCGTGTCTATTTTAAGCCGTTATTTAGGCATATCTATTTATAGATATAAATTGAATTTTTTTCAATTATGATATTTAAATTTCACAGCCTTATTTTCAATCATTACAAGGAAAATTTTCAATGTTATGTGTTTTTTGTTCATTGTTTTATATTTCAAATTAGTATTAGTTTATTCCTCTTGATTCGCTTATAATGTAACGGGGTCATATGTTTTCAATTTTTGTGCTTAACTTTCAAATGAAAATTGAAGGAATAGAAATCATTTATCAAATTAATTTTCGTCGATTTTAAACTATCATTTCGAATATTCACTGAATAAGGATGAATTTGCATTGAATATAAATAAATTTCTTCGAATTTATATTAAATTTTTATTCACTAGTTTCTCAATTTTTTTTTAGAAAAGTATTCAGTTGCTACTTCTGCAGTTGTTTCTTATTTCATGTTTTACTTATGTTATATTATAGAATAGTCAATTTCAAAGACGTATCTTCGATATCAGATGCTATTTAATTTCTCTGGGAACGAGGTGGTTGCCATATAATTGATTTTCGGTTGAAAATTTTTATTTCTTCCTTGTTGATATTCTGCAAATCGTAAATATAATTATTATGATTAGGAAATTTGTCTTTATTTAATTCATAATTATTTAAATATTATTTGAAGGTTTCAGCATTTTTCGTTTTCAATTCAGATGTATATTGTAATTGCTGAAAATTCTATTAGAATTGTTTTTAAAGACATTAAACAATATATTCCATATAAATAACTGAATTTTTGTAAATACACAATATGTACAAAATATAACTGGTTTTGGTATGAATTTGATAATGTAATACCAAATGATCCACAAAACCTATTGATGTTTTTTAAAGATTTGAAGTTTCTGATTTGTGTTGATAGATAGATATGGTTATGAAAAATTTGATCTTTACAACCACTTCAACTTGAAAGATATTCCATTCTCTACTTCCATCTGTAAAACGAAATGTCCCAGTCGTGGAGTTGAAGTCCACTATATGGATACCATCTCAGTATTGACATGGTCAACTTGCACAGTCATCCATTCCACTGTTGTAAGGCTACTGGCCAACAGATATATTATTACCATCTGGGCCGACGTACAAATTCCAGTAGCAGAATATTGTTTTTGTGGACGACGGAGTTCGTGATCATGGAATCATGGTATTCTCGCAGCCTCGGACCGCCCCAGGCCTTCGAGGGCCACTTCTGAAGGATGTTATACGTCTTCATGGTAGATCGAGATGAATGTTTACGAAAGATTGCAATAGAGAACTGTTTATTTACACTCTAGCTAACTGGTCGCTCATCAATAAAGTAATATTGACACTTTTCAGTCACCTATGGTGGAAAAAATTGGAGTCTTACAATAATATATCGAAAAAGAATGAGAGTAATTTGAGAATAAAATTAAGTAGTTTTCAAGAAAAAAAACTTTGTACAATTTGTGAGAAATTAGGGTATTCAGGGCGTTTTCACCCAATGGATGTGTGCTGGAATAAAGATAAAAAAAGGTTAATTTAACTCGTAACACTAGTTCAAAAAACCTGGAAGAACACCACTAATTAGTTTGAATGTCAAAATCAATAATGAAAGAGTGACTGGAATCTACGATAGTGGTTCGAATGCTACTCTAGTTAATTCCAAAATTATAGAAGAATTCAAAGCAAGTATATTTCAGAATAGACAGATTTTTCGAACAATAAGTGGTGTTACTTGTGTGGATAATATAGTTATAAAATTCTTAATCTAGAAAAGACAATAGATGCTCATGTATTAAATAATGATAATTTTGCTTACCGATATTTTGCTAGGATTAGATGTTATTAAAGAATTTAACGTAATTCAAGATGATAAATTGAATGTTTTACAGAGAAATCCTGAAAATAATAAGATTGAATGTGTAACAAATTATAAACAAAAGGAAATAATTTCTCAGTTTGATAAGAAACAAGTATGTCCAGAAAACAATTCTATTAATGACTCCTGCTATAAAGTTATAAATTTGAACATAAATTTTGATGAATGTATTAAAAAGATACAAAAAAAGGTCTTAAACGTTTGAACGAAAATGAGAAAATACGAATTTTTGAAATGATTAAACTTCATGGACAGACCTTTGCTAAATATTCGTTCGATAAATAAATATATTAAAATAATAAAAGTTCGATGTTAGATTATTTAAGTATTATGAAGTGCATATAAAATTGACAGAAAATAAGTTTATGTCAAAAAAGCCGTATAGATGTTCATTACCTGATCAATAAGAAATTGAAAAGCAGGTTAATCAGTTAATGGTTTAATAGAAGAATCTTCTTCTCCTTATGCGACTCCTGTAACTTTAGCTTATAAAAAAGAAGATTAGGAGCGTACCCGCTTTGTAATCGATTTTAGAGATTTAAATTTAATTTTGATACCAGAGTCCCAACCATTTCCTAGAATTGAGGATATCATAGTAAAAGCAGGAAATTGCAGACAATCGCTGTTCGCGACAAAGATCGTTATAAAACGGCATTTGTAACACAATCTGGGCATTTTTAATGAAAGAGATTACCTTTTGGTTTAAAAATATCACCGGCCATTTTTCAACGTGTGTTATCGAATATAATACGTCGATATGATCTGAACGAATGTAACATAAATTATATTGATGATATAATAGTATTCTCAAAATCTTTCGAATAACATTTAGAACATTTAGGAAAAGTATTGCAAGCATTAAAACAGGAGGGTTTCGAGCTATGTTTAAAAAAATGTAATTTTGTGCAACCATTTGTTGAATATTTATGACATATTATAATTCACAATACAGTTGAACTTTGCAGTGATAATTTAAAGTCGATTTGTTAGTTAATTTCCACAGCCTAAAAATAAGAAACATATAAGGCAATTTTTAGGAAAAATAAATTTTTATCATAAATATATAAATGATCATACTAGACAATTCGAACCATTTCACAATGTGCTGAGAAAATTTCAAGTGGGATGCTATATGTCAAAATACTTTTGATTGTTTAAAGGATTATTTAGGCTGAGCGTCAGTCTCAGGATTTTCAATCAAAATAGAGATATGTATATATTTACGGATGCAAGTGCCTTAAGGGTGAGGCAGTTCTAAAACAGAAACAAGATTCAGGGGAACTGAAACCGATAGCTTACTTCTCAGAAAAGTTTACTCCATCTCAAGCTAAGAAAAAAGCCATATACTTAGAATGTTTAGCTATTAAGTTCTGGGAACATTGGTTACTAGGTATCTTTTTCAAAGTTATAACGTACCACAAACGTTTGGAAAATTTGAGGGTTAAGGCTAGGACAGATGAAGAGTTGGGTGATTTAATATATTATCTCTTTCAATATAAATTTACAATTAATTATTCGCCAGGAAAAACAAATCAAGAAGCGGATGCATTATCATTATCGCATAATCCAGTATTAGAATCCCTTGAAAATTCAGATGATATACTTCAAGTAGTCAATTTAGTAACACTGGAGGATATTAGGTCAGATCAAAATAGTATGGAAATTGATAAAAGCGATAACACATTACAGGAAAAGAATGGTCTTATTTACAAAAAATTGCGTAGTAGGGAAAGATTATTCATTTCAAAAGTTTTCGCAGTTAATAAAAATATAAGAAAAATTCATTTACGATATGGTCATATTGGACCAACACATATTTCATCTAAAATGAGGTCTTTTTACTATTGTTATAACTTAGGTAACATTATAAAAGAGTTCTGTAATAGTTGTGAAATATGCAAGAAAAATAAAACACGGAAATGCCGAACTTTGTGCTTGTTATCCCAGTTAGGTCCAGCTGAAGAGCCTTATGAAGTCATGTCTTTAGATACAATCAGTGGTTTTTCTGGTTATGGATCTTCAAAAAAGTATTCATATTTATTAGTGGATCATTCTACTAGATTTGCGTTTACATACAGCTCATGGGGACAAAAAAGTAAAGATATCATAAAATTCTTAGAACCAATTGTAAAAAGAAATCATATTAAAATTTTGTTGGCGGATCAATATCCTTCAATATATTCAAAAGAATTAAAACATCTAACAGCCAGAAATCTAACATCTGATTTTAGATGTTTTTAATGTGCCGATTCCAAAAATGCCACCAGATTTTTTCTATCAGCTCTAGTTTTTGAGATACACGTTACAGGTTAAATGATTTATTTTTTTCTGATAAAGGACAACAAATAAAGAGATAAATATGTACTTAATCGTCAAAATAGAAATTTCCCCGAATGTAATTAGCCAAATGGATACCTGGAATTGTCCCTGACCCAATTTTCCTATACTAGGAACTACTCAATACAATGCTCTTAATTACTTTTATACCTGTAATTCCTGTGACCCGATCCTTCTATACCTGCTTAGCTGTACTTGATTTAGTATATTACTGAGTTTTCCCAAGTAAAGTTGTGCTATCATTTTGTGTAAATTTTGGTCGTTTTGTAGTATCAAGACACTAAACTGAAACAATGACATCCACAAGCAGACGTACCTGTGTAAATCATCCCGATGTTTTTTGTTATGTGTATGGTGAATACACTTTGAAAGAGAGCAGAAAAACGTTTTCTGACTTTGTTAAAAGAGCTTATCTTGCCTATTTTGGCGTGCATTTTGGAGATCAAGATAAATCTTGGGCCCCACATTTCATATGTGAAACATGTGTTAAACATTTGCGACAGTGGACAACTGGAAAGAGGAAGTGCCTAAAGTTTGGTGTACCAACGGTTTGGAGAGAACCGCGGAACCATCATGACGACTGCTATTTTTGTCTCGTTAATATTAAAGGCATAAATAGAAACAATAGACACAAATGGACATATCTTGATCTAGATTCTGCAAGAAGGCCTGTAGTGCATTCGGAAGAAATACCCGTTCCATCATTCAGCAGTCTACCTGAACTGACAGAAGATGATACAGAAACATCAACGTCTGACGAAGTTAAAAGAATTCAATCAGAAAACGACAGCGATTTTGAAGCAGATTTAGCAACTCCGCAGTGTTTCAATCAAGAAGAACTAAAAGATCTTATAAGAGACCTGAATCTCTCAAAGGAATCCGCTGAATTACTTGCATCCAGATTGAAAGAAAAAAATCTACTTTGTCGAGGTACTAATATTACATTTTATCGTAAAAGAGATAAGGATCTGCTGCCTTTGTTCACTCAGGAAAATGACTTGATATTCTGTAACAATATAAAAGGACTCTTAGAAAAAATGGGTTTGCCTGAATACACTCCAGATGATTGGCGCCTTTTTATTGACAGTTCAAAACGTAGTTTAAAATGTGTTCTTTTACATAACAGTAACAAATATGGCTCAATTCCTATTGGTCATTCTACTACCATGAAGGAAGAATATGAAACAATAACATTAGTTTTGAGAAAAATTAAATACGAAGAACATCAGTGGTCAATTTGTGTTGATTTAAAAATGATTAACTTCCTCCTTGGACAGCAGAGTGGTTATACAAAATATCCTTGTTTTTTGTGCCTTTTGGACAGCAGAGCTAAAAATGAGCACTGGGTTAACAAAAATTGGCCTTCAACAGATGTCATGATTCAAGGAATACAAAACGTGATCAACGAACCTTTGGTTTCAAGAGAAAAAATCTTACTTCCGCCCTTGCATATCAAGCTAGGTCTAATGAAGCAATTTGTGAAGGCCTTAAATCGAGATGGAAATTGTTTTGGGTATTTGTCACGTAAATTTCCTGGCATTAGCACGGAAAAACTAAAAGCTGATATATTTGATGGTTCTCAAATAAGGCAACTTGTTAAAGATCCACAATTCACCACATCAATGAACGAGACTCAATGTAACGCTTGGAGTTCATTTGTTAAAGTAGTACAAAATTTTCTTGGCAATCATAAAGCAGAGAATTACGTAGAATTTGTGGAAACTATGCTTTCAAATTTTAATATTCTCGGCTGTAACATGAGTATAAAAGTTCACTACCTCCACAGCCACCTAGATCGTTTTCCAGAAAACTTAGGTGATTGTAGTGAAGAACAGGGGGAAAGATTCCACCAGGATATTAAAACTATGGAAGATCGTTATCAAGGATGATGGGATAACCACATGATGGCGGACTACTGCTGGAGCCTTCAGCGAGACTGCCCTAGTAAACTCCATTCTAGAAAATCGTATGAAAGAAAATTTTTATGTGATTGGTGACTAATGTAATTATGTAAATTGAGTTTTTGCAATAAATACTTAAATCCATGTGTCTTTGTTTTTTTAAATGTCAATAGTAATATTATATATTATAATAGTTATAACGTAAATTATATACACAATTTTTTAAAAACTCTCAAAAACTAGATCTGATAGACAAAATCTGAGAACTTTTATACATTCTGCATCCAAAAATTACTCAGGAACAGTTAAAAAATCGCAGGCACCAAAATGTGTCTTGGCCTGTGTTATCGATGAAACGCTGACACATAGCTCTGGATATTGCTGCCATTTCTGACCTCATGGTTTGCTTCAGCTGTTTAAGGTTTGTTGGTTTGTTCTCGTAAACCTTACATTTTAGGTATCCCCATACGAAGTAGTCAAACGGGCTAAGGTGTGGGCCTCTGGAAGGCCAGTTGATGTTACCCCTACGCGAAATCACTTTATTCGGGAATTACTCATTGACGACTTCCATCGCTGCATTCATGGGGCCACTTGCATTATGGCAAGTGGCCCCATCTTATTGAAACCATGTTCCTGAGTTGAAACCATCAAACCAATTTTTTTTGGATGATTTTTTATGTTTAACGCTTGTCTTCGATTACGGGAGGATAACGACGAATTTTGATGAACCGACGCCTCCACTTCTTCGATGGTTTTCTCGTCGCGAACTGAATGTGGGCAACACGAGTTTCGGATTTTTACCGTCGCACCTGTATTTTCTGCACGTTATTCTGCACGATACATACATTGAACTCTGTTACTACTGAGTTACCATTACGATGATACTCTTGTACGCAAAAACTCGATTGAAGGACATAGTATGCACTTCATGGAGAATTCGTTCGAAATTTTAGATGCATTTAATGAAGTAATAATCCGAATTATTCAAGATAATATATAAGTGAAAATTTAAAAGGGACAAATAAAGATCTATGGCAGATATTAGTATATGCATACAAATTAGAAATGCTACAGCATAATCCAGTTTACTGAAGATTAAATTGAACCGTTATTTATGGTAAATTTCATATCATCAAAATATTGATTGTGTGACTGATTGCATATTCTGATATATCTGTTTGGAAACATTTGTCAGGTATATCTCATTTCTACCTATATAGGAAATTTTATTATTTCAGAAAATTCCCACGATGTAGACAAGATACTTTCAAACAAGTGAACATAAACACTCCGATAATATAAAACCGAAAGTAATTATTTTCATTATATGATTCGCTATTGAAAGAAATTACCGTTGTTGAGTTGTACGCGTCCAGAATTAGACCTCTTCAGGTGGTGTTTTAAAATACATTAATCGGCCAAGCTCAGTCTTGGCGGTAGACAAATGACCATCCTATTATCTATACACATTTTCCATAACCAAGAGAAAATGTATCAGCTAAACATGTTATTATGTGATAAATTGTGCTATGATGAAAACTAGTTGGCTTTTTTAATGATGTATACACGCAAGATAGAGAAACTACGAGAATACGAGTATATAGCTAGAACAACGATAATTTTGAGAGACGTTTTATTTCTTGTGATATGTGCTTTTTGATTAATATAATTGATCATCAAAAACTGGGTGTTCTAATCATAGTTTTGGATGAAACTTGTTAATTTTACCCATGTTAATCCAAATGCGTTTTAACAATCTCACTTCCTTTTTCAATTTTCAATAATATTTCATTCTTTATACATTATTCTACTCTCTTATATAGGTTTTTATGTAACTTCCCTCTGATATAATCATATCAGCTCAACATCAAGTCCTTGTTTGTCATTAACAAAGCCCTTTAGAAGCATCTTAGCTGTATATTGCTCTTATTCAGCTTAGTTCTCTTCCTAATTCGAATAAAACCAAGTAGTTTGTATTTTTACTTCAATTCAGTCAAACATAGCAACATTGTTTCGCCAGTGGCTTCATAAGCTGCAGTTGCTAAACTGTTTATGATCTACACCTGATGAAGCCATTGTGTTGGCGAAACAATATTGTTATGTTTGACTGAATTAAAGTGAAAACTACAAATTAGTTATTTTATTCGAATTATGTTGTTGGATTTTTATCAACTTTCGGCCCAATCTATTAGTGATTAGTTTTACTTTTAGTTTTATTTTTATTTTAGTGATTAGTGATTAGCTTTTTCTCACGTTCATTCGTTGCATTGGGAACAATTTAACATAATTTCATTTTATTCACTGGGTAGTTTGAGGTGGAAAATGTGATAATTATAATGTATTCGATTTATGGATTCAAGAGACTGTCTGTGAGGTTCCGGTCCTGTTCTGTTATCAGTAATCAGTTTTATATAACTGTGAAAGTGATGTGCAGCACTTGGACAATGTTAAATGAGTGGCTCAAATACCTTTAGTTTATTATATAAATGAATGTACGTGAATGAAATTGGATATAACTACATGAATTTACGTTCATTTGAATTTTTTCATCCGAAATAATTGTTTATATGAATGAAAATGCAAAAAGTTAATATCTTGAATCCCTCTTTCCTGTACCCTATCAAAAAATTCAATTTGAATTACTTTTTCTAAATTCAATTTCTTTTTCCCCAATAAGTTTCTCTATTCCTTCGTCAATTCAATTGCGATATACCTGAAAAACGTCTTTGTGATTGGAAGAATATTTCAGTTATTGGTATTTTCATCTTCATGTTCTTCTGATAAATTTTTCATTAGTTCAACTTTTCATACAAATATTAGCAGAAACTAAAAACTAATAGATGTCCAAGGTTGTAATGACTTCAATCCTATAGCTCGCTTTAAAAAATATCCTTCGACTCTATTGAAGTATTTCCAATAAATTTAAATAAAACTATCGATGACATAGGTACGAGGTCTGTCGAAAAGAAAAGATGAATTTTTGTTTTCATGGGCTGTACTAATTCGATTATCGACTTTTTTTTTGGAACACGTACGTCTCTCATATGTTGACATTGTCAGCCATTTTAGATTAGTAGTTTGCTTTTGACAACTGAAGTGGTGAGCACCTTTTTATTTGTTCATTGATTTTTCACTTCAAATAAAAAAAAATGGACCAAAGAATCTGTTTTAAATTTTGCGTTAAAAATAGAATTAAGTGCTCTAACGCACTCATAATGTTGACTGTGGCATTCGGCAAATACACTTTTTCTCGAAAACGTGATCATAAGTAGTACAAGTGCTTTACAGAAGGCCAAGAAGATGTTGATGATATGAGCGTCCTGGAGTTGCAACCATGTCAACAAGCGAAGAAAACATCGAAACAGTGAAATAAATGGTTTTGGAAAATCGTCGAATCACTTTTGGGGAATTTGTAGAGGATGTTGTCATATTAATCGTCTTACGCCATGCAATCTTCTCGGATGTTTTGGGCATGAAACGTATGGAAACGAAGTTTGTTTCGGAAGTACTAAATTTTGAGCAGAATCATCGCTCAGTAGCTGTTGAATGACGTCAAGGACGATCCAGAATTGCTCAAAAGGTCATAACTGGTGACGAAACGTGGGTATATAGTTATGACGTCGAAACCAAGGCTCAATCATCCCAATGAAAGCGGTCAGAAGAGCAAAGACCAGAGCGGCGTACTTTTTGGCTTGTTCTTTTCAAGCCTTCACATTCGATCGAACTTGGCGAAGTTCGATGAAATGCGAAGGTTTTGCTCACTGTCATCTCCGATTGTAACGACTTAGTGCCCCATAAGTTTTGCTAACAGGTAGTTCGGTTAATAATGAATACCACAAAGAAGTTATTCAACGTTTGCGTGAAGCAATTCGGCTTAAACGATCGGAATTGTGGAAAAACAATTCACAAATTCTGCATCACGATAACGCACCAGCTCACACATCAATGCTTGTTTTTGATTTTTTTGGCCAAAAACAACACCGTGATCAGCCGCTTGATTACGCGGCTCCCCGCGAATTTTTACTATTCTCAAAAAGATCAATGAAACGAAAGTGTTTTGCCACAATTGATGAGATAAAGTCAGAATCGAGGAACAAGCTGATGGACATACCGAAAAGTGCAATTAAGAATTGCATCGAGGATTGGAATGAACGCTGGCATTAGTGTTTTGTATCTGAGTGGGATTACTGTGAAGGAGACAAAATAGATATTGATGAATAAATAAATACTTTTCGAAAAAATTCGAAATTTTTCTTTTTTTTTGAACAAACCTCGTACTGTGTTTGTACATTCATTTTATGAGTTTAAACATTTTCTGAAGAAATTATACATTGTACAACAGAAGTTCCACGTTTATCATCTCCATGGTGAAATTTAAAAACCTTAATTTTACACGTTGAAAATTCGTAAGTTTTCTGACTAGCATAGAAATACTCGTTTTACCCGAATGAATGAATTTCTCCAAAGAAACTACTATTGAGTTAATTTAAAAAACATCCACAAATTTTACATGCGCAGTGTTATTTGCACATTGGGAATTGTTTTTCTTTCTACTTGCAATAACTATAACCTCGCTTGAATTCACCACCATTTTTGGTGCTGAATCAAACAAACCACTGCTGGTCGGCATATAGGTAATCGTATACATATTTCAAGAGTTCAAAATCTGCCAATTTTGACACATCCTACCAATTCGCAAATTCTCTCTTGATTTGGCATCCCCTGAATGTTAGAAGCTAAAGCAATAAACATTGTGTAAATAGCGGCGAGATCAAATAAATCACTCTTTTTTATCGGCACCGATAATTTGCCTAATGCACACCAATTTAACTGAGAGCTTCGATGATAGCCTCCCAGGCAAATTTTGAAGTATTGGATGCCCTATTAAAAGCAAATTTGTCAGCCTGCGAGAGATTTCTTGCATACCATTTTCACTTTTCATAATTCAATATCGACGAGGGAACCATTTTTCATCCGGTTAATTTGATCTTAGATATAGGAAATGAATTTATTTATGCTCGTTTTCAGTGTGCTCGATATTTAAAATTGGTTATGAATAATCGTTTGACAGCTCTCAGTATTTTAATATGCGAATGCGTCCCTTTTCAATTCTGATTTTTTTGAAATGAAATATTGACAGAGAATATATTTGAAAGCTGCTAAACTGGAGGACAACAGTCGCTGTCATGTTAATTGAAATATTAACGCTATATTATTTCCGGGTGGATACTTCTCGAGGAACTGCCATTTGATGAATGAAGTATTAAGAAGGTAGTAGGTAACTGAAAAAGCTTTCATATTAACTTTTTCACTCGATATATCAAGGGAAGTAATGTGGCCTATATTTTAACTTCCTACTGATTAACGTTTTCAACTACAACTATAGTTCAAATGAGTATTCAAATGAATGAATAATATAGCTGAAGAAACCTGTTTTACTCTATAAATTCTTTTCTATTTTTACCATATCACAAACATACATGAAACTTCAAGGTTGAAAACTGCGTCAGACCGACATTACTTCTCCATCGGAAAATCGAAATTTTGTTTGAAAAGATCGATAAGTGAGTACCTACTTGGTGAAAATTATCTTCCTATATATATATGAAACAAAAATCACAATAATACTAGAAGATGCAAGGCGGGAGAAATCATAAAAATAAGACTAAAAGATAACTGTATAGCCAACACTTGAAAGCAGCTGTAGAAACGTGTTTCGAGGTTGTTAGTAATCATCAGAACGGCATAGCCGAGTTTCATAATGCGAAGTTCATTCGCCAAGGAGGAAACTTCTTATCCTTTATGGAAACCCAACCCGATAATTTGAATATAACTAAAAGATTTAACCAGGAAGAAATTATCGAAACGAAGAAGAAGATAAAGGTATATTCAGTATTTGAAATGAAAGCAAAGACCCAATCCCCAAATTCGGACATTTCATTGATGGTCCACAGATGGTTACCTCCTCTCCAGGAGTCTTCGTTTGTTTTTACATGTACGAACCTGGAGATGAGATGAAATGAACAATAGAAGAACACACTTACAAAGGAAATCTCCACTACTAGTCCTCCGCGTGAACTCTCCGGGTTTGGAGATTTGTTGAACGTATCGCCTTTGTGGCGACTATTTATCGTTTACGGAGTCTTCAACTGAGAAAGTAAACAACTAATGAAAGATTTTCTCGCTGGGAAGAGCACAAACAACAAAATACAATTCTTGGTATAGCCCGCAACTCAATTGGAAGCAGCCGTTGAGGAGAGCCAATAAGCTCGAAACACGTGTCAACTGCTGCCTCAACTGAAATTGAATCACATGAAGTGAAAAATCATAAAATTTTTTCGTTATGATGGAGATATACTTGTACTACTCGTATATAGCGAAGCAAGTAATGTAATTGGTTTTATGAACGAGATTGAATCATTTAAAATATAAGTAAATATCATTTCATATTTATGGATATTATTGAACGAGTGATATGTTTTATGTTATTTCATGAAACTCATTTATAATTGTATTTGTGTAATGAGTTTTGAACTGAGAGGTAACAAATTATGACATGATATTAAGAAAATCGTGTATGATGAATGTTATGGGGTGAATTCGCTACAGATGAACACATACCATCTATGCAATCAAGACATCAGAGGAAATGAACGAAATTACGTTAAAACGCGTGAAACTCTCTCAACAATTCGTTCCTTGCAATTTTCCACAAAATAATTGCAGTGGATGTTCTTTCAAATTGTCTGCTGCAGCAGATAAGAAGTCTCATCTCAATTTTGCAAAACCCATAATAATAACATGCGTGAAAATTGAAATGAACAGTTTGAAAAGCAACGCAGCTACCTGTTTTCAGTGTTAGTTGAACGCCTGGAAAAAATAATTGATGTTTTCCAAGGCGATGTTGCCAAGTTGGAGAAAAGTCTAGGAAGTTTTATATTAGGTGTAATATTCTCGTAATAATAACAAGAATAATATTATTCAGCAAAACCAATACAAAAACTCATATATTTTGAAAACTCAAACATTTCGGATAGCATACTTATCACATATCTGAAATCTCCTTTTCAAATTACTCTTGTAATTTTTAATCTCAACACTGGCACTCAATATTAAGAGACTTGGTAAATTATTGGAAGCACTAAATCCTCATAGGACCTGCTATTTTTAGATTTACAAAGCCCAAAACCTTCTTGTTTTCTGTCTTCTTGTCTTCCTGTATATCTTTCCTGTTATTACATCCATGCACATCACTGACATATGTCGAATTTTTTTATTAGATTACATGGAGGCAACTGATTTTCCATTTCGAATAAGAATATATAGGTGGCAAAGACTACCCAATGTTTAACAGGCATCAGTTCCAGAGAGTTTAGCATAGTCTTACTGAGGCAGGTATATCTATTGTTTAGAATTAGTTTAAATTTGCTCAGCTATTTGAAATTGTTTATATCCCAATTATACAATTTAAAATTGTTCGCATAGCCCTATTATACAATGTTGTAATTGTTGACTTTTTTCCTTGCGGTTACAATTAAACAGTTAGACAATTGAACAAATTTTCAACTTTTTTTCCACCTTTCAAAATGAAGCTAGCCAAGCAGTGACTGTTACTGACTCAGTCAACAGTGACAAAAGAACTCAGTTCTTTCTGCCAAAATTTGGTGATATTGGATCATAATTTCAAACAAGACTTTGTCACACCATATAGCCAGGCATGTTACCATATAGTAACAAAAAATACCATACATCACGTGATTTAACACTATTGGATTCACTTTGTGAAGTTATTAGAGCAAATAGCCTGGATTTTCCAATGGCGAGAAGGAATTTATGGAGATTTTAGAACCTGCTTCGGTGTTCCAAAATACTCAGAGGAACAGAGGCCAAAGAAATTTCAACGTCTTTGTAGATAAACATTTAACTATGAAAATAATCAAAAATTTTTCCAAGACATCTCACCTACTTTTTTATTCTCAGTAGGGTCATCTTTTCGTCAGACATTTCGTCATCATTCAAGAAGACACTGTTCGTATTAGGGGCCTCTACTACAGGCTGAAATGAGGGTTGAACACCGGAAAACCAACCCCATGGCTACGATAATATATAAGATTCAAGTTAACTAGCCTACGCGTTCATTACTGGTAGTGATTCATCGCTGGATCAACCAGAACTATCGACTATCTCTGAACAAATTTAGTTGAATTGATAGAATGGTATGAAGAATTTCGGTACATTTGCGAATATGTGCCAGCAGAGTTGTTGACGCAATTTATCCTTCATAACCTTTCTTTAGGTGAATTATGATTCATTGAAATACAAGCAATTTAAGACTAAAAAGTGTTCACATAAAAAAGTTATGGTTGTTCGATAGAAGCCTTTCTAGATGTTTGACTGCAGCTAAGTCCATACTCATTACGAATTCTCTTTTTGCCTGTCTCCGTAGCTTAGTCGGTAGAACTCCCGAGTATGGTGCGGTAGTACTCGGGTTCGAGCCCCGCTGAAGGCATGGGTGTTTGTGTTTGTCTATGATTTGAGAAGTTTTAATAATGATATTTGGTGGGTAATGTACATCGATTACAAGCCCAATGGCCGTTCGGAACCGGCGTTAAACTGTAGGTCCACTGAATTGAAAAAAAAAAATTCTCTGGATTTATTCGAAAACAAATGTTGTTATGTTGTTGATCTTGTCACATTTTTGATTTTTCATCAAGTTTAAACACAGGTGTTGATATTAATAAAAAATATGAATGGAAAACACAATATCTCTTCAATTTTCAGGATGTTAGTTGACAAATATTAACTGTGAAATTTCAGATAGATATTGAAATTTGAAATGAGTTCTTCATCTTTTTATATTATATTTTTAATCGGGTCAGATGGTGAGACAAAAATGATTGTTCAAATACGAATACATGTCTAGTAGAATCAATCCAAGAGTGCTTCAGTGATGTTCTTGTCATCCAACTCCGGATGGAACTCTTAGTGCTTTGTGATATTCAAATCTAAAATCACGCCTTTGACGTTACATCAAGGCCATTCGCCATTCACGTTTAAGGCTGCATTTTAGCATACCTAAACCATCCAAGCACCTTTTATTGAATAGTTCGTAATGAACATATCGGGGTAGAGTATATAGTGGGTTTCTTATATCTCGCTTTGTATGCTAGAAAGTTTTTCATCATAAGTATAGGGTGTTTTTTTTAGATGTATAGAACTTCAACATTGGCATTACTGTTGAACATGGCGACCGATTTAACAGCTGAGAAGTGATTTATTCTCAGTTTGGTTTGGCAATTCATCATGAATAGATCAAGCAGGGCGAAGATTCGTCGAATGGGCCCAAAACGAGATTGCCGTTGTTCCCGATTTTCATAAACGAATTTTGTCTAGCGATGAAGCGCACTTCTGGTTGAATGTCTTCGTCAACAAACAAAACTGCCGCATTCGAGTGAAGATAATCCTCAAGAGTATGTCAAAACACCGTCACATCCAGAAAAACGAACTGTTTGGTGCGCTTTATGGGTTAGTGGAATCATTGGCCTTTACTTCTTCAAAAACGATGATGGCCAGAACGTTACAGTCAATGGTGATCGGTATAGAGCCATGATTACTAACTTTTTCATTCCTAAATTGAACAACCATGATGTCCAGGAGCTGTGGTTAACACAAGACGGCGCAACATGTCACAAAGCTCGTGTCACAATCGATTTATTGAAAGACATGTTTGGTGACCGCCTAATTTCACATTTTCGATCTGTGATTTGGCATCTAAGATCTTGTGATTCAACACCGCTAGACTACTCTCTGTGTGCCTATGTAAAGTCATTGGTCTATGCGGATAAGCCACAAACGCTTGACCATTTGGAAGACAATATTCGCCGTGTTATTGCCAAAATACGACCACAAATGTTGGAAAAAGTCATCGAAAACTGGACGTCCAGATTGGACTACATCCGAGCCAGCCGTGGCGGTCATATGCCAGAAATCATATTTAAAATGTAATGCCACAAGATTATCTTTCTAATAAAAAAACATTCTCGTCAATCGAATGATCCATCGTTGCTTTATTGCAATTTATGTTAAGTTCTATACCTCTAAAAAAACACCCTTTATTATCATACAACTCCATTTATTTCAGCTATCTTCACAGTCATTAGAAGATCTGTTATATTGGGAAGTTGGACTAGGATTACCTTATACTTAGACAAGACCCTTCAGTTCTTGATTAGGACGGTCTATGAACATCACATGCTTATGAAGAGTTTCATTTCATTCAAATATTCAGAATCGAAAATTCGTGCAATTTCTGTTCTCTGTTTATTTTCTGTGATATTTTCCTCACTCGATATTAATATATGCCACTTCTATAACGTAAATAGAAAACAACATTCTTAATACGATTTGATTGATGTAAAGGAGTGATTTGAACAATCTGGCAACCATGCCATCAGGTCGATAGGCATGCGTTGCTTTTTCTTACTGGCAAATTACAGGGGCGCTGGCACATAAAATTAAGAAATGAAATTAAGAGAATAATTAAAATCAGTTCTCATTCGAATGGGAGAGCTGTAAAATAATCAATCAATTAGAGAGGACTGCAAGATCCCTTAAATGTAATTAGAGGTCGGAAACTGATGGGTGTTTGGATGTAATTAGTTTTGAGTGCTGGGTCAGAGAATAGGTAAGCAACTATATGGAGTAGGTGTCGTCATCGTCATCGTGAATATCTATCCCAATTTCAACTTTGAAACATTGGCCGTAGTCATATGATTTTATGTGTGGAAATAAAACACAAAAAAATCGACGGGTTGCACTCCGAGAGTGCCGGCAGAAATGAAAACTTGAATATTAATGTTGTGCATTTTTGATATTTTGGAATGGTTAGAGAATAATTTTGTAGGAATTGCTTTCATTATCAGTATAAAAGTATTATTATTTATGTGGTGGAATACAATATTCATTTATTGCGCTATCGAACACAAACATGACAATTTATATTACATTAAAAATTCAACACTTCAGAACTATTACAATTATTTTACATTAAAAAGTTTATCTCTTAGGAAAATCAACTTCCATCCATAATTTCAACGACTTTTTCATCATCATCTTTACCAGAACCATCATCGCTAATCTCTAAAACTGATACGATGGGTTTATGATAGCTGAAGTAAGAAACGAACAGTTTTGATTCAAACCTATTTAAGTGTCTAACAAAGACCGCATCAATAGTAGTATTGTATTTCGATGTGCTAAGATTGCCATCATTTGACATAGTTAAACCAAATTAATTATTTAAAAATTCAATTTATAGTTGATTTTTATCGTCTGCAAAGTTTATGTTGAAATCTCCACTCAAAATCATTGGCAATTCATCAAAGCTTTTCCCAATTTTTTTTTGAAGCAATGCAGATGCGTCATGAGAATAAATGAAAAAATTTTCGTACAAGAAGTCTCGTATAGCACGCAGTGACTTATCTGGAGAGATGTATACGGCAACCATAATAATAAACTGATTATCACCAGAGTGGCAACGACTTATACAAATATCACCGATATCAGAAACAGTAGCATTAAACATGCTGTTGTATTTTACATGCACATCCATATAATTTGTACAATAATGAACTGTGTTCATATTTTGATAAATAGCTACTCCTCCCGCTGGACGATTATTTCTTCTGAAACTCGCAAAAAAGTTGAAATTCGGAATGTCAATTATTTCATCGTTACCCATATGAGTTTCTGATAAAATTAACACATTCGTCTTTTTAACAAGAGCTTCAATTGCTAGATCATTTCCATGCGCACGTAAACTTTGACAATTGAATGAAAAATACACACGAACATTCGCGCAAGCGCCTTGCGCCGCCTGCCCTCTCTCGATCCGTCTTACGAATTCTCGATCAGGTCACGTGTCCTGACGCGAGTTTAGAAATTTTTACCCATTCCAAAAAAAATACACAGCGCCGCTAAAGAAGTTTTCACTTCAAAAAAAAACTGACTAATGATTGGAAATATTTTTCAGATGAAGTAGGCAAATAGTGCTTGCAGAATGTATATATTATCACCATTGACTTGCACTTTGAATATACTTATATTACCGCCAATTTCATTTATTGAGGTTATATTGTTATTTAAATGAAGAGTTCAGAGAAGAGTGTGAGCACAGAAATTCATAATGAGGTGATAGGTACTCGTGAAAGCAAACACTCATGTATTCAGATACTTGTTGAAACATTTTCTAGCCAATAAAATTTGGTGGTACATAACAAAGCAATATTTCTGCAAATCAGAAATCCCGAAACAACTGAAAAACTATTTTACTCTCTGAAAGCTTTGTTATATTCTCGAAGGAGTGGAGATCATGTCTTAACGGGCGATGAAATTGCTGCTCTGTATGTATGCCTTAGACATGGAGAAAGGCAACAGAAAAATTGAGAAGCTTGAATATGCAATACAGTAGCAACATTATTCGTTGGCTTTGAAAGGCCACTGAAGGTACAAGATTTTACCAAACTATTCTAAATAAAACAGAACACACAAAAGTTTTCTTTCATAGATTGTGAAAAATAATGAAATGAAAATAATGTGAGAAATATGAATGCAATTCTTCTTAATATATGATTTTCTTGAAATTATTCTTGGGTTTCTCAAAGCACCACTCTTGGCTTCTTCTCTTTCTACCGGTTCTTCTTCGTAATCTTCAAGGGTTGCTACCAGGGGTTTCAGGTTGGCTGGAAGGGCTTCGAACATTCTCGCTGCAGTCTCTCTGATAGTCTCCACGATACTGGACTTTGAAAGAATCAGTAGATTTGTCAACCCGATGATCGACAATTCTTCTGCGCAATTTGAATCTTTTCAATATGGCTTCTAGTTGCGTAGGCCGATATAGTTGAGGCATATGCCAATGTTATAAAAAAGTGAACATCCCATTAAACAACACATATCACTGGTTTTATCCTCAAGGCAGTCAACTTACGAAGCAATTATCTCTAGTAAGAGTCATTATTTTGTGTCTAAAATTTAACCTGTAATCTATTACAAGGGACAATAAAACATTGAATGAAACTAAGTTCAAGAAAAATAAAATCTGTGAACAAATTTACATATGTAAATAAACAAAACTGTCGCATCTGGAGTGATGAACAGCCACATGCCATACAAGAATTACCCATGCAAACCCGAAAAAAGGGCAGTTTGGTGTGGTTTATGGGCTGTTGGCATCATCGGTGCAAATAGAATGTTTTATTCGATTAAAAAAAACAACCCTGAAAAAATCACCCTATATATACCTAGACAGTAATAAATCCACAAACAAGAAGTACCTCACCAATAAGAGTTGGCAGTCTATGTGCATCTACATCTCTGTTTAAAGTTACTGAGTTACCGGTTCACAAATTCACCTTAGTGTACTACAAAGATTAGATGTCAATTCAGATAGTGTTATATCCATGTATCTTCCATCTAATCAATCAAAATCTGCATCTGACACTAGTAGATTAAGTGAAGGTTTCATTAAAAAAGAGGATAATGATGTAACAAAATTAAAATCAACCTTATAAAATTGAAAAAAGACCACATTTTTATATTGATATAACCAAAGTTTGTTACTTTGTTATTAAGATCATTAATAAAAATACTGATAATTCAGTTACCCATCTACTAATGATATTGAAGAAAATAAGATCACAAAATTTTCTCAAAAGTGATGAATGTGGAATAAGTGGCTTAGATAGAATTTTTAGTGAAAATGTATCAAAAATAGCTCAAGTTCTGCGCCCCTTCAAGGTTAAATTAGATAAGTAAGGAATTGAAAGATGTTCACCAATAGCCTTCAGGAAAAAATATTATAACATTAAAATATAATTGTGTATACAAATACTAGTATATTACAAATTATCTCTAAATTGAAATACAAAAACCCAGGCATGCCTTAGATCAATTTCTAACTTGGTCAGAGTGAAAAAAGATCAACACTGTGGGGTATCTCATTTCCAGTACACCAAATGGACTAGTTAATTGTATATCTTAAAGTTTTGGAGGAAGAATGAGTGATGTGTGTCTTCTTGAGAATTGTGACTTTTTGAACTGCTTACCTAGTGGTTCACATGTAATGGCCGATAGAGAATTCAAGCATATTGAACCCTTGCTACTTCAGGTTGGTTGTCAGCTGATACAACCACCCAGTGTTGAATCAGGTAGTAAACTATGGAAAGAGGAAATGACAGAAACTAAGAAAATTGCTAGTTTGCGGATACATATAGAAAGAGTGATTAGACGTCTTAGAGAATTTATCATGTTGAAATCTCATTCTTGCATTAATAGCAACATATTAGAAAAACTAGATGATGTCATTATTATAGCTTGTAGCCTTATAAATTTGCAAAATTCATCAATTTTAAATGAGTGTATATTAGTAATTAATTCGTTGATAATAGTAATAGTCTAAGAGCCAGTAAACATCTGACGACACATATTTTAGGAAAGCCCAAAATTTTCTCAGTGGGAAAGTTGTACCTACCATACATGAAATGGGACTTAGTTTTGCGAAGTCGCGGTAGGTTCGGTACTGCGCAGGTATAAAAGGTGTGATCATTTGGGAAAAAAGACATATTGTAGGAAAGCTGCCGTTTTGATATGTTGAAATATATTAATATACGTACTCAAAAACGATAGGGCAGACCATTCCCGCGGTTTTTTCCTTGTGGCAGACCATTTGAAAAATGAAAAAAAAACTTCTTTTTGACATATTTTAGGAAATTTCAAAATTTCTTTATGTTATTCTTGATAGTATCAGAAGCATATATCTCTCATGGTAGACCGATCTCACGCTTGCTTTGGCACGGTAGACCGTGCAAACATACTTGTGTGTAGTATATACGAAATGAAGGTACTTTCGTTTCTCTTTTTTCTTCCTAATATATTACTGTAGTATTCCTTCTCTTTCGATTCTGTTTGACGGCAAAATTGACATATATCAAGAAAACACTGATATGAAAATAATGTTTTATCTCCAAACCAATTTGAATTCAGTTGATTCGATAATAATATTATTAACAATTCAGATTCATGTCATCACTCAATAAAGTACATAATATCTCATTTCACGTAATTTATATGAATTATTAACTCTTTGATATTATTTTTTCTAGATTTTCAACTGAAAAACACTTACTAAGGCGCAAATAGTGTGCAATATTTGAAAATTGGGAATAAATAATTCTGTCTGACATATTTTAGGAAACTTCAAATTTTTATATGTTATTCTTGATAGTATTAGAAGCATATAACTCTCATGGCAGACCGATCTGGTGGTTGCTTTGGGTTGGTAGACCGAAAAACCCTTTTCCCGCGCAAATACTACAGTGTGTAATATATACGGAATGGAGAAATATTCGTTTTTTCTTCATAATTAACTATTGTCGTATTTCTTCTCTTTCAATTCTTTTTGACGACAAAATTAGCATACATACAAAAAACAAGCCGACTGAAACTAATATTACATCTTCCAACGAATTTGAATTAAGTTGATGATAATTATATTATTAACGATTTCGATTCATGCCACTCAGTGAAGTATATAATTGCTCATTTCACCTGATATGTATGAATTTTCATTGCTTTGAGATAATTTTTTTTTACTTTCAATACCATATCCAATACTATTTTATATACCTTCAGTAAGTAGGTTGTTATATTTTATATTTTCCATTGTAACTATTCCGAAAACGATTCTGAATCATTTTATGGCTCCTTCATTCATCATCATTCGTTTTAATGAAATTATTTTCATTCATTTTACTTTCACTGTTCTCTAGTAGGTACCTAGTTTCCCCTAGTACTTCTCTAATTTCAAGTGCACTTCATACTCTAAACGAAACATAAAACATGATATTGATGTTATTATATCCATTCTGTCTCCTATGAGCCCAAGGAGGACAAATCAAATATTTAACTATTCTTTTCAAGAACATTTATATTTGTGCAAGTAATGATATAAACTCACTTCTATTCAATGTCAACGTCTTCTATTACATTTATAAAGATCTGTGACTGAAGATTTCCCTCATTCATGACAATACCTATAATCTGTTTTTCAAGAAATATTTTTATGTGTATATCATTTCCAAGATTTTTCACTAAATATAAATAAGTTAATACCATATATTGAAAAAAAATTCTAAATATTTATGCTAGCGCGATGGTGATGTCTGCCAGGGCAAAGTAACTGGCAGATCCTAATGCCTTGAAAGTCTAATGCTTCTGATACTACCAACATTGAAATTTGAAATTTTCTAAAATACTTTGTTAAATTTATGTGAATTTTTAAATATTCTGACAAAAAGTAATAACCGTGGAATGGTCTGCCACTTCGTTGTGAGTAGTTGATATAATAATTTATTTCGACATATCAAAACGTCAATACATATCTGAATCAAAAGTCATTCGAAGATGAAAAAAATATTTTCAGGTTGGTTTTTCTTTATGTGTGCCAATTTTGTCGGAAAAAAAATTTAAAGAAAAGAAATACGACAATAGTCGTATTATAACGAAGAAAAAAGAAAACTTTTTTCATTCTGTATACGATGTATATATTAAGGTATAAGCAACCGGCAGATCGGTTTGCCGATCGGTGAAATAAGAATTTATGTACTTTATTGAATGGTGATATGAAACGAAATTGTTAATAATATTATTATCTAATCAACTGAATTCAAATCCATTTAAAGCTAAAACATTATTTTCATATTAATTTTTTATTAATATATGTCAATTTTGCCGTCAAAAATGTTCGAAAGAGAAGGAATACTACGGTTATTAATATTAGGAAGAATAAAGAGAAAACGAAGATCCCTTCATTTCGTATTCTTCATATATACTAAACACAGGTAACTTTGCGCGGGAAAAAGTGTTTTTCGGTCTACCGTGCCAAAGCAACCGCAAGATCGGTCTGTCATGAGAGATATATGCTTCTGATACTATCAAGAATAACATATGAAAATTTGAAGTTTCCGAAAATATGTCAAAAAGAAGTTTTTCTCTCAATTTTCAAATGGTCTGCCAGAAGGAAATAACTGCGGGAATGGTCTGCCCTTTCGTTTTTAAGTGCGTATAATAATAATATTTCAAGATATCAAAGCGGCCGTTTCCTAGAATATGTCTTTTTTCCCCAAATTATCACACCTTTTATACGTGCGCAGTACCGAACCTACCGCGGCTTCGCAAAACTAAGTCCCATTTCATGTATGGTAGGTACAACTGTCTCACTGAGAAAATTTTGGTCTTTCCTAAAATATGTGTCTTCAGGTGTTTACTGGCTCTTAGACTATACAAAAAAAACTGAAATAGAGATACGAAATTCCATTGTTATACTTCTGGCAATTTAAACAATGATAGATGGATATGGGTTTTCCAAAACATTACTAATATTTCTGTTGAATTTTTGACAAATGCTTCATCATACTCTACACATATTTTCAACTTCAATATTATTTTGAAATTTACTATCTGCAACACAGATATAACACTTTTTTATTCCACAAACAAATATATGTATTTGCATTTGTAACACTTTTGTGTTGGCCTTCCGTTTCGAATATAGTTTTTATTATTTTGATCAATAAATGAACATTTGATCTCAAATTTAAAATCATGACCTATTCCATCTGGTTTAACAGAAATCATGAAGAAATATTTACTTATAAAAAGGCCACATATCTGTATTTCTCTATTTAATTTTTCCTGTACTAGTTGAAGCACTTTTTCTTTCAAATCTCTGCCTCTTTTCATAGCTGGTGTATTACGCATTTTGCAACCCATGATCAAACCCATTAATGCACCATAGGTGGGTTATATCATTGTTGACATTTACTCACTTCATAAGCTTTTGATGCCGTTGTTCTAGCAAACCTTAGCTCTACCTTCACTGAAATATGAATAGTGAATAATGATAGTATTGTCATTAAAAATATTTGACACTTTGATATCTATACATTGGGGCTAGCTGGTACATTGATATACCTACTGGTACAAAATCCTTTGATATATTTTGCACATGTCTTAGCTCACAGTTTTTTATACCTTTGCCTCCAGCTTCTTCCACAAATTTATGAAAACCGAAGTATCTTCAAATGATGAAGCAAATTCCTGTACCCCATTTTCAAGGCCGTTACATATTTTATCGATGTACCAGCTTTAGTTAACGTTGACTTTTTCAAGTAGCACTCAATCTCTGTACAAACAAGTTCTTCACTTCTTCTATTCAACCACATCAGAAAAGCAACAGCATGCTGCACAATCATGACTTTGTGAGCTATAACAGCACCATTTTTTTCGTTCACAATAACAGTGACTGCGTATGGCTTAGAGCGAACTTTGTCTTCAGGACTTATCCGACATTTAATGGTACACAAACAGAGGTCTCTTTTTAATTGGACATATCCAACAGCATTATCGCCATAAGATTCTCTTGAAGATCTGAAAATATCTAAGAAACTATTTGAAATTTATCATTATTTGACCTAACTTTGTAAGCAGTGATTCAAAAGAAATTCTATATATATATATATATATATATATATATATATATATATATATATATATATATATATATATATATATATATATATATATATATATATAGACATATATAAGGTATAACATTTTCTTTTACTTGACTGTTATTCAACTATCAGTTGATAGTTATATAGTATTAAACGTAAAACTGTACTTACAAAGACGACTTTTGTGCTAAATTCGGAAGCACGAAACTCGCCATTTGTTGCAAAAAAGATTGCTACCATAAGATACTATCTTTGCCATGTTGGAATTTAAATGAGAGGTAATAAGAAATACTTGTCTAAAAATCACTTATTTGCTTCGATGAATTCAGTTTCCATTGTTGTATTAGTACTGAATAATTCACAGTCATTTTGCCGGTATGAACACGAACCAAGAAATGTAGAAGTGAACAGCCTTTGTCGCTTCTTTATAGGCGATAAATACAGCTTTTAATATTAATTTCATTGAATTCAATATGATGAAAAAATTTTTATACTGCGCTTTTCTTACTATTGTGAGATTATAGTAACACAAACTTGGATAAGATAAACACGAAACAATAATTTGTGATTAGTGTCAACATCCATATCAGATTCGTTACAACCACTAGCTACTTACAATTTGAATTATATTATTGAATATAAAGGGTGAAGTTTTAAGAGTTAAGTTTTTCAGGTTGGGGCACTGGTTGGTAATGCACCCAAACGTCATCTGTCAAAGTGAAAAGTTTTTAGTATACTCTGCCATTTCATCATGGAAGGACTTACAAACGTGCAACGATTGGAGATTGTTGAAATTCACTATCAAAATTCGTGCTCTGTGAAAAATATGTATCGTTTGTTTCGACTATATTATGGTCGTCATAATAGAGCTGGTGAATCACAAATTCGTGCTGTTATCACCAAATTTCGCACCAAGTTGAAGGCTATGAATAAAGAGGAAGATGGCTTTTTATATTTGAAGGCAGTATTTTCAAAGTTAAGTGAAGCCAAACTCAAGGAAGGAATATTTGTGGGACCTCAAATACGTAGTTTGATAGACGACCCAAATTTTGACAAAAAGCTTACTAATACGGAACTTGATGCCTGGTTGTCACTGAAAGCAGTTATAAAAGGGTTTTTAGGGAACCACAAAGCCGAAAATGCGGAACAGCTAGTGAACGACATGTTAAAAGTATACGAAAAGTTGGGTTGCAGAATGTCTTTAAAAATTCACTTTCTTCATTCTCATATTTCTTTTTTTCCATCTGATCTTGGTGCGGTTAGTGATGAGCAGGTGAGAGGTTTCACCAGGATGTAAAGAAGCTTGAAGAACGATTTCAAGGCCGTTGGGACACAACTATGCTAGATGATTACTGTTAGCGTTTGAAACGAGAAGATCATTCGAAGCACAAAAGAAAACGTTGAAGTTTCACGATATTTTTTATGAAAATTTCATAGTAATATTTTTGTTGACTTATTCTTACTTGAATGATAAAATTAGGCTTAATTAATGTGAAAAAAATTGGTTGATTTCATAAGATTTCTTCAAAATATGTTTTGACGTTTCAATTTCTAATATATAATGGCACTTTCTTGCGGAAAAAAAATGAGACGTCATGGAAAGAAAATTTGTATGTATGCTTATTAAACGATACGTATTCATAAAAAATCACATTTCAAAGCTGGTACTCAAATTTTTCGAAAATTTGTAACGCACTGTAAATCGCCGAGGAAAATGATGGGGCTGCTTTGTTAATCTTGGCACAATGAAAACGCTGTACTACTCCTTTATTCGCAGTAAACCGGATATGCGTCTATAATTTGGTCTCGTGTGTACATTAATTCTATTTTAAATTAAATTAAACCCTTGGCTTAATGTTTCACGATTTATTCTACAATATTAATAGTCAATTAATAGTCTTGAAAATGAGCTAACGCTCGAAACATGTTGACTATTCACATTGTTGAATAAATCGTGAAATATTAAGCCAAGAGTTTAATTTAATTTAATATTCAATTATGTTTCACCAAGAGTTAAGCGAGAATTCAATCTCAGTCATTAATTGTATTGTCGACTTGGAGGCAGTTCAGAGGAAACGTTTGAGGTAGATGTACTTCAGATCTTATGGGCAATATCCTTCGAGAGGCTTCGACCATTCCATCTAAACCGATAGTCTGGGAATTGAATTATAAAAGTTGAGGCGTAAACGGCTCGGCCTAACGTTTCAGTTGAAAATTTTGCACAATTCGCTTGACTCACCCTTTCTTCTGAGTAAAATAAATATTCGCATACCAAGGCCGGGTCTGAGGCGGAATAATACAGCTTATGTCACTTACAGCAGATCAAATGTTATGTCACGTTCTCCTATCAAATGTATATGTAATCTTTATGATGGGTGTTGCGGTGGATGTGATATCTCTTTTGATCGGCTTTCAGTGATCTTGACATGCCACTCAGAACAGCGCAATGGGATGTCGTGATATTTTCATGTACTTCTGTTTTCTACATGTGACTTAGTTATAAATAATATTTCAATTTTAGTTTGTTTCATTTGTTTACTAAATATTACTATTAAAATCGATTTCAATTTTATTTTTATTCATCCAACATATTTCGTTACTATATGGTCAACTTCTGCTGCCCATATGTAACTTTGTAATAGACAATATTTTATTTTTAGTTTGTTCCATCTGCTTATTGTTCAATACTATTTCAATTTATTTTAACTTAATTTTTTCATTGTACATGTTCGCTTATACTCTCTTTTTTATTTTTTTTTTTCATTTTTTTTATTATTATTTGTTTACATTTTTTCATATTTTCTCTGTAATTGGATGTATCAATATATATATTCCTGTTGGGAATAAATGTATTATTATTATAATAAAAACATAAAAAAGGGCATTTTGATTATGAAGGGGAAGATGATGCTCATGTATTGAACGCGGAAGAGATTTTCAAAATGAACTATTTTTATGTTATTGTCGACAATGTGCGTGCAAGCTGCCATCCTAGCTTTGTGGCACTTAACATCATGAGAGCATATTTGGTTTCATGTATAATATAAAAAGATTAAAGGAAATTAGTGATAGTGAACGATGACATTATCTCGGTGCTGGAATACATAATAGAAAAAAAATTAACTAAAGCTTACCTCACATCGAAATAGTTGTGAGAATTATTGCCACCACACCTGTTACGGTTGCGTCTGCTGAAAAGAGTTCTTTGAGGCTGCTTAAAATTATTAAAACATATTTGAGAAATTCGATGACACAGGATCGGCTTTCAGCCCTTGCTATTCTTTCAATCGAAAATGATGAGGCTCATTTGTTGGATCATTTTGCTTTAATCAAAGATTTTAGTCTTATTACCTAAAAGCCGCAAATATCAATTTTAAAATTTATCATCTTTGTATTTGTTAATTTCGTGAATCTTTCAATGTAAGTAAAATATTTTAAAACTCAAATTTCATTTATTTGTATAACTTCAGCATTTTCGTAAAACATATCGAATACCTACCAAACTACCAGACCTACTTTCGCATCACATAGGTACTTTTCCGTAGAACAAAGGGCCTCGCAAAGACCTGCCGCCTGGAGCCTCGCAATGAGTAAGGCTGCCGCTGATCACAAGCTCCGAGCTTTTTTCATATAGGTTGTTTTTTTTAGAGGTATAGAACTTTGAGTTCTATACCTTCTAACTTTGGCATTACTGTTGAAGATGGCGACCGATTTAACAGCTGAGAAATGATTTATTCTCAGTTTGGTTTGGCAATTCATCATGAATAGACAAGGCATCATCAAGAAAGGCGTAGATTCGTCGAATGGGCCCAAAACGAGATGGTCGTTGTTCCCGATTTTCATAAGCGAATTTTGTTTAGCGATGAAGCGCACTTCTGGTTGAATGGCTACGTCAACAAACAAAACTGCCACATTTGGAGTGAAGATAATCTTCAAGTGTATGTTAAAACAGAATATCCGGAGAGATTAACGTGACACGCCTGTACCGAAGTACCCCATTGCCACGGCTCCCATGAGCGCGGGGTTGAGATACGCTCAACCACTCGCACGGATCTGAATGCATGTGCGTACACACAAGATCAGGCACCGCGATACTCATTTTTGAAACAGAGTCACAAGCACTGTTCCCCTCTTGGCCAGAGGTTGGCCCTATCCAAGCCGAGTTGAGACGCAACTCACACGCCGTGGAGGAATGCAAGCATTGCACCACCTGACCCAGCATGCGGGCTATAACCACTATACCACCACGAGTCCAACCTCAATTTGGGGTGGTTAGATGGCACTCCATCTAGGGCTTCACCACCCCCCCATGGAACCGAACATAGCGTTCTCGGGTAGGACATGCTTCAGGAACGTGTTCCTTACCACGTTTTGGATCTTGTGAATCCCGGCATTGGCCGACCGTTGTATCACAACACTTCACTTCACTCCACTGTCACTGTCACTGGCACTTTCACTGTTCCGCTCTGTAGGGTGCGCTATTCGCGCTTCCGCACATTCGCTCTGTATGTTAAAACACCGTTACATCCAGAAAAACTGACTGTTTGGTGCGCTTTATTGGCTGGTGAAATCATTGGTCCGTACTTCTTCAAAAACGATGATGGCCAGAACGTTACAGTCAATGGTGACCGGTATACAGCCATGATTATTAACTTTTTCATTCCTGAATTGAACAACCATGATGTCCAGGGGCTGTGGTTTCAACAAAACGGTGCAACATGTCACACAGCTCGTGTCACAATCGATTTATCAAAAGACACGTTTGGTGACCGCCTAATTTCATGTTTTGGACCTGTCAATTGGTCTCCAAGATCTCGTGATTTAACACCACTAGACTACTTTCTGTGGGGCTATGTGAAGTCATTGGTCTATGCGGATAAGCCACAAACGCTTGACCATTTGGAAGACAATATTCGCCGTGTTATTGCCGATATGCGGCCATCAATATTGGAAAAATTCATCGAAAATTGCAATTTAAAGTTCTATACCTCTGAAAAAATATCGCTAGGAATTCGTAACACATAATTGAGTTTTCCACGTTTTTTATTTCCATTTTTTTATTCCGCTTATCATTCCACAATAATGAATCATAAACTTTTGACCCACATATGTTCTTTCAATGTCCAAGATGAACAAAGTCGTACTATATCAGTAGACAAATTTGAAAAAATTTAAAGTTGAATAGAATTCCCTAGACCGATGAAAATTCAAAGTTACGTTGCTTCTTCCTTCAGTTGTTCCATCCTTTATCGTTGCATCTTCGACACGCCAACTCCTTTAAGACAATTCTCCTGTTCCTTTAATAAAAAAACTAATGACTAATTTTAACGACTAGCATTTAAGTACTGCGGCAGTTAATGTAAAACCAGTCTTTATTACTCTCATTTGGACTTTTCTGCATAAATATTATATTGGCCAGGTTGTAAATCATTATCTTGAGGCTAGGGCGACCGACCGAAACGAATCATACCAAAACGGGTATTATATATATGGACATTACGTTGCATTTCGGTAGCCCTAGAACAGAATTTGCGTGCAATTTCACCACCGAGTAAGATCGTTAAATGGCAACAACGTATTCGTAGTGAATTTTGAAGATATGTGAATCCAGGAATATATACACTGATGCAAATAGACGGAAATCGTATCATGAATCTATGCTAAAAACGTAAAGACAAAATTATATGAATTTATTCATTACCGTGAAAATATGTGGAGATTGTTCTGACTTTTGCAGAAATATTTATTATACATATAAGTAATTATTCTATCATTAATTATTATTCTTCTTTTATGAAATTGAACTTTGCCTTACTAGATATAGCTGAATTAATATTAAATCATTTTTCAAAGAATTGATAAAAATTTACTTGCTGTGAAATTCCAACGTTTGGTCAAATTTCTGTGAAAATGTGGTGAACATCTTTTTAATGAATTCAGTCAAGCGTTTAAGTCGTAAAATTCAACCTGAATTGAACAGATAGTATTTTATCTGACCTAATATTACTGGCCAATCCAGAAGTTATCAAATAGAAGTTCGACTTTCCATACTAGTAAGTACAGAAACTAGTTAGAAATGAAGTGATCAGAATTGAATGAAATGAATTATAACACACACATACATTTATCATTCATATATAGGGTGATTTTTTAAGAGCTAAGTTTTTCAGGTCGGCGGCACTGGTGGTAATGGCATCCAAACGTCATCTGTCAAAGTGAAAAGTTTTCAGTATACTCTGCGATTTCATCATGGAAAGATTTACAAACGAAACTTTACTATTGAAATTCGTGCTCTGTGAAAAATGTGTATCGTTTGTGCTGTTATCACCAAATTTCGCAACAAGTTTACTTTGTTGGACATTAAACTATTGTCTCAGTGTCTACAGTGCGTACTAAAGAGAATATTGCAGCCGTAGCGTACAGTGTTAATGAGAATCGTGAAATGCCAATTCGTCGCCATTTTCAGCAATTGGGCATATGTTACTCAACCATATGGAAAATTTTACGTGTTGATTTGGGTTTGAAAGCCTATAAAATTCAACTTCTACAAGAATTGAAGCCGAATGAATGACCTACCACAACGTCTAATTTTTGGTGAATGGGCCTTAGAATAGCTTAATGAAAATCCGCTGTTTTATCGAAAAATTGTGTTCAGCGAAATTTTGACTTGACTTGAATTTTAATAAAAATGATTTTCTAAGTTATCGTGTGAAAATTCGTAATTGTTTATTTTTAAATTTCATCTCATTTAATATATGATAATATGCGTCTCTGTTTTCCATTTTGTTTGAAGTCTTAGATTTATACTGCTGAAGAAGGAGGAAAAACCTCTGAAACGTCTAGAAAAATGAATAATATCAATAAAGTCGTAGTAATCACACCCAGAACATCCAAAAACTAGTGTGAATTTCTATATATACAACTGGGTAACAAACTAACACATTGATATATATGAAAATATATATATATATATATATATATATATATATATATATATATATATATATATATATATATATATATATATATATCTACATCGCTTATACATACCAACTTTATGTTGGTCTTACACTTTGACGATTTGTTCGAATATTTGTTATATTGTGGTAAACTTCTAAATCTGTGATTTACGCACTATTAGTTTATAGTTTGAAAAATAATTCAGGTTTTTCTGAAAATTTTTTACTAACGCAATATCACACCACAAAGGAATATGAATTATGTCTATCATTTGTCAAAACGACGCTGGACAATCAGAATCGCCTACCTTCGGATTTACTGGTGTTATGCCTACACGCAAGTGGTACTTAAATTGTCGATGTCCCATCTGAAGTTCATTGTATTTTCATGTTGAGATATTCCCACCGTTTCTACGATACTAACAATATCTTATCCGTGTTCTTTTCCTTGTCAAGGACAACACATCGTCAAAATTTGGGTGGTGTCCATCATCTATGGAATTTTTTGACAAATCACATACTCTTTTCTGTACATCAATATCACTTGCATGTCTTTTCTTCAGTTATTTGCTTGAGAGAGATTGAAATCTTTTTATGTTTGAATGCTTGGTTACAATTAGTGTAAGGAATTTTGTACAACACTCCACTTGTATTTGAAGAAAATTGAAGAAAGTTGTAAGAAACATTATTTTCAATTATAAATTCCTTATTGCTATTTTGAATTTATCTGTTATGATTTTGAATTTGAGTTAACGGGTGAGCTGTCCATGATAATCTTCTCGAGAGGAAGGCTAAGATCCCTATATGTATATATAACGGGTGATTTTTTAAGAGTTAAGTTTTTCAGGTTGGCGGCTCTGATTGGTAATGGCATCCAAAAGTCATCTGTCAAAATAAAAAGTTTTCAGTATACTCTGCGATTTCATCATGAAAATACTTTCAAACATGCAACGATTGCAAATTGTTGAAATTTACTATCAAAATTCGTGTTCTGTGAAAAATGTTTATCGTTTGTTACGACCATATTATAGTCGTCATAATGAACCCGGTGCATCAACAATTCTTTCCTGTTATCACCAAATATCGCACCTAGTTTACTCTGTTGGACATTAAGCCATTGTCTCGCATGCGTACAGTGCGTACTGAAGAGAATATTGCAGCCATAGCGTAGTGTGTTAATGAGGATCGTGAAATGTCTATTCGTCACCTTTCTCAGCAATTGGGCATGTGTTATTCAACAACATGGAAAATTTTACGTGTTGATTTGGGTTTGACAGCCTATAAGATTTAACTTCTGCAAGAATTGAAGCCGGATGACGTACCACAACGTCTAATTTTTGGTGAATGGGCCTTAGAACAGCTTGATGAAAATCCGCTCTTTTATCGAAAAATTGTGTTCAGAGATGAGGCTCATTTCTAGTTCAACGGATATGTAAATAAACAAAACTGTCGCAGCCGGAGTGATGAACAGCCACATGCCATACAAGAGTTACCGATGCATCCCGAAAAAACGACAGTTTGGTGTCGTTTATGGGCTGGTGGCATCATCGGTCCATTTTTCTTCAAAGACGACCGTGAAAGAAAGCTTACCGTCAACGGCGAACGATATAGAGCCATGATACGCAACTTTTTTTGCCCCAATTGGCCGAGTTGAACTTGGTTGACATGTGGTTTCATCAAGACGGTGCCCACAGCTCATGAAACAATGGAAATGTTGAAGGATGCATTTGGTGAGCAGCTTATCTCTCGAAATGGCTCTGTGAATTGTCCGCCAAGATCATGCGATTTGACGCCTCTGGATTATTTCTTGTGGGGTTATGTAAAGTCGTTAGTGTATGTGGACAAGCCGAACACGATTGAAGCCTTATAGGATAGCATAACACGCGTAATTCGTGGGATACAGGCCGAAATGCTCGAAAAGGTGACGCAAAATTGGACTTTTCGAATGGACCATTTGATACGGAGCCGGGGACAACATTTACAAGAAGTTATATATGAATTTATTCATATATCATACGAAATGTATTTGTTTCACAAAAACCTCGCTTTTGGAGAACAATTGGTTTATTGTTTTGGTAAATGAATTGTTTCAGCGGTTTTTTGTATCAATTTGTATTTAGTATTAATCAATTTTTGTATTTTTATATTAATGTGTTTTTGTATTAAATTCTATTAATTAATTCTTATATTTTAGACGCTAAACATAGTTATTTGAAATGAGACTTGCCTAATAACAGAATTAAAATTATGTAATATACAAAACATTTCATATAAACACAATATTATGTATGTTATTGTAGGCTCATGAAATTTGCTTTTTGCCATTTCGTATTCATATGATTAATTGTTATAGGTAGGTATCTAGTGTATTTGTTTTTAACGTTATAAGATTAAAGGATATATGAGATAAATTCATAAATTACCTGAACAAATTGCCTCACATGTTTTTCAATTTTTTCTATAACACTCATAAATGTAGGTATGATTTATGCTCGGGTAACTCCTAGAGTTCGCTTAGTTACTTGATGTTTTCACATATGGAATGTTTGCTAACGCAAATGGCGAAACGATTCTATTACTTATAAGAAAAATTGAAATTAGCTCTATACAATTAGCACAGTTTATATCTTAATGATTTTTCATCAGATGATTATCCATGTCATTTCACAGTACATCTCAACATTTTTGTTTAGAGATGGCGAATGTGGAAAATAATATTTTCAAATCAGTGGGCTAAAATCCACGAATGGTATTTAACTCACTCGATATGTGTTTCGCGACATTAAATTCTATGAATCTTAGAATTATTAGGCTACCATTCAATTTCACAATATTGCATCAAGTGTAATACTTAGACAGAAAAGAAATAGATATACTTTTGTGCCACAATTACTCCTGCAATGAGAACTTCCTAAGCAGAACATGTAAGAACAAGAGCCTTGTTTTATTTATCGTTCTAAATATGTGTGCGCAAAGATTTCATGAATTTCTGGAAGTTCTATGGTTTGTTGAAACTAGTTTGAAAAAAATATGATATTTGCTGATGAGTTATTCAGTACGAATGCAAGTATAAAGATTCTCCTACTTCAAAAATATTCCTTCTTTTAACGCTGAAACCGGATATTCCTAAGGAATTATAATTTTTGAGATTCATATTAGCACCACAGTCGAATTGAAGAGTAATGGCAACAAACCTTTAAATGTCTAGATACCATACAGACAAACGTTTGAAAACATTGTTTGGGACTTTTGCAAAGTACTCCAAATGATGCGGTCTTACACCAGTCAGCTGAAGTGCCTCTGTTCATCCCGGTACTCATCATACTTATAATTTTTTTCTTTTGTAGTGCCATCCACTTTTGCCAGTCGTTTCTTTGAAATATTCTATGAATTCTCAATGGGATTGAGATCAGGTGAATTCTTCGGCCAATCGAGTACTTCTATTGCATTCTCACGCATAAAGGCCTGCACTTGTTTGGAATTGTGGCAGGGTGCAAGGTTGTGATGAAATGTTCCACCAAACGTTTCCATGAATGGGACAATCTTGGTGCGCAATATTTACATATATTTCACTGAATTCATCATAGGAGCTAATCGTCCAGTGCCATTGGTTGTGAAAAAACCCCAAAACATCTGTTTCGGAGGATGTTTTACTGTTTGCTGAATGTGATTAGGGCGCAAAGTTTCCCCATCACTTCGTCTAACAACATTTGATTTGTACCCTGGAACATACAAATGTGTCTCATCACTAAAAACCACCTTCTTTCAGTCGTCCACAGTCCATGCACGGTATTTTTTGGCCCATGCCAAACATTTCTTCATCATTTCCTGGGTAAGCAGTTGCTTTCTGCTTGGTCTTCTTGCCTTACGGCCAACCTCCAGCAGTCGGTTTTGCACATTTGAGGTACTCACCTCCACACGAGAAACCATTGAATCCCTTCGAAGATCAGTGCTAGTCTTTCTCGGATTAATGTTGCTATTTCTTTTGGAGTATTTTTGCGTTTGCGGCCACAGTTTCCTGTTCTTTTTCGAGACGATGAGCCACTTTCTTCAAATATTTTCGAAATTCTCGAAACACTGGACTTTCCCACACCAACAGCTTCAGCTATATCTCTTACAGTCATTGATGTGTGTTCATTAAGCACTATAGTTTTGGAGTTCTTCCTCGGAGTGAGATCCATTTTCCGACAAGCCAATACAGCACGTATCAAAATTGAAACCACCAACTGTCACACCGGTAGGCTCACAACTGAATTGCGGCCGAGGTAAAACTGGTCAGAATGTAAATGATGGTCAAGGTCACCCTCACGTCACCTCAGGTAGTAAACAAGCAGGTGTGAGGATGTTTGGACCACCCTGGTACTCACATGGGTGAGTACCAATGGCAAGCTTAAATCGTGAGGCTTCAATCTTTTAATTGGATTTTTTTGATATTTATCTAGCAAATATATCACAAAACAAATAGCAAATACTTGATTTTCATTGAAATCAGACAGTTGATGTATTATTGTCATATATACATCAACAAATTCATACAAACATCGGATATTAAAGAAATAGGAGGTAGATATCCAACTTTCGAGAGTCAGGACGCATAGTACTCCCTATAATAAATTGGTGGACAACGCTGCCAAAAAGGCATCAGAGAATCTACCACATATCGTATAAATGTACTTGGAAATATAGTTACACTATCTTTCGTAAACAACATTTAAAAAAATGCACACCAGAATGAAGATCAAATTCGGTTAGTACTATATATTAATCTACACATCACTTCCCTGAATCTAGTAAGAAGATTTAGGAAGTAGGATCCTCTACTGAAATCTGGTACAAGGATGCAATCCTTCGAAGGATTCGTTCGAGTCACTTCCCGTTTGAAAAAAGGTCACTCTTTATAGTGGGGATATCTAGAGTGAAATAAATGGCTATTTGTATAAGATGGGTTTGACTGAAATCCACAGAGCAGCTTGAAGAATTCAGCACCTATCATTCAGCAGAACAAAGGTATGATTCTTTAATGTAATAACTTCCGTGTTGAAATAAATAAATTCCTCATGTCATTGAATAATACCGTCAAGCAACCATTCGATTTGTGTTTCCTTTTCTCATTGAAAGTAATCATTTGGAAGTTTTTGATTTAATTTATGATCATATTGAAAGTATCTGTTTGGAGCTTTGATAATCTATTGAAATATTTTTTATAAACTGTGCTACTATATGTTTATCGTCTTGTGTTGCATCCTTACCTTTCAGTGACTTAAATCTTAGAGTATGAAGACAAATATTGCCTTATTGTGCTCCGCTTGGCGATTTGTCTCTTTGTTATATTTCCTCGAGTTTTCTGTAGTGATGTACAATATATCCTGTTGGCCAATGGCCTATTGTCAAGTCCATGGTTCGTGAAACAGAAAAAAAAATGAAAAATTCTTCGGTTGAAAACCTATTGTCTTCAAAAATTGTTGAAAAATTTTTCTGATCACTGTAATCAATTTGTTAATAGTATGCCATTTAAAATAAGTCAATGACACGTTATTGTTTACATTGTTGCAATTCTCCATTTTCAATGTTTTAGTAGGTATTCCATTCTCCATTAAAGATGATTAAAGTTTATTTTCGAATGCATTTAACGCGAAGAAACCAAACAGGCTTTGCAGTGAATCAATTACAGCTCTACTACATAAAAATCAATAACTGAAAAAATTTGTTAATGATTAGTACTTCAGATAACAGCCACTGTATAAGTAGCAAAACATCGAAGGTAGAACAAATAATAGCAGTATATATCAATGGTACTCATACAACTGAATGATAAATATTGAAATAGATACGGGGATTTCTGAATCTCTCGATTCAGGTTGATTCTCGAATGATTTTAGATTGTATCGTTTGAACTCAAATAGAGTTGGTACTCCGTAGAGAAACGATTTTTGAGTTAAATTATGGATATCTCATGAATTATTTGTAAGCTACACGTGGAATAATTGTAAAAAATTTAAATAATGTTTCGAAAAGTCTTGTTAAACCTATAGGATTTAACTCGATCGAGAACCTTGTATTTGGCTCTGGTGCAGTCCCGTCTATCCTATGGGATCTTAGTCAAGGAAGGCGCTCCGGATACGCACTTAATAGGATTGGAGGTGATTCAGAAATTGATTTTAAGGGATATTTTCAATAATGACTCTTTTAAATTTTACAGTTTAATGACTCTGTTGAATTATCTTTTATGAGTCATTTCCAAAAAACGAGATGAAAATACTTATCGCCTTCAATAAACAGGACTGACAAGAGAATTGGTCAGAGATACATTATTTTCATACTTCGAAGAGTATTGCAGAGAACTTCGATAGATTCATTCAACTAGTATTGCCGAAAGCAAGACCAAGACGAGACTTAGGCGGTCTTGGTCTTGCACCGTGAGTCTTGGTCTTGGTCTTGCTGCAAGAGTCTTGCAAAGTCGTGCAGTCTTGATAGATAATACCTGATAGATTGTATTTATTCGAAATGTCAATTTAGATTTTCGGTCAGTGTAACACGGCCGACATTTATAGCTTATGTAGACATAAATGATGATGATGATAATAAAAATCGGAACAATTATTTGATAACAATAAATTCAAAATATAATTATAATTAACTCAAAAAGATCCAAAAGTAAAAGCAATATATAGCTTACCCTACTTATTTTTAACCAAATGAACACAATGTGCAACTGATAAACACAATAACAAAATCACAATACGTGCAAGGTATGGAATAATCACAATCTTTTAGTACTACAGCCATGTAGAGCAGAAACATTTTCAAAAAATATTAAAAAAACCTCTGAAAAATCTCCGAATTAGTCAGCATAACATTTCCGTTATCAAAAATACTTCCATTGTAAGATGAACTGGATAGTTGTGAGAGAGATATAGGTATCTGAATAATATGTGAAAGAATGATAAAAACAATTCGTTTATTTCCTTTGGCGTCAGAATTAATTACAAGAGCTTCCTAAAATAGTAAGTCTTATTTCTCATATTTGTAACACAAAGAATAACACTTACTTGAGTTCAATAACAAGTACAAAATACAAGTACAAAATTTAATTTTTTTCAGATTCCCGACAATTGTTATTGGCAATAAGAGATGTAATAAACTAGACGACGTTGCGAAGAACAAGGATTTGCGGCGAGACGAAATATGATAAAGTAGAGAATTAATTCTTGAGAAAACGATGTTGCCATATTTGAGGACGCAATATAACACTTTTATCATAAATAACACCATAGAATATACCAACAGACTTCCTGAGACCCCTACAGGAAAGACATCAACTAGAATATACGTTCTCAATTGGAATATGTGATATTACTGGCTCCGACCCTGCATTTCATGAGTGTAAATAAAACGAAAATTCTTGAGAAATGTTAGCTCACTGTCTGTATTTCATGTTATACATAGAAAAAACCATCTTCTTTCATAACAAAATTTGAAATTCATACCAAGGAAGGCTGAAAACAACGTTTGACATTAGTGCGTCCGATATACGGACGCATCATTATTCAGGACTCAATAGTGTATGGTATGCAGACTTCATATGGACTCAGCATGGTTAGCATTTCATATATATATATATATATATATATATATATATATATATATATATATATATATATATATATATATATATATATATATATATATATTTATATAAATGTATTATATATGTATATAACTTCTATTGCAGATATGTGAAGATCGATAATATGATTATTCTCTTTATGAAAATGGTGTATTGTAGGACTAAAATTTGCCGACATGTGGCTGAGAATTCGATTGACAGAAAACGGTTTTAATTTCATAACGAATTAAAGGAATTATAATTCTAAGGAACACCGCCTTGACCGTAAATCACTATTCTGATAAGCGCGGTGTAGACAAAGGAATTGGCGGGGTGGTTGAGAAGAGAAACCTAGACTTGACCGTAATCCCGTCGCACTCTGGCACCAATATAATTTTTTTATACAATAACTGAATTATGAATATAACGGATTTTTTATTCTACGAAACGGTGCCTTTTCGACAAAAACACATTGAAATTGGCGGGTTTATTAAGGCATAAAACCTCCAGAAGCTCTAGAGTCCGACATATTTGCGACATGTAGCATATATTGTACTTTTATAAAATAACGGAAAACATGGATATAATTTTTATGAGGGCTCAAATCCATCATTTGATATTTCCAGTAATAAAAATACATGTATCCCCAATATATATACATTCAATTACAAGAAATAAATAACAAATTCTTCACAAATAATAATAAATAAGAATGAATTGAAGAGAAAGAACATAAAAAATAGTATAAGCGGATATATACAACGGAAATAGAATTGAAATGAATTGAAATAGTAATCAACAATAACTAAATGGAAAAAACTAAAAATAAAATATAATCTGTTACAAACTCACACGTAGTCAACAGAAGTTAATGTACTTGATGAAGTCAACGAAAATAAAATTAAAATCAATTTCAATAGTAATATGAAGTAACCAAAAGAAACAAAACTAAAATTATAATATTATATATTACAAAGTCATATCAAAAAGCTCAAATGTGGGTCTTATTCTCAGTATTGTTTTAGCGTAAGTTTTGCAAGGTGAGTCTTGGTCTTAGTCTTGCTTTCAATTAGGCGGTCTTGGTCTAGGTCTTGGTCTCGCAAAACTGCAACACCAAGACCAAGACTGCAAGATTGCTAGACTTTTTGGGCAACACTATTCAACATGTCAAGATATGGTAAATTAAAAAAAAACCTGGAGAATTGGCTACTGAGTTTTAACTCGACGGTCGTTCAGGACATAATGGACACTGAAACTGACAAATTCTTCATGATCATATGATCTTCATTAGCACATCAGCACCTGATGTGCTCAGTTCGTTCATCTCTGTATTGATTTTTTATTCCAATGCAAGCTTCACATTGAAACTCTTGATGTATTCTATCCAATAGTTTTCATTTTTTGTTCCATATTGAATTTTTTCGTACAAGCACATTCTCTCGAAAAATTAGGATGCTGAGTGGATTAACTAGATGCTGAGTTATTTGCTATGGTGTCATTGTGGAAGATAATATTAATAAGTTCTTCATTCTCAATAGGTATAATACCCAGTTGCAGAAAATAATAACATAAAGCTGAATAAGAACCAAATGAATATAGCAAAGAGCTCCATCTAATCTAATAACACTAAAAAGTAACTGATGTATAATACAATTAAATGCAGTATGATAAACAATTCAAGATAATCTAATTCAATTCATTTTCGTCAATTTCTAAATTAATTCCTATTAAAAACTGCAATGAAGTCAAATTGAATGTCATATTCATTAGCAACTCTTAAATGTAGACTCCATAAACCAAATGAAGTATTGTATTAGTGAGTTTATCCTTGGATTCTCTACGTGGATTAATTTTGTGGTACAGGAATTTTGCCTAGGAACACGAATTCTCAAAACGGATAAGAGAGGAGGACAATCAATACTATTGTGCAGTAATTTGTACTAGAATTTAAGTAATAAAGTTTCTCTCCTACCCTGCGATGAAATTTTACTAAATAGACTCAATAATTCGTCATGATTGACTCCTCTCCGTGGATAAACGTCATCCTCTCTCCAAACTAAGAATTTCAGAACCTTCTGAATGACCTCAAGATGGTATTGATGGCAAGTATAAATGGGATGCCAGATCATGCTGACATACTCTAACTTGCTTGTATTAGGGCATTAAATAGTCTAGAAATAGTCAATATTTGCCATTACGTATAACGAATCCATATGTTTTCGAGGTCACATGAAATGAGTTGGGTGATGTGTGGAATGAAGGAAAGTTTTTGATCGAAGACTATACCAAGATCTCTCGCCCTATCAGAACGAGGAAGAACGCGACCACCAAGGCTATAATCGCACTTAATTCGATCTTTTTTTCTTATCAAAGAAATAACATTGCACTTTGACACATTCAAATTCAAATAATTATCCTCACACCAACTGGCAACCTAATCCAGCGCGATATACAGTTGAATACAGTTTTCCGGTTATCTAATTTTATGATATAGATTGAAATCATTCGGGAACATAAAACATGGTGAGTTAATATTATCCATCAGATTCACAAGCAGAGTAGATACGAGGATCGAGATCAGATCCCTGAGGTATTCCAGAGGTAGGTATAAACTCAAAACACCGTTTACTCTTAAACTGTAGGAACTAACGTAGATCAACCAGGTAAGATTGAAAAATATTGGAGAGGTTATCGGAGAATCTGAGTTAGTTGCATAATTTCTGTATTAGGAGCGCACGAGCAACTTTATCAAAGGCTTTCTGAAAACCTGTGTAAATTACATAAACCTGACCAGTAGAGCCGAGTACTTCCAAAACCTAAAGAACCTTGAAAAAACAGTATTAGATTGCTTAAACTAGATCTCCTTGACATGAATACATGTTGCTTTCTGACGGCTGGATATAATGCATTAAAAATTATAATTTCAAAAAGTTTGAAAAAGGTTGATAAGATGGATATTGGCATGTAGTTGGTCACAATTGAAGAATCAAGTTTTTCCAATGCAAATACTATTTAGGCCAATTTCCATATTTTAGGAAAACTGGCTCGGCTTATGATGAGTTTAAATGATGATTAACTAAATTATATAATTGAAACATGAGTAACAACAAGAACTAGTTATGAATACATAATACATAATATAACTCTACACTGTACACTGTATTTCAATTTATTATTAGTATTATGTATTATTATTAAATGAGTACATCAACAGTGGTCTATTGGAATTTTATTCTCTGTCATTAGTTAAGTTTGTATACTGATGTAAATAGAACGCTTTTCGAAACTTTCGCAGTTTTGAGTTAAATAATTTGAAGTTTTAATGTTAATTCTATATTTTTCAGTTGTGTATAGTGTAATGCTTGTGTTTTTGTTGATAATTTGTTGATATCACAACATCAAACTTCAAAAACAAAGTGTTTTGTTTGCTTACCGATTTCAGTGAAACGAAATCAATTTTGTGGTGTTTAAGACTTTCACTATTTGATGTTGAATATTTTTCTGTTTCAGTATTAATCCTCTTTTCATAAATTTTGTATAGTGTAATATAGGCGTTAATGATGACAGTTTGTGGATACCATAATATCAAATTATAAAAAAGAAAGTGTTTTGTGTGTACCGACGTCATCGAATCGAAATCGAATTTGTGTGTTTTGAGTAATGATTACTTACAAATAATTATTTTATGGAATCTAGTGTAGAGGGCAGGTGTTTCGAAGGTGATTTAGTAAGTTTCAAACGAATAAGTATGTCGTTGATAAGTATATTTCCTTAAAATGACGAAAACTTGTTGAATTCCTGGTTGTAAATCAAATTATAACAGCACCATGAAGGTGGGTGGGAAAATAGTATCGACATTTAGTTTCCTTCAAAATGAATTTTCGAAGAGTAAATGGAGGACATCCATACCACGATATAATTGAGCTCCAAAAAAATATTCAGTTGTTTGTGCCTTGCATTTTCCTGATATTGAAATCATCAGGGAAAAGAAATTTCTATCACCTGGTGGGATTGTAAGCATACCAGAAAGAACGGGATCATTCTCTCACACGGTTCCTTCTGTTTGTCCAAATATACCGCATTAGTCGTCCCTCAACAATGTACCATCACCTAGGAAAAGCACAGAGGAAAGGCGGATAAATAATTTGGCTCGCAATGATTATTTGAATAATACTTTTGAACAGTCAGATTTAATAGCTAATTTTCAAGATGTAATTCTTCATTACTCCAGTAAAATAAATGTTCCTGAATCTTGCAATGTTAAAATGGGTTCAGTTAACTAAAAATTCATTTTGACCTTCTTAATTTAAGTGAAGAAATTGTTACTAGAGGTAAGTAAATTACAGTGCATGAAGACATGTTAATAACAGTATTTTTAAATAAAAAAAAAAGTTTTTGTTCAATGATTTAAGTTGGATTTTACCTATTGACTTGAAATTGCAAAGATGGTCTAAAATAAAAAATTTGTTGATAAGATACAAAGATCAGACAGTGTGGATCAGTCTTTCACATATTTATTCGAGAAAAATTTATGTTATTTAAACGAGGCATCGATTAAAATTTGTTGTGGTAGGCTTGAAGATTTTTCAGAAAATAGGGATATTTGTTTTAATTTGAATAATCAATGAATTAATTGATCAAATACAAATATTACTTCCAAAGAAAAATCGATACTCGCCTGATACCATGATTATGTTTTTCATGTTATGCGCTCTTTCTCCATTATGCGGATGATTTAATGAGGAATTACTTCAATTTTCTCACAAGAAAATATCTTCAATATCTGTAATTATTCGAAATATCTACGATTTTTATATAAATAAGTCCCGATGACTAATAGAAGTAGTTTTTACGCAGTGGAGATCTATCGAACACATCGTTGTTTTCTTGGTAATGTTTTACATTTTTCTGTTACAGAAATAATACCCACTATATATCCCATAATATTATCTATTTCTTCGGAATACACAAATAATAATGAGTTGAAATAATGCTTGAAACTTTGGTAACAACCGAATAGGAGAACCGGACTACCCTTCTTATGTTTAAAGTCGGCAGTGGTATTGCGTTGAATTTTGAAATACATGGAAAAAAACGTAATGGTTCCCAAACCAGAAGGGAAAAAATTGTGAAGGGTGAACTATGAATATTATATGCAAATGCGCAAATTGTGAATTACACGGAAACAAATATACTTTGCGAGTTACCAGGCGGATTTCAGATCCGAGAACTCATATCCTAGTGCGAAATGCATCTTCATCCATATTCTGAACAAATAAAGAGAATAGGGTTGACTGTTTCCACAAAAATATCTCAAATTATTCGTTATAGCTGATTCATATTTCCCATTTCATGAATTCTCTTCAAATTTTTATAATTTCTATGGAAATGATAGAGAAAGTTTGAATGAATAAGAAACCCACCAGAACACTTCTATACAGGTTACTTAATGTGGTGACGTCACGATGCAATAAAAACAGTAACCGTCACATTGTAATACCACTGTTAACTATTAAAGTTAGTAATTGTTGACGATTTCATAACTTTACTGCGATAAAATGTCTTATAAATGGCGCGTAATGCCATAATGTACTAACACATCTATTGAAACCCCGGAGAAAATGTTTGTGAATCTTCCGACAAACACTAAAATTCGGAAAAAGTGGTTAATTCTCTCTCGTAGAAACTCGAAAGATATAGCTGTAAAATCCCACTCTTTCCTGTGTGAAGATCACTTTAACGTAAGTAAATAATTCCTACTCTATATTTCATACATAAATAACGAGTTGATTTTATTACATATTCTTTATAGTCTTTCTTACATTCTACTATATTTTGAGGTTATTAATTACGTACGTATTTTATTGTTGATCTTGAACGGAATAAACTAGATTTTATTCCTATCTTTGTATTTTTATACTTTGGTATAATGAAAGATTTAAAATAATGAAACTTCAATAGTTTATTATATGTGAGTTATATTTCAGCCAGCGGTAAATTAACGATGATAAAATTGTTTCTTTTTTCTCTCATAGGTTTCCTTATTGCAAACCCTATTTTGGCCTTGACAAAATTTATCATAAGCCAGCAAATAACTTCAAGATAATTGCATTTTTATACAGGAACCTTGTTAACAATACGAAAATTGGTAAAGTGTTGATTGTAATCTCCAGCACAACTGATAAAAAAAATAGACAGCGCAGAGAAAAGCGTACAAATCAGCAATAGGATAACACACAGGGATACAAAAAGATAAAATTGTTATTGCAGATGGAAAAGATATGGCAAACAGTTGAACATAAGCAACAGCATCGTCTCCGTAAGTTTCTCTAGAGAACTTGTAAAAGCAAGGAAACCATAGTATATTTCTTACATGTTTAATGTGGTCAAGTAGTACTGCACTTGATTGAATTTATCATGATTTTGGTTCGCAAATTGGTAAATAAATAAACTCAAAAATGTATAGGCATATTAATTTTCATCATCTATTTTACATTTATTTTCAACTAAAGCTTGTAAGTATTGAATGGTCATTTATCAAATAACCTCAAATGTTTGTGCTATTAAGTAAACTTTCTCAGGCATTTTCTAAAACATTAATTTATTTAGAGTATAATTTATAATATATAGAGTTAGAGATATACATAGTACTGTGCTGTTTTTACATTATTTAATTAATCACGATTGTTTTTAAAAAATTGTCCAACCATAATAGCATCTATTCTTGGAAGATTTCTGCTATCAGTTTTAACAAAATTGCTCTCCATCGTACCTTATATAATATATATTCATAATTATTCGAAATAATATCTCTGTTTTCTCTCTAACAAATCAAATAGCTGATAAAACCAGGAAATAAACACTAAAACACACACGTACAAAGACATCAGAGAAACTCGCGATTTAGCGAATCCAGTGGGTTTTCAATCACGTGATCAAATATGAAATTTTAATTATTTTATTATCGATTTCTTTTGAAAATCATATATATTTCAAAAGGATGTAATGGCTATATTGGTTTAAAATAATATTTACTATCAACCTAACAACATTTTGATCTATATTTTTATTGCAGTCAAATACCCTATTGCAGAGTTCATCAAAAATCGGTACTTTTCACTAATAATGATTCGTTCGGCAGAGAGAAAGCGAAAAAGCGCGAAACATTTGCGAAATTCCTATTGTGACTAACATCGACTCAAAATTGCCTCGAACTGGAAAGAATGAAATACCTCAGACATCGAAATATGCGCCCTAAATACAACTTTATGGGCCATCAATCTCGAATTCGTCAAATATCAAGAGAGCGCGGAAACAGTTG